>JAPQVY010000156.1:54231000-54783500 GCA_028535165.1 Quercus tomentella
GGCTATATATTTGCTAAAATATTAAAATAGTTACATTGATGTGAATGCTCTAAATGCGGTAAAATTAAAAAATAGGGACCAAAATGAGAATATGGTCAAAATGTAAGGACCAAAAAGGTATTTCTCCCCAACAATAATGAAAAGAAAAAATAATTTAATATAATTATTTATAAAATTAGAAGTATAGAATTTTGTTTTTATTTTTTTATGTGGTTTTAAGAAAAAAAATTAAAATACTAATGTAACATTTTTACATATCAAATAAAATTTATTATTATTATTTTTATTAGTCACGTCAATATTTAACATGCTAACTGTACACTCTATACCACATAAGAAATAATTTTTATTACTAAAATAATGGTAGGGACCAAAATGATAATGATTTTTGATTTTTAGGTATTATCATAGATGCTAAAAAAAAAGAAAAGAAAAGAAAAAGAAAGTAGAAACTAATACTGAAATTGACCAAAATGTAAGAAAATGATAATAATTTGTAGACTCATGTCATGGCCCCACGTCGGGGTGACGTCGGATGGACCAGGTTAAAAAAAAAAGAAAAAGAAAAAAAGAAACTGGTTTTTAGAACTTTGAATCGAGGAGATGAGGCAACGTAGCCACTAGCCACATCCCAGACCGAAGCCCAAAAGCCTGGTTATTTGGTTTTATACAAATACATATACATACATAATACAAGAATAATAATAATAATAGTGTTGGGCAGTTTTTTTAAGAGTTGGAACTCTAGTGAGGTTAGTGTTGATCGAAATGTCATTGCGGCGAGTAGATGAGCAGGAAGAAGAGGAAGACGAGGAACGACGTCGTCAGAGGAAGGCTGAAGAAGCCCTCGAAGTCAAATCCCTTCGCCGCATCATTAGCGCCTATCTCAAGTACCTCCTCTTTTTTTTTTTTTTTTTTTTTTTTTTTAAATAATTCCATTCTTCTTTCTTATAATTATTTTTGGTTACAAAATTAAAGCTATGGTCGATTTGATTATTTCTGTTACTCTGGGGGTGCTGTGCTTCTAATTGCGATGACTACTACTTTAATAGAATTATCCATAGCTCTAATTAAATTGATTAATGTCTTTTCTGGCTGATTCATCGTATGGGAATTACAGTTAAAAAGAGCTTTTCCTCAAATTATTATAATTGCTGGAGTAATTGATTTAAGCCCCAAATAGCTTCAAAGTAAGAAGAGTACATCTCAATTACCAAACTTGTTTAAAGTTTGTTCCATAGAAAATTAGTGTCTTCTCTGCAAAGAAATCTCCTAAGGTTCAATATGAAAAAAACTAGATAAGTTTCATGGTTATCACAAAAATAGAAGTGGAGGAAGTGAATTTACCTCTATATATTTTCTTAATAGGAAAAAAAACAACAACAAAAAAATATTTCTCTAGTCTAGTATTGGTATTTCATCTAATTTTGTGTTTTTCGATCACTATATTACCACTCATGTAATAGCGCGATACTGATTTGCAAGTAATAATGTTGGGATTGATGCTTTGCTCAATCATTTACATTCAACTTATATTTGCAAGTATGTTACATGTTGTATTTCTTCAAATCAGCCATCTTCTTCAATTGTTTCTCTCGGCCTTATTATTATTATTTTTTTAGTATTTACAAAGAGAAAAGAGCATGTATTTTTTTGATTTGTGCCAAAATTCCTCCATCTAGTTTCTAATCGCAGAACTTTGCTTGTAATCTATGTGCTGTCATTACTGTTTAAGATGGTGCATCTAATTCCTCTCTCCCTAGTGTTAACTAGTGGCTTTCTTGCATGGTCTTTTCATACAGCTATCCAGATGCTGCAGAAGAGGATGTCAAAAGATATGAGAGATCTTATAAAAAGCTTCCACCTGCCCACAAGGTATTTTGTCTTCTCTTCTTGAGTAGCAATTTCTTGTTGCCAGTGAATCCCTGGAGGCTGGAGTCATAATTGTCATACTTAATTTAAAAGAAATCAAACTCCTGTTTAGCTGCATTTTGTTGGCTAAGATTTCTCGTCCATGTTAAAGCAGATGTGCTTGATATTTGATTCATGTAGCATTACTCATCTATTAATCTATTAAGGTTTTTTGTTTGTTTGTTTGTTTGTTTTTTTGTTTTCTCTATATCTTCCGATAGCCATTGTAGGAGAGAAATAATATTAAATATGAAGGTCAATGTATGTGGAATACTGAATGTTCTTATTAAATTCAATTCCAAAATATTAGACTCCTTGTCACTGAAAGTTTGGCCATTCCTCCCTTTCCATATCTTTTTTGGCACATAAAGATCACTATGCTGGCCTAATGTTTGCTAGAACTGCATTATTACTGTTATGATGTTTATTTTATGAGACATCTATATATGATTGATATGTTCTATCTTAATTGTTCTTTTTGTTTCTCCATTATAATGATCTTTTTCTGCTTTTCTAGGCTTTACTGTCGCATTGCCCTTTAAAGTTTCAAAGAATAAGACGGTAAGTTCTCTGTACTCACTTTTTTGTATTGTTCAATTACCATGATATACTTTACATGAGCTCATCATGATGCAATAAGGACTGGAGATCTTTTCTCAATTGAAGTTGGGTTATTGTGTCGTGAGAAATTAAGATAAACTTAATTCAGGAAGTCAGGTGACAATTTTTTATGACTAGTAGCTTCTGAGGGATGAATGTACATATTCTAAATTCAAGTTATAGATATGGGATTGAGATTAGGTATGGATGTGGAGTCTGGATGCTCCTTATTAATTATCATATTCTCTTTAATACATGGTTCAAATAGGTTATGAATTTCATGTCTTACTTTCTCTCTCTGTCTTACTGCTCAAAACTTTAAGCCCATAGATTAATAATTACTGCACTTTTATTTTTGAAATCCTGAAGAACTTTTATCATAATTCATTGTCTTCAGCCTTATATTCAGTGTTCTTTAGGGTCCACTCTCACTATTATTTTGGTTACGTCAATTCTAGGGAGAATAATTAGGACATACCAAAGTTTTCATAATACAATGCCAACTTAGGAACCAAGTTTTGGGAAAACTCAATCTTTTTTTTTTTTTTTTTTTTGACTAAGGAAAACTCAATTTTGAACGTGGTACAATGTTGTTCACACAAATTTTGGCAATCTGAAAATTCCATTTTTCCCTCTCTTATTTATATCTTTGAAAGAAAATATTCTATGTAATTCTAAAATATTCTATAATTTTTTAAATTTATGACAAAACCAATCTACAAATAAAAGGGTTTTAACTTGAAGCTTGTATGAAAAATTTGCAGAGTTTAATTCTTAGGGAAATTAGTGGTAACTTGACTGAATCAAGATAGTCACCCTCCAAGAAAAGAAAATGACATAAGAGAATAAGAGAAAGAATAGGTGGAAGTAAAGAGAAGTCTATGACCTATTTCTCATTTCTGTTCAACACTATTGACAAGTATTTATACAGGTTGGTTGGCCTCGAGTTCTTGAGTTTTTGGCTCTAATTGTATGTAAGTGTAACTAATTTAATGTAACATCCAACTAACTCACCAACCAATTGTAATAAAACCTGGTTCTTGCATGCAATATCCATTCCAACAATTAGTAGTAGACAATTGGAAGTAAATGTTACAACATTTAGGCTCATTACATCTACCCTCCCCTTAAAGCACCTTGCTCACAAGGTGAGGATATTGTCATTGAAGAGTGTAAAGGAATTTATAAGTAGCATCCTCATCCTGGGTGCCGTGCAACTTAACCAATACTTCAGTAACAACAAAGTTCCCAACTGATTTTTTTTTCTCTCTCACACCCATCTAAATCCTTTATTCTCTATTATCTCTGCACTCCCCAAAGAGAGAAAACTGAAGAGAAGTCGATGAGCCCATAAGTGTGGCACTGGAGCATGGGAATTTGATTTGGTCATGGGGGGAGATTGATTAGATACTTGTTGAAATGGTGGGGATGGAACTTTTCCATTCCATATAGTACATAATCTATACTGAAATAATAATGAAATTTCAGCAAGGGAATAGAGATGGACTATGGGCAAATAGATGGTGGAGCCAGATCAAGCACCAACTCAATAAAATTCTTCCTCTTTTTTTTTTTTTTTTGAGCACTTTCAAAAGAAAAAAGGAAAAATTTTTCTGTTTTCTTTCATTATCAATTACTGAATATATATATATATATATATATATATATATATATATATTTCTTTTTGGAAAACTATTTTATCTTTCAACTAACCAAACAACTTTTATATTTATTCTTAAAGACAAGTTTTTGAAAATAGAAACCCAATACAGTTACCAAACATAGCCTAAGGTTTCGCTGGTTAGTCTTGGAAGATGAAGGACTTGCCTAGTGAACAAGACCTCCACTTTCCACTACATTGACTAAGGATGGCAGCTTCGTTTCATAGGTAGACAAGTGCAATGCCTTACCCTTCAACACTTGACTATGATAAGCTATTGGCCTTTGTTCTTGCATTAATACCGTCCATTGTTTTGAAAACTGGACCAAACTCGTCAGTCCAACTAGGTTATTTGGGAACCAACTTAAGGACCATTTTTTTTAATCGTGCAAAACTGGATTTTTGAATAGAATTCAAGATCCGGATGACTCACAGATGAACTGATTGGTATGCAAGAACTGGTCACAGTTTGTGAGAACCGGTCACAGTTCAGTCATGGTTTGCGAGAACCAGTCACAGTTCTATAACGGTCCAGACCAACCTTTTTGTTCAAAAAAATGAAGAATTTTTTATTGCTAGGTTTTGAACCTTGGTATTGGCTTGCATGCTAACCACTAAGGAAAACGTACTTCTTAATGCTCTTATATTAGCCTATGAATACACCAATGTGGACCAGCTACTAAATTGGAACATTTGCTGGTGAAAGAAATTACCAGTAGTGAGTGGGTGTTGGTGGAAAGTTGATTTGTTTCCCATCAGCTAACCCTTGAGCACTTCAAAAAGCTAATATTGGAGGGCTTTTGCTAGTATGAACCTTGAAAGAAGATTGAGCCAAGAAACATCACTAGAAAAGTTGGGGAGGATTTGGGTCGGGATCTGATATAGAAGTAGAAGATACAGTGGGTCTAGGCCAACGATATGGGTTTGATTGGCATAAGGAGTGTTGTTTGGGGAGTGATTATAGTTCGAACATCAACCACTATGTTCCAACAGGGTCTCTATTTTGTATATGATGGGAGGGTTAATTTCTAGTCCTCTGATTTGTACTCCTTTGGCGATAGATGTTCCAGTAGTGGTACAATCACTAAATAAGCTAGAAGAGGGTGTATCAAAGATGAGGTAGTTTCAATGTGGGTTATAGGACATATTGATCAACTTAGTCATCTTTTAAGTGTATCAATTTTGGGATTTCATGGGTCCCCTCATGTACGGTGTCAGATTTTCTATTTGGTTGGTGGAATTGGTTGGGGAAGCATTCATCTCACATTTGGAATTTAGTTCCATTGTATTTGATGTCGTGTATTTGGAGGGAACGCAATTGGCGGACGTTTGAGGATTTGGATAGATTTGATGACCAATTGCTTGCTCTCTTTTCTGGTTCCCTTTTTGATTGGGCTAGGGCTTGGGCTTGGGCTTGGGTTTGGGGACTCACATCTAGTGATTCTCTTCCTTTATTCCTTAGTTCTCTTCTTCTTTGTAATTAGTGTTTTTTTTTTTTTCTTTCTGTTTTTGCTTTTCCATCTTTTTTTGTACTTTTAATATGCTGGTGCTACTTTGCATTTAGCAGTTTTTTGAATATACATCTTTCTTACCTATCAAAAAAAAAAAAAAAGATTTGAGGAGTAATTTTTGAAGACAATTGCTAATGGGTTGCAACCAAGGTAAAAATCTAAAAGGGAGTAGAGAATTGAAAAAATTAGCATCATCCATTAACCAAGATGTTAGGGGAAAAAGGGGGAAAAAGGAGAGGAGACTCTCAGAAAGCGTCAGGTTACTAGCAATTTATCAATGATATTACAAATAAATCATTGAATGAAAACATGCTACAGAAATGGATTGGAGATGTGATATGTTTGCAAAAGGCAAAGATGGAAAAAGTTACGAAAGAGGTTATGCAAAGCTATGGTAGGGCAATTTTGTAGATTGGTTGTCTTTGAAAGCTATTGGAACTGCAAGTGGGTGTTCTACTAGCGTGGGATAAATGTGGGGCTGTGAGAATTAATTGCTTTAGGAGGACCTTTCCTACTAATTTAGGACAGACATGGTGTGGAGGAGAAATTCCAATGTGCATATAATGGTGTCAGTTCACAAATGATGATATAGAGAGGGTTGGCCTATAGGAGGGAGGAGTTGAAGATAGCTAGAAGGTGATGGGATGCAGCACAGTTCTTGGGGGTGAATTAATGTAGTGAGATTTCCCAAAGTGAGACAAAACTGTCACAGCTTGTGACAAGCAAGGCTTAATTTCATAGATTTCATAAATAAACTTGAGCAGTTGGACTTTCCATCAGGAGGGGTTTCTTGTACAAGGGTAATAGTTAGGAGCAGCTGATTCTTTCGCATATTGACTGCTTTTAGCCTAGGTGCCATGTGAAGAGCATTATCAAGATGTAATTCAATGACTACTTCCAGAACCAATGTCAGATCACCCACATATTTTACTGGGTTGTGGGAAATAAGGGTGAAACTAATGCAACCATGGAGGTTTAATTTGTTACTATATCTCAAATTCATCTATTCAAGATTTATTTTATGGGTCCATGTGAAGCCGAATTGAAGTACAAGTTCTGTGGTTTTAAAGGTTTAGTTATGTGTGTTAGGGTTGAAACAATTTTATTTTAATTTTTTTATTTGGGTTTTTTTAATAAGTTATAGTTCAATTTTGAATTAGGGGCAAAATTGTATTTTTTGTAATCCCTGCAAATTAAGGGTATTTTGATAGTTGAGTTTAGAATTTCTAGGAGATCCTAAGCATCTTATATTTTATTTTCTCAGTCTAAGTTTGTCTGTTATTAGGTTTTTATTTTTCTTGTCAAATGTGGAGTCCTAATACTACTAGTATTAAGAAAGAGTCCTTATATATAATTCTGTTCAATGTACTCAAAGATGAATATGGTTGTTTAATAAAAATATTGTGTTTTAAGCATTGAGGCATGTTGACCTTCGTGTGATATTTACTTCATTTCTCTTCTCTATTTTCTTATTCTCTTTCTTGTAGTACTGTTTATGGGTACTATTTGTACAACCCCTAACACCATAAAATTCTTTCTTTTCCTCCTTCCTTTCAACCCCAAATCAAGCCTTTTCTATTACCTTTCAAAACCGTAAAATTCCATGTTATTTCTTTTACCAAATAGCCATAAAAATAATTCATCAGACCACCTTTTGATTCTTGTCAGAACACCATAACACTTTTTTCAACAATTCTGAAACCTAAATCCACAAATTCTTCTAACTCTAACCCCACCACAAGTGCACAACGACAAATACAACTGTTTTTTTCCTACGTCAATTGGGTATGCCAAAATCCTGCCACAAGTTCGTCACTGAAATCTGTTCATTCCTTCATATATTCGATCCATATGTAGATATTTTTCCATTTGTAATTCTTTAGGCTAATTTGTGTCTATTTTCGTGAGGGAGTCTTGTCTCAATAAAATTATTTTTACTTATAAAAAAAGGGTTATTTGCTGAAATCTTCTTCTGCCAATTGTTAAACAAAATTTCTAATCCAAGATTTACTAGATCAATTCAAGATTGAGAATTGGAGAGCTTACAATCTTTCTTTGCTTTTCCATATTCCACTAATATTGGTCTGAATGGGGAAGATATAATGGTTTGGTTGCCTGCCAGTAATGGTTCCTCCAAAGTTAAGTCATATTTTAAAGTTCTAATGGCCAAAGGATGTCGGTCTTTCCCCTGGAAAAATATTTGGAAGGTGAAAGCTCCTTCTAAGGTATCTTTTTTCACTTGGACAGTCGCAATGGGGAAGATTCTTACATTGGATAACCTGAGGAAGAGAAGTATGTGTTGTTAACTGGTGTTGTGAGTGTAAGAATAGTTGGGAATCAGTGGATCTACTCCTTCACTGTTCTTATGCATATAGTCTATGGACACTTGTGTTTAGCATGTTTGGTGTTTCTTGGTTATGCCTAAATGAGTGGTGGAATTGCTAGCTTGTTGGAACAGGGATGTTTGTCGGCATCGAACAGCAGTTATTTGGGGCTATTCTGTTGTGTATCATGTGGACTATTTGGAGAGAACAGAACCATTGAACTTTTGAGGGAGAGGAACATTCCATGCTTGAGTTGAAACCGTTCTTCTTACTTTCTTTGTTTGATTGGATGACTGATGAGTGGTCATTCTATTCCTTCCCTTTTGGAATTCTTAGATTTATGTAATTTTATTTAGATTTTTGTTACCAGGGGAGCAGTTTTTTGTACTTCTTTTTATGTTTTTTAATAAAGTTTTATTTACCTATTTAAAAAAAAAGATAATGGTGACTAACGCAGAATTAGAGTACAAGTTTAAGGTTTATTCTCAAGTGTATGAAGAAACATCTATCCAAAAAAGTGTACGAAGAAACATCAAAGAATATGAACTGATTGTGTGAAAGGGTGTCTTCAATAGAAGCAAAGTTAGAAGATTTGTCTACTATGCAAGAAGCTTTGGATAAGCTGGTAGTTGCTAGTTTGGTGAAATAACCTAATAGAAAATTAATATATCAAGAGCTTAGATATTCTAAGTTAGACCCAAGTTTATCCCCACCCTTGTTAGCAAACATTGCACCTTTTATCCATTCAAAATCTTATGGATATGGCCCTGGCAATTTGCTGTGCAGCAACCTTGAGTGTTAGTCCAATGCATCAAGGTGTTACATCGAAGAGCAAAATCCATTCTTGCAAGTCACACTTCCAATTTCAAGAATAGCTAAAAGAATGCATTACTAGGATAATGGAGACTGCAAGGGAGCAAGTTGAGCATACGGTTAATCATGGAAAAGTCAAGTTGATTTCATTCCAAACGAACTTACTGATGTGGTGTGAAAGAAAAATTTGTTATCCTAAATACTTTTAAAGGTGTTTGATGAGTTGGTGCAACTTTCAAGTTCAAAGGTTCTTATACTTTCTGCACATCAAGAGGTTCGGTCTTGCTGATAAACCATGAACCCTGTGGCTTCTTCTCCCTGGAATGTGGCGCCATAGGGAGATCAAGTCACAGGTCTAGTAGATGGAACAAAGAAAAGGATCCAACAACTTTGAACGAATTGAATGAGGAGCTCTATAAGGTGAAAATCTCATGTACGGTTCTGTAGAGTGGCAGTAAGGGTTACTAATCTGTCAACTATCACTGTAAAACTCTAGGCGGATGTGTTTCTAACTGGGGGAAGAATTATGCAAAGATGGAAAATTAATTTTTTACCAGTTCACAAATATTTCTAACTTGGGGAAGAATGATGTAGCAATGGAAAATTAACTTTTTACTACACAAATTTGCCTGTTGAAGATTTATTTTATGGGGCCCATGTGTTAAGTCAAATTGAAGTACAAGTTATGTGGTTTTAGAGGTTTAGTTATGTATGTTTTAGGGATAAAATAGTTTTTTTTTGGTTAAATATGGTCAAATTTGAATTTATGGGCAACATTTTATTTTTTCAATCCCTGTGAAATTTTAAGTGTATTTTGGTAGTTTAACTTATCCAAAAAAAAAGAAAAAGTGTTGGTAGTTTAGGAGTCTTAATACCGTGGTTTATAAAAACTAGACCGGACTGGCCGGTTTGACCAGGAATTGAACACTAATTTGGTCTGATTGTTTTAGAAAACCACAAAAGTAAGTTTAACTGGAACTGGATGGTTTGATCGGAGAAACCGTGGATCAGGACAGTTTGACTGGTTATGGAGTGTTTTGCTTAAAACATCAAAATGCAGAAGCCATGACCATCGTTTGCTACTGATTTGAATGATGGGAGTGTAAGAAAAAGAAAAAAAGAAATTAGTTGAGGAGAGGGATTTAATGAAGACACCATCTGAGCAGGCACAAGCATGCCGACCAAGGCAATCAAGTCTAACAAAAGAGAGAAGAAGCAGTTCTAAGTTGAGAGAGAAAGAAGAAATAAACTTTTAAGGCTTAGAAGAAGTGGGGGGATGACCGATGAGGTATCTGGCGAAAATAACAAAAAGATAAACAAGTGGGGTAGGTGGGGTATTTAATGGCTAGCTAATATATATATATATATATATATGTATATATATTTATTTATTTTCCCTCTTGTGGAGGAAGATGGCTTAAGAATGGAAAAGAGGAGTAGAGACAAATTGAAGATTGAGTTAGAAAAAAATTTTCTTTTTTGGAGGAATCTAGCTAAAGACAAAAATGTGGGGCAATATGCTTTAGAAAGGGGATGGAAATACAAAGTTCTCTCACAAGTTGGCAAATTCCCATGGCCATTTGAACATTATTGAGAATTTTGAAGTGGATGGAATATTGTTAGGGAAGAAAATGATGTCCAAGATGGCATCATTAACTGATATTAAGAATTTGTACAAGGAATCAGTTGAATTGAGTTTGAAGGTTGATGGTATTGAGTTTGTAACATTAGGGGAAGATAAAGAGTGGCCTGAGAAATGGTTTGATAAAGAGGAAGTTCTTGTAGTTGTAAAGCACATGCATTGGGATAATGTAGCAAGTCAGATACCTTCAATATAGCTTTCTACCAAAGGTTTTAGGGTGTGGTTAAAAAGAACATGCATTGGAATAAGGTATCCAGTCAGATACCTTCGTTATTTCTTTCTATTAAAGTTGTTAGAGAGTGGTTAAAGAGGATTTGCAAAAGTATTCAAAAAAATTTAATATGGAAGACGATTGAAGAACATGAATTATCTATGAAAGATTCAATTCTTCTATTGGTTGTCCTTGGATGTGGGAACATGAATTATCTTACTTATGAAAACAAAAATGAATTATATATGAGAGATTCAAATCTTGGTTGTCCTTGGATGCTAGTAGACCACCCACGATACTTGATTTTATTGATTAATTGTATTTCTATTTTGCTGTAAAGAACCTTGGGTATACAACTTTTATACTCCACTAGTTTCCCATGTTTGATTCCTTCTTTGCTAAATGAAATTATTTGTACCTATTCAAAATCAATAATAAAATAAAACCAAAGTCCCTTAATTATTACCTATTACAACAATTACATGATTATGAAAATACCCTTGACTCTTGAAGAAACCAAGTAAAACATAATATGTGATATTAAATATCTAATTGACTTCCATGGACACTTATTTTTGGACTTCGCCATCTTAAGATTCTTGAGTCTCTAACCATGCAATGATTGTGCCATTATGCATTCTCTTAATTAAGGATATTATTAATAAAGCCCAAAAATCCAAGCTTCTAATCATGAATTTATTACAATAAAACACACAAGGCAAATATCAAAATATAAAAGGAAACATATAAAAGCAATTAAATCAAATCAAGTCAAATCAATTATTCTTTTGTCTCTTAGAATAGGTTTTTGATTCCTTTATTTCTCTTTGTTTCTTTGTTGTTCTTTGTTCACTACCGTGAACTCTTTGTATCTTTTCTTCTTTTCTTTTAATAATATTACTTTCTTACCTATCAATTTTTTTTTCTTAGCCTAATTAAATAGCAATAAAATCAGACAAATTAATCAAACATTTAGAAGGAAACAAAACATGCCAAATATATTTATCACCCTAATCCTAGATATTCATATTCAAACAGAATCATTAAACATGGAAAAATATCAAGGCAAATGAATTAGACAATTATCTTCTCTTTGTTGATGACACTCTAATTTTTTGTGATGCTGATCTTGACCAGTTTCTGATTCTCCACATGGTGCTTGTTTGGTTTGAGATGGTTTCTGGTCTAAAAATAAATCTAGGCAAGTCATAATTGGTTCTTGTGGGAGTAGTGCATAATATTGAGTTATTATTGAATGTTCTTGGCTGCAAGCAAGGTACTCTTCCAATGAAATATTTGGGTCTTCCTTTGGGTGCTAAATTCAAGGATATGACAATATGGAACCCAATTTTGGAGAAGATGGAAAGGAGATTAGCGGGATTGAAAGGTTTGTACTAATCCAAGGGAGGTAGAGTCACTTTAAATAAAAGCACTCTAATAAATTTACCTACTTATTTTCTATCTCTATTTCCTATCCTTGCTGCTGTAGCTAACCGAATTGCAAAACTTCAGCAGAATTTCTTATGGGGTGGGCTAGGGGATGAACCCAAATTTCACCTGGTTAAATGGGCTGCTGTTTGTACTCCTCTTTCTTCAGGTGGCTTGGGGGTAAGGAAAGTAAGACTTTTAAATGAAACTTTGCTCGAGAAGTGGCTATGGAGATTTGGGCTTGAAAGGAATGCCCTTTGGAGGCAAGTGATAGAGGTGAAATATGGATGTAGATGGGGTGGCTGGTGTACCAGTCCAGTTTCTGGTCCATATGGTGTTGGTTTGTGGAAAAATATTAGTCGGGGATGACATTTTTTCCAGTTATATTCTGTATAATATTGGTGATGGGTCAAGGGTGAAATTTTGGCAAGATTGTTGGTGTGGGGAGACACCTTTTGCTGTCTACTATCCTAAATTGTTTAGATTTTGCAGAGATAAGGAGGCAAGTGTGGCTGAGCTTATGAAGTTCACTAATGAGGTCCTATTTTAGGATGTAAGTTTCTTTAGGGGTTTTCATGTTCGGGAATTGGAGGCTGTGTCGAGCTTCATGGATACCATATATGGCTCTTCAGTAAGGGGGTTCAAGGAGGATAAAATGAGTTGGAAACCAGATAGAAATAAGGGGTTCATGGTTAATGATTATTATAGTCTTTTAGTGGGCCAAAATGATTTTTGTTTTCCTTGGAAAAGCATTTGGAAGCAGAAGATCCTTTCTCAAGTGGCTTTCTTTGTCTGGACTGCTGCTTTGGGAAAATGCTTAACCGTTGACAATTTAAGAAAAGGGAAGGTTTGGATATTGGATTGGTGTTATATGTGCAAGTGTAATGGTGAATCGGTTGACCATCTCTTCATTGTTTGGTTGCTATGGATTTGTGGTCTATGGTTTTGGGTTTTATTTAGAGTAAGTTGGGTTATGCCACAGATAGTTGTGGGGCTCCTAACTTGCTGGCAAGGTCAGTTTGGTTGTCATCAAAATGGGCATATGGATAATTGTTCCACATTGTTTAATGTGGTGTCTTTGGAAGAAAAGAAATAGTAGGTGTTTTGAAGATAATGAGATATCCATTCCAGGCCTCAAGTTATTTTTCTTTAGAACTTTACTGGATTAGTTGTCTGGTTTGCGAAACCAATCATTCTCTTCTTTTCTTGATTTTCTTATTTTGGTAATTTTTGTACTTGATTTGTTGACCCCTGTACACTCCCTGTGTACTAGGGTGACCCTTTTTTGATATCAATAAAACTTATTACTTATCAAAAAAAGAAAAAGAAAAAAAGAATTTGGCCTTTTCCAAATTCTATCACAATAGCTTCAATTACCCTTGGTTGACATATTTCAAGCTCATCATTAGTGTAGGGTCTAAAGCTTATTAGCCGTTACAAAATGAGGTGTCTACACACATCTTGTGTATGAGGTGCCAATGAATTATAGCTCAATTTGCACTTCCTTCTCCCATAGTAATAAGATGGAGAGTGAGGTTGTGGGTTCAATACCTACTAGGTGCGTGTGTAAGTAACTTGCTGATCAAATAAATAAATAAAAAAAGAGAAAATCCTGTGCACATGAGTTCTCTACTCCATTGTAATATGATAATTTATTTATTTAATTTATGAAAAATAAATTGCCTGTCATATTTTTGACTTTCTAATTTTAATAAGAGTTTTTAATTAGTTTCCAATTCCATAGGTCTTAGTTTATTAGTCAATTTAGAAGTCCTAATTTGACTACTAGTAGCCCACTAGGCAAGGAATTCCATTTACATACGAGGTCAATATACTCAAGAGATTCATACTTGATTAGTGAAGGTATTCCATTAACAAATGAGATCAATATACTTTACTAGTAATACTTTATTAGTGGAATATCACGTGTGTTGATTCATACCTAATGGAATGTTAAAGTGTGTTGAAGTATTGGGTCACATTAGCTTAATGTCTCCCTCTCTTTCTCGCTCTTTCTCTCTCACCCTTTTCATCTTCTTCTTCTTGGTGCCCTGAGCATGTTACTGTTCATAAGGTCCTGGAACATCCACTAATTTCCTTTTCTTTATTCCATATTAGCAAAGAGGGCTTGCGACTTACTGACATGCTTGCTGGTTTGAGTTATTTTTCTTGCCATTTCTTTTTAAAAGAAACTATTTTGTATCTAGTATTTTTTGTCATTGCAGATGCAAATGCATAGCATGCTCCACCAACTAATAATGTTCATTAATTTGATGTGGGGTGGCCATTATAAGTGCAAGTTTTGCTTTCAGTGGCTTCTCTATAATGTTTTTTATTTGTAATATTCAAATATAGATTTGATATTATAACATCTTGGCAGATTTTAAATTAGTTGCACTTTTAATTTTGCAGGTGTGTCTCAATAAATTCATATTTCATATTCAACATGCTTCAGGTTTGTTTCAGCTCCCTGTCTTCTTTGTGATTCATTTCCTCCATGCTCTTTTATTACACTTAGTGCTTTCTTTTCAGAAAATCTTTATATTGATGATGTGTGGTTCTACAACCAATGTTTTAAAAACCGTCCCATCCAACCATTATGAGTGGATTTTTTCATACCAGTCACTAAACTGGTACAAACAGCCTTCCAATTCCATTAAAAAAAAAAGGTCATACCCAATGCACAGAGCTCCCAATTCCATCCCAGTTAAAAGATTAGGCTGAACCACTTTGTTCAAGGTATTTTGGGCTATTTTGGTTCTGCTGGCCAAAATTTATATCTTTGTCCAAAATGATTTTAAAACTTAAAAAAGAAAAAGAAAAAAAAGCCTGAGGTTAAGGTTTGTAGAATGGTGCTTGGGCTTGAAGGTTTTCAAAACTTTGGCACCTATGGCTTGGACTAAACATGCTGAATGGTCATGACAATCAGAGCTTCATCCTTGTCTCTTGACAACTACAGCCAGAGACCACCTTTCATGATTTTCAAAAATGATTCTCTCTCTATCTATGAGGCTACACTCATGAAGCTTAAATAGGGTCTTAAATCTCAATGAGAGCTAAGTTCACCCTTTGAGCAGACATTGCAGATAGAAATTGACTATGCTATTAGCTCATCTTGTGTTGGGGTCATGAAGCTCATCTTATGTTGGAAAGACAGAGAAATGATGGGGGCATGTTTTCCAACGGAAATTCTTAGTGTTTGGTTGAATTCTTGAAAATGCTTCAAAAGACATTTTCAGGCGTTTGGCACGATGTAAAATAAAAAATTTTCTATTCTTTTACAGGGGAAAAAAAATCACCAAAATATACCTACACGGATGAGACAACTAATGGAGGAAAGGCGAGTGTGTGAAATGTGTTGAGTGACACTTATAAAAAAAGAATGTGTTGTGTGAGAATGAGATAAAGATAAGATGTTAGGGAAATCTGAATAACCTATAAGAATGTGACCAATGGCAAGAAATAAAAATAAAGTATGCAAAACTTTAAATACACGGGACACATATACACATACTCATCCACACATATTCACATACTTACCCACACACATAAATAGCTTCGGTTGTTCGCCCTCTCAATAAAACTTTTTCATCATTAAAAAAAAAAAAAAAAAAAAAAAATTTCTGAATATATATATTGACTACAACACTTTATCCCTTCTAGTGGGGATTGGATTTTAATTTTTATGAACATGAAGACATATTGCTTGTCAGGAATTTGAACCCCCACTTGATATGAGCCAAGATGTAGATAGTGGTGAAGACTCACTTCGTGAGAATGTCCCAAATGGTCACCTCTTCTTGGGAGACAGGAATGTTCACTCTTGTCAGTTGAACTCGACAATTGGAAGCTTGTGTTTCTCCACATCTGATCAAGGCTGTTCTGCGGGAGGGAGCAATGTGATGTGCAAATCACCCAAATGGGACAATACCAATGAGGTTTCTGCAACTTCTATTTGAACTCAGTAACTTTTTAATACATGAGAATTTAATATATGGTTGTCCCATAAATGTCTTTTTCATTTAGAAGTTTGACCTCTGTAGATAACAACAGGAGATGGAAGCTGAAAGTCATCATGAGCCCATCATTGGGAGGTGTCCTCCAGGCTTCAATTATGATGAAGAAAGAGATAAATGTAGTGGAAATGAGATTACTAATTTGAATGGAAATGTATGTCTTTGTTTTTTTTTTTTCCCATGTTGTTATACACATGTGAACTGTTTTGTGAGTGGTTAGAGTTAGATCTATGTTTCTTGGTTATATAATAAGATTTTGGTGCATCACTTGATTGATTAGATATGTACGATTTAAACCTTCACATAGGGTGAGATGGTAACATCTTTTACTTTTTCATCACTTTCGTTGTTTCCTTTTGACTTGTCTCTTTATTTGTTATTATTTGTGATATAGGTTGTGGACAAAAGCTTAAATGGGCTCAAATACCAATTTTGATTTAGGATCTTAGGAATTCAAAACATTTGATGTCTCTTAACATTTGATTTTTTAAGGGTTTGGGTAGGTTTAGGTAATAAAAAGATTGGATATTAAATTTTTTTTATGGACTTTTGGAGTTTGGTGTAAAACAGTGGATGGAACAAAAAATGAAAGACACGAGGCAACCACACTTTGGTTTTAGAAGACAATTACACCCTCAAAGCTTAAAATAAGCTTTTGAAATTTGATTAAAATCAATCCCACTATGAATGTTATTGACTATGATCAAGCCTTTATATAGGCTGGTGCTAAAATCCTTTCCTAGAAGGACTATGATTCATAAATAACCAATTCCTAGAAAAACGAGTATTATTGATAACAAAGAAAATGTTCTTAAGAACTTCTAAGCCAAATAGGAAAATGACTGAAATACAAAATAAGACTCATGGGTCTTTGGCATACAGCTAAGGAATGCCCATTCCCGAAATTTGGAAATTACCAATTTTGCCTTATTCTAGTAGAACTTAATTAAGACTGCACTAGAAACTTTGGATTTACCTGATTTATGTAATTTTTATATTTGATTTGTACACCCCTGTATACTCCCTGTGTACTTGGGTGTCTCTTTTTTGATATCAATAAATCTTTATTACTTATCAAAAAGACTGCACCAGCAACTTTCTAATCTAAAATACATAATACTAACACTCAATAATAAGTAAAGTAACCTATTAAAGGTGCCAAGAAAGCCCCACAAAAAATAGACCACAAATCTTGAATCTTATGGTGTTTGATCTTGTTTTTCCTTGAACTTTTTATTGTCTGCATCACTCAGGTTATGCTATTTAAATAGAGGGAGTTCCTTTGATGGGATGCATCTGTTGATGGTTAGGGAATGATTCTTGTGTCAACATCTCACCTTTTTCCTAGTCTCCAAAACCTGAATTTACCTTATGTATGCATACAGTGAGAGAATGCAAGATTTTCTATGGTCTTACCTTTTAACATCTTCTAAAAGTTGTCATAAATATTTGTCTTCCCTCTCCACCGGTCGTCCCCTTCCTTGAAAAACACACCCACACACACACAGTTAATGATTTTAAATAGAGGTAGTTCCTTCAATGGGATGCATCTGTTAATGGATAAGGAATGATTCTTGTGTGAACATCTCACTTTTCCTAGTCTCCAAAATTTGAATAGGCCCATAATGTTTTATGCTTCCAATGAGAGAAATGCAAGAATTTATATTGCCTCAGGGCGGAGGGCCTACTCGAGATCAGTGACTGGGACCAGAAGCCAATAACTATAGTTAGTTGTCAAAGTGGAAATCTCTTAAAGAGTTGTTTCCAAACAAAGGGAGCAGAGGATTTTGATATGTTTTCCTAGAAAGGTAGATAGAGACCTAATAGTATTATCCTTTCTTGAGTGCTCAGAAAGGGCCAAACCAACTGAAAATAAGTTAATAATCTCACTCCCTCAAGCTTTGCACCTTTTTTTTTCCCCTTTCAACAGAGGGAACTTCAAGTTTTAGGGAAAAATTCAGTTAAACTCAATGCCTAACCTCTTACTATATTTTTAACTATGCTGATTCAACTACTGCTTATGCTGGGAATCTCTCTACACCGTCAATCCACACCTCCCTTTCTCTTGAAATTGGGAGCTGATGGTGAATGGGAGGAGTGAGGAAAGGTAGTATTTGTTGAAAGTTGAAGCTAATAAAATAACTCTTAATTTTTCTTTAAAAATGGATCAGAACTCTTCAGCCTGTCTCCTCCAACCATATTGGTAGAGACTACTACTTTCTAACTAATACTATTTTATATATACTGCTTTATTTATAATGATTATGGGTTTATGAGATATATGCATCACATAAAGGAGATGCTTAGCATTTTCACAGTTTCACTAGAATTCTCCCCCCCCCCCCCCCCTTCCCCTTCTCTCTATTTGCTTGTTTGTTCAAGCAAACACTCATTTATGCATTTATTTATTTATTTTTTCCCATCAATGTTGTTTACTTTAAAAGCTCCTAGAATATACAATTTTGAATATCTTTCTTGCTATCATTTCAGGTATCCTCATCATTTCATGAGTGGTTGGATCCCTCATTCCAGTTGAATGTTCCTATAGTTGATGTTGACAAGGTATGTTGGTTTTATTGTTGATAAGAATTGGTTTTATGAGGCTTTTTGTTTTTAGTTGCTAATATTAGAGAATTTTTTTGGTCTCATTCCTTTATAATTTTATATCTACATCATAACATGATTTAGCGTGCTCATTCTATTTGTAGCTATGTTGCTTTTGTGCCATATTAACCAGTCTATGATTTAGAATATGCACGGCGGCATTCTCACTCTCAACAGTTATTTAGAAATATATTTTAGAACAATTTGGACAAAAATAAGATGGATGTGCAAGTAAATAAAGGAATGTATTTCTAGAAGAAAACAATAAAGAAATAACATTTAATAATTCAGGACTTCAGGAGTATGGTGGTATCATGTTCAATAGCTTAAAGAGAATGTGCAAGATGAGTTGTAAAATATGAGGGATTAAGGTTAAAGGAGTGAGATATTTGAGAAAAGGTTTAGGGCTACATTAGTGAGTCCCTCATCTTTGCACATATTTATATTAGGCTTTTTATTGCATGATTACGAGAATACCCTTAGGCTAATGTTAAATAACATGCTATTATAAAAAATAACAAGTAAGATTGTTAGCTTGATTTTCACATCTTGGAAGCAGTTAGAGCCATGGCTTGATACTCAACTTCTGCACTAAAATGAGCAATAACATTTTTCTTTTTATTGCAAAAAGTAATTAGTACAATAGCCAAAGGTGGACCATCATCAGAATCACTACTAGCCCAGTTGTCACCCTAAAACTTGTCACAGATAGAGAAGTAGAAATAGTCCTTGTCCAACAGCGCCTTTTAGGTAACACAATAGTGAGGGCATGCATATACTGGCTAACCACACCAATTGTATGAGTAATATTGGAACGAGCAAGATAAGGTAAATCAACTTCCCAGCTATTCGTCGATAGAGATTGAGATTAGAGTACAGATCACCTTGCTAACCATCAAGTTTAATAGTAGAGTCCAAAGGAGTATCAACAGTTGAGCACTTGAGAGACCAATCTCATATAGAAGATCAAGAATGTATTTCCAATCTCAAGAAAACGATGAGTGGCAAGGTCCTTGGTGTTGAACTGTTGTCTTCATTATCTTTTAAAACATCAATACCTTTGGAGTCATTTCCAAAGATAATAATATCTTCCACAAATAATCAAGACAAGCAAGTGGCAAACGATGAACAAAGGCAAAATCATCGAAAATAATAACTTCATTGACTTGCCATTGGAAGGGAGTACTTACATGTGGTTTTGGGATTCAGACATTCCTTCTAAGTTCAGCAGTCTAGGATTGACAGAAATCTGGTTTCAGAAGGTTGGGAGGATCATTATCTGGATGTAACCCATAGATCTCTATCCCATGTGGTGCCTGATCATTGTCCTCTCTTTGTAGAAGTAGGTGGTATGTCTAGGGGGAAATTTTCTTTTAAATTTTAAAATATGTGGCTGAAGGTGGAGGGTTTTGGGGAGAAAGTTCAATAGTGATGGAATGGATATCATTTCTTGGGTCCTCCCAGTTTTGTTCTAGCTTGTAAGCTAAAAGCCCTTAAAGAGGACTTAAAGCAGTGGAATAAGCAAGAATTGGGGATGTGTCATTTAGGAAAAAAAAAGCTAGTTGACTAAGCTGTTGGGCTTGGATTTGAGAGATGGGGAGCAAGCTTTGACCCACAATGAGAAAACTTGTAAAACTACGATCAAGGCGGAGATTGATTAGTTAGCATTTTTGGAGATCTCTTGGAGACAAAAAGAAAGAGCACTATGGTTAAAGGAGGGGATAATAAATTAATAACTCTCGCTTCTTTCATAGACTTGCTAATTCCCATGGATTGGTTAATCATATGAGAGGTTTGGAGGTAGATGGTGTCTTTTATGAGGGTGAGTCGGATATTCGGGATCATGCGGTGGAGTTTTACAAGAAATTATATCAGGAGACCAAATCTTGGCGGCCTATTGTTGATGGCCTAGACTTTGCTTGTCTAGATGAGACCTAGAGTTTGTTGCTTGAGAGGGAGTTTGATAAGGATGAGATCATTGCAGTGTTAAGGGAGTCGAAGGGTGATAAGGTGCTTGGGTCGAATGGTTTCACTGTGGCTTTCTTTCAAAAGTGTTGAAGTATGCCTGAAGATGTGGTGGCTTATTTTGCAGATTTTCATAGACATCATGTCTTTGAAAAGTCTCTTAATGCCACTCTTCTTTCTTTAATTCCTAAGAAAAATAATGTAGTTAATATCAAGGACTTTTGTCCTATTAGTCTTGTGGGGAGTTTATATATTGTAAAAGGTTTTGGCTAATAGACTTCGTTGTATTCTAGATAAACTCATCTCTGATTCTCGAAATTCTTTTGTTGGAGGTAGACATATTTTGGATTATGTTCTCTGGTAAAGACGAGAATAAATAATATAAAGAAGCGGAAGCAAGAAAGAGAGTAGAACACAAGGGATTACGTGGTTCAGCCAACGGCCTACATCCACAAAATAAATCCCTAGTGGCTATATCTTTACTATATACTCTAGTCGTACTCCAGTCATCTGTTATAGTGAACCCTTAACAGGGTATATATAGAGACTAGAAGCTAGGGTTAGCCCAATATGGGCTTACAACATAATTGGGCCTCTTGGGCCATTACATCAACATAAACCCAGTACTTAACACCCCCTCAAGCTGGAGCATATTTTAGGTCCAACTTGTAACACACATCTGCCAACTTGCTTGAAGAAGCTAACTATGATGTGAACTGGCCAAAACTTGAGGGAACTGGCCAAAATTGATGCTGAATTGACCAAAAAAAGAGATGAACCGGCTGAAGTTCTTCAATAACAAACAAAACCAAACAAAGATTTTATAGGGATTAGGTTATCCTTATCATGGATAAGTGACAACCAAAACCTATACCCAAACAAACAAAATCACTAAAAAAATCTGGATAGGGAATAGCCAAAACTTGCACCCAAACAAATCCTTATGCACCAAAACAAATTTTATCCCTATCTAGGATTAAGTTATCCTTATCCTGGAAAGGGAATAGCTCACACTATGAACCAAACAGGGGTATGCCCTATCAACCCTGACCAACAATCATGTCAACTTCAACCAACAACCATATCAGTAGCCTCAGAATCTGCTGGCAACCACTGCACCGGAGACCAACAATTCCGGCAGCAATAACCAACAAATCCAGCAACAACAACAACCGAGAAAACCACCCAAGACCCACTGGAATCTACCTAGAGATTGAGGCAAAGCCACCATGATTTTCGGCGAGCTATCTCCATGACCAGAAAGCCACCACGATTTTCGGCAAGCTATCTCCATGACCGGAAAGCCACTAGTAAACGTTGAAACTCATTGGGGAGAATTGGATCTGCCAAGAACAGGCCGAAAACAACAACCAAACAAGAAAAGGGCCACCAAGAAGCATCGAGAACACCAAAAACAACCAAAATTGATGTAGGATGGTTGATAACCACCACTGATCTGCCGAGAACAACAAAAACAAAGGCCAACCACCGAGATCTACCAAGCTGGGTTGTGGTCAAATCTGAATCTCGGGTCAGATCTATATCTATCGATTGGATCCACAACACCAACAACAACAGCAACAAAAGCCACGCAACAACCACTAGTGACGGCAACGAGATAACAAGAACAACCAACAACAACTACCGAGAACAACCAACAAACTTAGACTTGAAGATTGCATAAGCAAACAGCCATTGACAACCATCGGCTTTGATACTATGTTAATGACAAGAATAAAATAATTTAGGAAGCGGAAGCAAGAAAGAGAGAAGAACACAAGGGATTACATGGTTTGGCCAACGGCTTACATCCACAGAATAAAGCCCTAGTGGCTACTTCTTTATTGTATACTCATTTCATCTATTTTTTTTTGTATATATAAAGACTAGAAGTTGGGGTTAGCCCAATATGCCATATGGGCTTAAAAATTAATTGGGCCTCTTGGGCCATTACATCAACATAAACCCAATACTTTAACATTCTCATAGCAAACGAATTTGTGAATAGTAGAATCAAGATTCATATCCCAGGTGTGATTGTCAAGCTGGATATTGAGAAGGCTTATGATCATGTGAATTGGGACTCTTTGTTTTACCTAATGCAAAGGATGGGTATTGGGGAGAAATGGGGGATGTGGATGAAGGATTGTATCTCGACATTTCACTTTTTAGTTCTATTTAATGGTTCTCTAGTAGAGTTTTTTGGTAATTCTAGGGGGGCTTCATCAAAGGGATCCTTTGTCTCCACTCTTATTTCTTTTGGTGAAGGAGGTATTAACTAGGATGTTGAAGAGAACAGAGGAAGGAGGAATTATTTGTGGTTTCCAAGTAGGACTCAATGCGCCTGTGGGGTTGAGCATCTCACATCTTTTTGAATGCTATTTTATTTTGTGATTCATCCAAGGAGCAACTTCTGTACATAAGGATGGTGCTGAATTACTTTGAAGTTGTCTTTAAGTCAATGTTGGAAAAGGGGGATTGCCCTTGTAGTTGAGGTGGGCAATTTGAATGCTATAGCTAATATTTTATGTTGTAAGATTGAAAAGTTTGCACATGAGCTATTTAGGTATGCCTTTGAGGGCTCCTTTTAAGGCTATTTCGATTTGTAATCCTATTATAGAGTAGATGAAGATGAAACTATTGAGTTGGAAACACTTATATTTGTTGAAGAGTGGTAGACTTACTTTGTTAAAAAAGTACTTTAACAAACCTTTTGACCTATTATCTCTCTTTGTTCACTATTCCTAAGTTTGTGGTAGATAGACTAGAAAGGATTCAGAGGAATTTCTATGGGGGGTTTTAGAGGCAGAATTCAAATACCCTCTCGTGGTATGGAGTAAGATTTGCGCTCCTTTTGAAGCAGGTGGTTTGGGGATTTGGAGGGGTGGGCTTTTTAATGAAGCTTACTAGGAAAGGGGTTGTGGCGCTTTGGGCATGAAGTTAATCATCTATGGCATCTGGTAATTACTTCCAAATATGGTTAAGATAGAGGGGGTTGGAGTACTAGAGTGGTTAGAGAGACTCGAGTGTGGGTTGTGGAGGAGTATTAGAGCAGGTGGTCACTGGTGGTGAGTGTTTCTTCAAGTATGTGTTTTATGAGGTAGGCGAGGGCAATCGTATTCGATTTTGGTATGATCCTTGGTGTGGGTACCTTCCTCTAAAGGATCTTTACCTTGATTTGTTTGCGTGCTCTATTTTTAAGGAAACTTGATTTGTGATGTGCTTCTCTCTTCTCTAGATGGGGGGAGTAGAAGCTAGAATTTACAGTTTCAAAGAGTTTTCCATGATTGTGAGTTAGAGGACGTGCTTGCTTTCTTAAAGCTTATTTAATCTAAGTTGCCGAGGGGGGTGGGAGTTCATAGTTTGTCTTGGAGTTTGACTAGGGGTTTGTTTGGGATCCGCTTATTTTGCTGAAATTGAAAACTTTTTTGTTGAAAATATTGTAGATAAAGGTAAATGTTAGTTGAAATAATACAATGAGACCCATAAATAGTACCAAAAAATGCAGTAGGACTCATGAATAGTAGCAAAAATAAGCTGAATAGTAAAATATGTTGGTAAAAAATAAGCTAGCCAAACAGATACTAGGAGTGGTACTTTTGATATACGCTCCTTTTATAACTGTCTCTGTGGTTCTCTCATCATTTCTGTCCCTTGGAAGAGCATTTGGCATTTAAAGGTCCCTATAAGGGTTTTGTTCTTTTTATGGGCAGCTGCTTGGGGGCAGATTCTTACTATCAATAACATTGTTAGGGGTCTCTTCTTCCTAGTTAATTGGTGTTGCATGTGTCGTTGTGGGGAAATGGTGGACCATCTTTTGCTTGATTGCAAGTTCGTTCATGCGTTGTGTAGTGAAGTTTTTTGTATATTTGGGATCCAATGGGTGATGCCAGAAAAGGTTGCATCTCTTTTGTTTGGATGGCGGAATTGGTTGGGTGATGTTTGGAATTTGGTTCACGTGGTTAGTTTGGCAGGAATGTAATAGTCACATTTTTGAGGATGTTGAGAAACCTATAGATCATTTGAATTCCCTCCTAATCTATACTTTGTTTGATTGGTCTTAGATTCGGGGTATTACGTATCGTACTTCTGTACTTTTATTAATAAAATCTTCAATTACATATAAAAAAATAAATTGATCCATGTACGCTTCCTCCTAAAGCTATCCATGAAGGAAGGCCAAAGGAATTCTTTATATCAAGTTGAATATAGAGATCAAGAATGACTAACCACAACACTAGGTAGGATCTTGTCAAAATTGAGATGTGCAAAATCTCCAGTTGATTAAACCCATATGTTTATGTATACCTTTTGGCAACCAACCACCCCTCAATTTGCTGTAGGGGGAAAAAAAACCAATGAGATGGTACTTAATAGTGTACACCCAATGACAACCCACTGTTTGCTTTCTAAAGGAAAGAACAATGAGCTCCTAGGCCCAATTCTGGTGAAGAGCACTCATTTCTTTACCCATAGCATGTTTCCAGCTAGATGAAGACAAAACTTATAAGATTGAGGAATAAAGATGGAAGAGATGGTACATGCAAAAGAATGCAGTCATGGTGAAGCATGATTATAGGACCAAAAAATAGAGCAATAGGGTTGAGTACAAGTATGTTTACCTCATTGTAAAGCAATAGGCAAACCATCAGTGTCATAAAGAAATGAGGAAGGAGCGAGAATCTTAGACAGAGTTGTTGTATTGGGTCTATAAGAAGCAACGTGTTTATCTTAAGATTGTTGATAAATTTGCAAAGGAGGATTAAGTTGGGAAGCTAGAGGTACTGAAGGAGAGGACTTAGATATCAAAAGAGTAGGAGAAGAGAAAACTCCTCACAACTAGGATGAAATCAGAAAAGAAACTTTGACTATGTGAGGAAATGAATGAAGTTGACTGAAAAAAGATAACATCAGCACTCACAAAGTTTGTGAGACTAAAGACTATAACAAGATAGCACTTCTGAGTACATGAGTATTAAAAATAAAACACATTTCAGAGCCTGAGGAGATAATTTATCCTAACCAAGATCAAGGACATGAATGAAGGTAACACAAGGGGAAAAGGATGATGATCCGGATATAATAGAGAAAATGGAGACTTATGATGCAGGATAGTAGAGGTTATGCGATTAATTAAATTGCATGTGGTGAGAATATCATCACCCCAAAAGTGTTTTTGTACATACATAGAGCAACAAGGTGTGAGCAACATCTAACAAATGTAAATTCTTAAATTCTTGCACTCAGCAACACCATTTTGTTGAGAGGTGTGAGCACATCTAGTTTGATGCATAATATGATCTGCAATAAAAAGAATTCATCACAACTATGCATATCTGATGCATCATCAATGTGTAGAACCTTAATGTGCTTATTTAATTGAACAAAAATTTCATTATTGAATTTAGAAACAATTAGGTAATGCATACCTTTCATAAAAAGCAACAATGCGTGTTATATTACTGATTATTCAAAAAACTTAAGCTGTTAGTAAATGGTGAGTTTAATCATTTAACCATAATTTTAACACTGCCCTCACGTATGGGTCTCAACTCCCCCTTATTAAGTGGGGCCAAACACATGAGATTTTTAACATTTAAATGGGAGGTAGAGTAAAGTTAAAGATCGAACTCAGATCTCCTACTTTGATACCGTGTTAAATTACCGATTGTCTCAAAAGCTTAAACTGTTAAAAAATTTTAATTTAATCATTTGAGAATAGTCATCAACAAATATAAAAATAAATAAATAAATGAAAGAAAGAAATCCACTCAAATTAGGAGTGCGAGGACGCTTTATGTCTCTATGGGTTACATCAAATAGCTTAGATTGACAACTATGACTGTTACTCGAAAAGGTACTATGGTGATGCTTCACATTCTAGACTATAGGGATGACAGACTTGAGTTTCGCCAAAGACACGGTAGCACTCAATGTGGAGAAGGTGAGAGAGAGCCATCAGGATCAAATAATAGAGTTTGTCCTTCTCATGCCCTAAACCAATCATCTTATTTGTCTGAAGGTCCCAAAAGACATATGAAGTGGGATCAAAGGTTATAGAATGATGCAAATTCTTATTCAATTGACTAACAGAATGCAAATTAAATGGAAAATCATGAATATAAAGACTAGATGGTAAAGATGATGACTTAGTGGGATGAAGAACACCCTTCCCAAGGATAGGTCGAGAAGAACAGTTAGCTAAAATGATAAAGTTTTTAATAGGAATCAAATTAAAAAAAGATGATCAAATATTTTTCTCAGCACCAGAATCAAGGACCCATGATGGGATGAATTGGCCACATGCAACACTACCTAAATTATCTAATATAAGAGTAGAACACAGAAGTGCAGTGCACAATTGTTGAACAAGGACGAGCAGTGTGCAATTCAAGCTGTTGAGCTTCAATTTATATTATCAATCCAACAAATACAGCTGAAAACATACTTAAGAGCAATTTGACTTCAATAGGTACAAAAATGAGCAGCTACGAGTTACTGTTAGTAACTCATAAGAGAAGGTTTCTAGATGTATTGACATCTTTCTTCTTCATTTTCAGGTTCGTTGTATAATAAGGAATATAGTTAGAGACTGGGCAGCAGAGGTACTGCTAGATTTCTTGTTGATTTTGGGGTTCAATGTTATCATATAAGAATTTTGATCCAAAGTATATGTGTCCTACTGTAATTATTTTTAATACAGGGACAGAAAGAACGTGACCAGTGCTACAAACCTATTCTTGAGGAGCTTGATGTCCTATTCCCAAATCGCAAAACGAGCAGGTAACTAAATTTCTTCTTATTGCTTTGACTACATTCAAAGTAGTTTCCTACTGCATCTTGAAATTGTTTATTCTAATGATCAATTTGTCATTTTTAATTTGGCTCATTTGAATGGTTCTTGTGTTTTGTTCAAAAAGTGTATTTTGTACTAAGAAAAAAAATGTTTAACAGCCCTCCTTCCTGTTTGGTTCCTGGTGCTGGACTTGGCCGGTTGGCTTTGGAGATTTCATGTCTAGGTAATATACATAATTGAAGATAGTTACACTTCTAATTTCAAATGTATTTTATTTACTGCCTAATATTTCTCATATCATAAACAGGTTTTATAAGCCAAGGAAATGAGTTCTCATACTACATGATGATATGCTCAAGTTTTATTCTTAATCAGTGAGAATTCGTGACAAATTCTTTCTAATCTTAATCTTATGCATCTTCCAACCATGGTGAATTTATTTATTTATTTTTAACTGGAGAATTAATCATTGTGACACCTTTTTTCCCCCAGTTTTCTTGTTCATTTTCTGTATTAAAATCTTTTCTAATTGGGTTGCTTGATTTATTAGTACACAAACTGCTGGAGAGTGGACTATATATCCGTGGATCCACAGCAATTGTAATTCACTTTCAGATAATGACCAACTTCGACCCGTTTCAATACCAGATATTCATCCAGCTAGGTATTCATACTACTTTTTATCTGAAGTCCTTTTGTTTTTGTTCTTTTTTTTCCTTTTAAACCTTTGCAAGTATAATGATTTTCTTATTGTCTTTGAACACCATTGTGAATTTTCCCCATAATCTGATAATTTTTTATGCCAAGTTTGCTCAAACAAAAGCAAGTGCTATGTCAGTCTTTTCAAGTTTGGGAACTTATTTACTGGTCTATAAAACAAGAATAAGAATAGATATTCTGAATTAGCCTCATAATATTACGTTTCTAATTTCATACTGTTAGGCATTTTTCCCTGTAAATGTTGTCCATCTTATGTGTTTAAGGGATGAGAATTTCGGATATGAAGGTGTTTCTAAGGGTTCTTGATGGTGGAAATATAAAGGTTGGTGTTTAGGGAATGCTAGGGTTGAATGGAGATGAGTTTAGGGTTTAGGATTTGCATTGAATGGGTTTTGACTTTTTCAAGAGTCACCTTTTACATGATGAGAAAGCTTATAAAAAATCTCTCCTAGAGAAAGAAAGATTAGAGAGAAACTTATACAAGGCAACAACTTGGGATGTGTTCATGTACATAGGATTAGAGAGAAACTTATACAAGGCAACAACTTGGGATGTGTTCATGTACATAGAGAGAGAGGGGTGTTTGGGATTTGAGGTGCAGAGATGCACAAGGCAACAACTTCATTATTATTCAACAAGATATCAATGGTGGAGTATATGGATCTATTTATTTAACTCATCCTTTAATGTTGGATTGCTTTAGTTCATTAGAATTCGTGTTAGATGAATTCTAACTAGTTTCAACCAACTTATAACAATTTGGCACTCTTTATAGCTCTGAAAAATCAAATTCTGACCTAGAGAAGTTACAGAAATCCTAAGAGAAGTCTAATATTTTAATTTTACTATTATACCATTAGATAATTGGGGCACTTGTTTTATGTTGCACTAATGTTTTGTTTGATGTAAGTTATTAAAAAAAAATGTTCTGTATTGATGTAAAGTGTCACATGTAGCTACAATATCCATGTGCATTCTTTATATATAATAATTTTATTGAGAAGATTAATGCTTAAGTGCACAGGATGTATACACAAGCTTTCCTAAAAAGTTGCACGCAAAAATTAGGCTATTAAATAAAGAGAGCCTGTAAATTCTACAAGTGAATGTTCCGCACTATTTATTTTTAATTTTTTAAATTATCTTCGGCTTTCCATCCATGCAGTGCAGGAATTACTGAAGGCTTTTCAATGTGCGGTGGTGACTTTGTTGAAGTTTACAGTGATCCAAGCCAAATGGGTAAGAGAATACAATGACTTCATTGTATTACATGAGATTATCATTCAAATATGATTGGTTTTAACTTTTAACTGCTAAGATCTTGAATTAACATTGGATAAGTGCTGCCAAAGCAAGTCAGTTGGGGTAGATCACTGAGAGCCTTAGCCGGAATTTTCTATTTACTTCTGTTTATACTAATTAATTTAATTTTCAGTTATTCAATAATTATTTGAATTGAAGGGATGGGTGCACTTATGTTCTACCTGTAAATTGGCCAATAGTTTTGTGTCCCTATTTCATGTGGGTGGATTGGGGATTAGAAAGTTATTTGTTTTTAACTAAGCTTTACTTGGCATATGGTTGTGGAGATATGTTCCCCAGAGAGATCTGTATCTGTAAACTCTCATATGGAGCAAATTTTGTGGTACATGCAGGGTCTTGGGATGCAGTTGTGACATGTTTCTTTATTGATACGGCTCACAATATCATTGAATATATTGAAATCATATCGAGGATACTTAAAGATGGGGGAGTAAGTTCCTCAATTTGTATGGAACAATTTCATAGTTTTTTTTTTTTTTTTTTTCCTCAATGTCTTGATTAATTGGAGTTACAGGTTTGGATAAATTTGGGTCCCCTACTATATCACTTTGCGGATATGTATGGACAAGAAGATGTAAGCTTCTCCCTATGCTTTATTATTATTATTTTTTTAATAATAAATTTCCACATGCTCTAATAGATGAAATAAATGTAGAGTAAGTTGTTATCATCATTATTGCTTTTAGGAAATGTCCATTGAACTGAGTTTGGAAGATGTGAAGAGCATAGCATTGAATTATGGATTTCAGATTGAGGTAGTGACAGTTATCTTGGCCCATATATATTCTTTTCCCTTCTGTATGTGTCAATGAACGTAATTGTATTTGATTTATTTATGGACTGCAGAAGGAGAAGACTATTGAGACAACATACACTACAAATCCTAAATCAATGATGCAAGTAAGCTTCTTCTCTCTATGTGTCGCAGCATTTCTTACAACCTTATTGGTTTGAGTATCTTACAGTTTGATTATCTTTGCAGAACCGTTACTATGCTGCTTTTTGGACTATGAGAAAGAAATCAGCAACAGCGAAGGAGGTTTCACTTAATTAATTAATTAATTAATTCTCTGGCTTCAAATTCTCAAGTGTTATAAGACTTACAGCTGGCTTGTCAAGTTTTTATTATTATTTTTATTTACTTATAAAGGGTATATATATCATAGTATAATTTTCAATAATTACAAAATGGAGTCAAAAAGTGTAGGCATGAATGCATCAATTAATTTTTATTTATAATTGTAAGAGTTTCTTAGAAAGGGGGGCAAAAGTGGACGTAACACGTGAAGCATATGTTGGATGAGTAAAAAGACAAGAAAATACAAATAAATTAACGTCCAAATTATATATATAATTTAGAAATTCAGGATTCCGAGGGAAGAATCTTTGGTGGTACATCCAGCATATATATATATATATATATATATATATATAAATGAAGACTTTTTCTTGATTTCTTATGATGTTTACACGTAGATCTTTAAAAGCTTACATTTTTCTACAGCATTATTTTAATATATAATTTTAATTTAGTTTAAATTCTAAATAGTAGGATAAATATACAAAGATAATCATAATAAGGAAGGGTTTTTTTTTTTGTTGAAAGATAGTGATTTGTTGATTCTAAAAAATAATAATAATATTGTTGAAATGATCTTTGCGTTTCGTTTGTTTCGATGAAAAACCTTATGTGAAAATATTTTTTCGCATTTTTCAGTATTTGGTACCAAAAAAAAAAAAAAGAATTAAAAGAAAATTATTTTTGGTCAATAGAAAAATTTTGATTTATCTTTTTGAGATTTTTTTCCACTAAAATATTTTTGAAAAACAACTTTATCTAAGTGCAATCTAAATAAGAGAAATTAAGTGTTCTTTTTCCAACTCTTAAGATTTTTATCTTTTTTTGCTAATACATTTAAGATTGTTATTTTTTTTTTTTGAATGTATTTTCTAGAAAAGTCTAAACAAGTAATTTGTAGAATTACTAGTGTCTTTTTAAATAGAAAATTGAGCTAGATTGTCTTTTTAAATAGAAAATTGAGCTAGATTCTCAACAAAATTTTATTTTGTTGAACGAGAGTAGATCCTTTCCCTCCAAAATGCTCCATTAGGCACAAGAAAGGGACTACCTGTCGGATCTCCCCACTATTAGGGTTGCCAAAATTCCGTTTCCAAGATGCCCAAGTAGAATACACTGCTTGTGGTTCTCGAATAAACAGAAAGCTAAATCCCACTACTTGACTTGAGCGATAGCATAGTGTAATTAAAGATGATCCACATACTTGATACTTCTATTATATTTGCACACGCTGCAACACTCGTCCGTCCTAACCTATCTTTTCAATTTGTAACCTGCTAATATATTTTCACCAACTGCATGTTTCATTTGAAGGAAGCTCTCTTCCCTATAATGGGAAAGAATCAGCACCCAAACTCTTAGAACCTTTTAGCTTGGTAACTAGGAGCACAACCCATGCTTTGACAAAGGAAATCCAAATCCTTCTATCTCTAACCCTTCTCTTTAATCTTTATTGCATGCATCATAGGAACAAATGCATATACATAAAATGTGTGTACCACTAGGGTTGGATGGTCTAGTGGTCATGTTCTCACTCTTTAAGGGTTTGGGAGGTGGAGGTTTCAGGTTTGAATCCCGCAATGGGAAGCGCCTAGGAAGCATCCTCAATGAGGCTAGGTGTACAGCTATGGCTCATTTAGATCCCTTGCTCCCACAGGCCCAGGCCGAGCGGGTAGAGTGTCACTATGGTCACACCTAGGTGGAAGATGCCAACTAAGGTCACCCCTCTCTACCTATTTTTTTCTTAGCAAAAAAACAAGAAAAGTGTGTCTAGGGTTGCATTGTTCGCCCGTAATATTGCACAAATAACAAGTTTAGCATTTGGTCGGAAAACCTAACATCTTCTATCCAAATGCTTTACATTTCCTTGCAAAAAAAATTATTTATTTATTTTTAGAAACAAAAACCCACATACATTGAAGAGGAAAATTGTTTTAACATACAAATATACCACAAACTCCATTAAAAAAACCACGGTGACTTTTGATGGAAGTGAGACAAGTTATATTGTACACAATATACTCTCTTAAGTAATGTGGGGCAAATACTCATTCTTTTTTTGGGAAAAACACACACACACACAAACAAGAGAGAAGGAAAATGTTTTAACGCAAAGGCATACCACAAACTCCACTCAAAAGTCATAGTAACTTTTTATTTTTCCTTATAAAAGCTTAGAGCACTAGTATTGGATGTGCTAAAAAATTGCTACTTTAACACACCAAAAAGTTATTTTATCTATTTAGTATTGCATTTAACAATGCATGTTACATCCTATTTTTTGTTTTAACATTACAACACATTAAAATAACCTGAAAACTCCTATAATATAAACCCAAAAAAAAAAAAAACAATACTCATTTACCCCCACAGCCCACCACCACCAAGTCCCACTTTAAATCGATCTCCTTGATGATAGGTAGTAGACTCTAATTGGCCCAAATTTTGCTCATAGATAATCATCTCTATTTATCTATTTTGATAAATATTCTATTTTGATAAAGATAATAATCAACAAATAGTCCTACTATAATTTGTTACTTATATATAATTATATCTATTTTATTTATTTATTTTAATAAAGATAATTATCCATTAGTTCACAATAGGAAATTTATCTTTATTTGGGGGCCAAATGACATGTGGAAAATTTTAATTTCCCAATGTGATATTGACTGGGAAGACACATGTCATTATTTGATTTAGTTAATTTAATGACACAAATTTGGAATTTGTTACTAAATTTTAAAGTGGCATGTTGTAATTGGCTTAATTACTTTTTTGCCTCCTACAATGTTATTTTTAAATTAAGATACTTTTGCTAATCAAATGATGTCATATGTCTCTTGGAGAATAAAGGTCTGTTTGGATACCGCTTATTACTAAAAACTGAAAACTGAAAACACTGTAACAAAATAATTTTTAAATGTGTGAATAGTGCCGTAAGGTCTAGTTTTAAAGAAAAAATTGCTAAAGGAAGGTACTTGTGGGTCTCGTGAACAGTGCACGGGATCCACAAGAAAAAACACTTCCGCTAGGAAATGCGCAAAACACGCTTCCCAAACGGAGGCTAAGACATAGAGTCTCCATTTAAATTATGACACATGTCATAGCTCAAAGCCAATCTCTTCAAAACTTTTATAAATAGAGGTCATCATCAGTCTTATGGAAGCACATTCAGAAGTCTTAAAGCTCTGTCAGAATCAAGCTCCCAAGCCTCCAAAACTTCAAGAACTTAACCCTTCCAATACAAAGAAAATTTGAAGAGACTATATATTAGTGAAGATCTATAGATCTAAGCCTCTAAAGTCTCGAAGAACTTCCATTACAAATTTTCGAAGACAAAGAACATTCATCCAAATCATTCTTCCCAGTCTTAGAGTTCTACTCAAATCAAGGTCCAAGACCTCCGGAAACTTGGAGAACTTTAATTCATCAAAGTTTCATCGGATTCAAGCCTCTAAAGCTACGAAAAACTTCCACTACAAATCTTTGAAGTCTGTTAGAAATAGATAGTGAATACAGCATAGGGAAAATGTATTTTACATTGATGTCATTTACATGTACAATATATATAATAAAAGAGACAATAGTCAAATCCATAAATCATGTTATACAAAAAAGGGAAGATCTAATTTCCTACGTAACTTAGAAACAATTGCTATACAAAGAAAACTAAATATGGAAGGAAGAATATTGGAAGCATGAAGATCCGTAATACTCCCCCTCAAGTTGGAGCATGAAGATCCGTAATTCTGAAAATGTTCACGACCCAAGGCTTTGGTGAAAATGTCAGCAAGTTGATGTTTACTGGGGACATGAGCAATGGAGATGAGCCGAGAGCACAATTTTTCATGAACAATGTGATAATCAATTTCGATGTGTTTAGTGCATTTGTGGAAAACTAGATTTTGAGCAATGTGGAGAGTGACTTGGTTGTCACAATAAAGGAGCATAGGTTGAGGACGGGGTACTTGAAGATCATGAAGCAGTTTCTTGAGCCAAGTGAATTCACATGTGGTGGAAGCAAGTGCACGATATTCAGCTTCAGTAGAAGAACGAGAGATGAGGGATTGTGGATTGCTTCTTGGTACACCAAGAGATGGGATTGTTACCAAGTTGGATAAAAAAACTAGTGGTAGAATTTGAATATAGAGAATTGTACTCGCAAATTCCTCAATACAAATTTACATTTGTGAAATTATTTCGATTGTTTGATTTCCAAACTTGAAATTTAGTGTTTACAATCTTTGTTCCAATGAATTGAGAGGAATTCTTTCTTGCATTCGGGTCTGCCACAGCAAAATCTCTTCCTTTCTCAACTTTCGGCCAGCTCATGTTCTTATTCTTAAAGTACCTCAAAGTTCTATCGAACTATTTAATCTCCCTCCATATCATCCCATACCTTCCTTCACAAAATGTCCAGCCAAAACACTATTTTGTCATAGCAGATTCTTTATATGGATGTCCATATAAACCCAATTTGTTCTTCTTTAACCGATCGTAATTTCAAGAAAACCACACCCTTTACACTCTATATCACCAAGATCCATATATTTCTCTTCCACAACCTTGTTCTTGAAATCCAAAAAAAAAAAAAAATTTCTGCAGAATATATCTAGGTTGTATTTTTGAAAGGAAAGATTTGCATTTGAATTTAGATTTTCAATCAATGAATTTAAAATGCCTTCATTCTAAATTTGTTGATTTTAAAATTCATTGTTTGAGTCCTTTTATACAATGAAGAATTTGAAATTCATCGTTTTAAATTCAATTGTTTTAATACCTAAATTTGAATTTGGATATGGATTTTTTAAATCAATAAAATATTTTTTCAATTATTATTATTTTAAATCTTTTGCATTTTAATTTTAGCAATATTTTTAACACATGCAAGCTTTGATTCTCAAAATACACACACACACATGTAGGGCATGAAGAAGTCATTGATAATTCAATTGACAAGATGATGACTAAATATCTTCCATCATAGCCAACTAAAAAATGTCTTGCCAACTCTTGAAAACTAAAATGTTCTATATATATATATATATAGAGAGAGAGAGAGAGAGAGAGAGAGAGAGAGAGAGAGAGAGAGAGAGAGAGAGAGAGCCCTAGATACATGATTTTTTCACAACAAATATGGATAGAATACCCAGAATATATGCCTTTTACACAACATCCAAAAGAACAAACAAGCACTTGAAATTAGAACTAATGGGGACCAAGTAAAAGCCACATACAATTCCTTCTTATCATCATCATTTTGAAAGACTTTTCAAATACTTAAAGTCCTTTTCACCTCCATGCATTAGCTTCTCAACTATTTTGAATATTTCAAGCAAGTGACACATTTGAAACAACTACATGCATCTCTTCACCGGAAGTTTGTAGTTGCTCTTGATTTTTCCTTGCTGTGAAGTACTCTGTTGGAGAGGAACAATACTCATTTAGAGAGGAATCAATATGTGCAATAATTTCAACTAGTGGATCTTTCCTACCCCTTTTTCTTTTGAGAGGCTCAACTATAGAACTTGTTGATATCGAATGTTGATGTGGTTATTGTAAAATATGAGAATTCACCTCATTTTCTCCTTTAGCCGTAACTTCAATTGCCTCTTCCATATGTTTTGCACCAATACTAGTAACTCTATCCCTCCCACACAAGATTTATATGTCCTGTAAATTGTTAATAACTTTGTTTTTGTAAGATTCTACTTTTTTTTTTTCTAAGGAAGAAGGGAAAAATAAGAAGCTGTGAGTTAACATAAATAAAATAAATTGGACAATAAAACAAAAGAAAGGGTAAAAAAATAAAATAAAAGGCAAGACATTATGTGATGAAAGTATCGTATTTAGTTGTGATACACTTATGCTTAATAACAATCTATACCCACAACATGGTAAGCACATCAAAATACAAGTTCATATATAAGTATGGGCATAATAGTTTTTTCATTGAAGTTGCTTGGAAAGACTGAATTTCTTCCGTTTCAGTAACCAGACAACAGGGTGTTAATCCTACCAGCAAACTGTTAAGTATACCGTATAGCAAATAAATTTCAGGGGAAACAAATTCTAAGCAATAACACCCTAAGTAGACCATTCAGATGCGTAAAAAATGATTAATATAGATCAGATTAGAAAGCAATCAACCACTATTTATATTAGTGGATCTTTTTCACCTATCAAATGAAAATGAATTACATTTACCTTTATAAGGTTCCCAAGTAAAATTTAAAAGTTTCTCACATTGATTAAATACGCTGGAATAATTTATCTCACTAAAGACCACAGCTTAACAAAAAGCTTGTTTCTAATATTCAGGCTGACGATCAGATAACATTCTAAGACATACAACAACAAAATAAATTCCACAATTCTCATAATCTAGAAACATGCTAATGCTCTTCTCAAAAAAAAAAAAAAGAAAAAAAAAAAAGAAGAAACATGCTAATGCAATTTGCTCAAGCTTCTAAGCATTCCACACATGACGGTTATTTGTTGTTGTGGACGCCCCTAAAAAGAGGGAGAAAGAGCTTGTTTAGGGCCTTTCTTCCTATTCTCTTTTGGTTTATTGCATATTGGGTCCTAGGTGAAGTGACTCTTTATGTGCATATGTTTTTAGGGTGAGGTGTGTGTCTCTTTATCTTATTTTTATTTTTATTTTAGGAGTCGCCATCAACCATTGGTTTTGTGTTAGGTGTGATTGGTCACCTATTTTTCTAATTCTTTTTAAATTGCCTAATTAACTAAAATCAATTTTAAGGGTTGTTAATTAATTAAGGTAAACCATGTAAGGTTGAATTTAATCAACCATCTTGTTAGCTTTATTCCGTGCCAATTTGCTTGTAATTTAGTATTTAGAAACCCTGTATTTAGGTGGGAATCATGTAAGGGTAGTGTGTGAGAGAGTGTGAAGAAATGCTCAAGACTGTGCACTGAAGTAGGGACTCGCGACTAGATCTTGCAGGTGGCTCGCGATTGGCAAGCCGCCAGAGGATGCACTCGAGTGAAGCATGCAGAGAAGCTGAATCGTCATGCCAGCTGTAGCACTACAGGACAAAAAGTCCAGACTGGCCATTCAGTTAACTCGCGGCTTGGACTCGCGACTCAGTCAAGTCGCGAGGCCAAGTTGCCAGTCCACTTTGTTTTGGAAAAAAAAACTGACTCTTCATATTCCTTTCTCACTCCAGTACAAATACCCCTTATACCCATAAAATATAGAGAGCTTCCAAAGAGAATTTTGAGAGAGAAACCCTAGAGAAAAACAAGATTGACTCATCCACAATCTTCATCCTTTGATTTTCCAAATTCCTCTACTCTCACCCTTTCCATTGTTACATCCTTGAGAGGTTCATTAGTCAAATCCTTTTCTCACCATACCCATATCTGTGAGAAGACTTTTTGGTGCTTGGGAAGTAGTTAGGAAGGGACCAATTGATATTGGTTGATGTTATGGGCTATAGCGGAATTTGGTAAGCTAGAGAAGACAAAGGTTCGGCGTAACCTCGTTGGAGTAAGAGCTTGGAGGGCTTAGGTACACTGGGTAGATTAGGCTTGGAGGGTCTTCTGCTATTCATGTATCCCAACTTGATTCTCTAGTGGATTATTGACTGCTTGGAGGGCGGCGGAGAGGTTTTACGGTGAGGGCTTCGGTTTCCTCTTCGATAACACATCACTGTGTTGTCCTTGTATCTGCATCTCTCTTCCCTTAATCTTTGCCATTTAATTTCTACTGTGGATGTGATTTTATTTGGTTTAGATTGTTTATCAATTCTGTTCTAAGCTTATGTTCATATTCTGCACATACATTGTTTGATAATAAGCTTGAATTGGTAATTTGTAATTTGGGGGTCTAAACGTTCATAGTGTTTTATATGCTATTTGAACTTTCTATTGGTATCAGAGCAGGTACACTTGTTGTGGTTTAAATACCTAAGTGTGATCCTTGACCCCTTGTGTTTATTTGCCATGGATAGTGCTTTGTATGCCTCTATGCATGTTTTGGATGTTGATGAGTGTAACATGCCATGTGTTTGAGAAAATGCCTCTATGAGTGATAATCCTCATGATTGTGAAGCTTTGTTACATGAATCTTTGGATGTTGTTGATATTCCTAACATCAAACTCTTAAAGAAAAATGCTAAGAAGTTTCATAAGGATTTGAGCAAGTTATTTTGTGAAAAAGATGATTTGATTGCTAAGCTCAATGAATCCAACAAATTAGTTGAAAAATATAAGAAACTTGCTGAAATTTCTCTTGAAAAGCTAAAAGAGTTTGAATGTTTCAATATGGACTTAGATGCTAAACTTGTTTTGTCTAACAAACTTGATGAGCTAAAATGTGAAAATGAATCTCTTAAAATGCATGCCAAGTGTTTGATTGCTGAGCCTATTGCTAAAAAGGATGATAATATATGTTGCAATCATGTTGTGTTACCTAAATTTGTGCCTAATGTGTGTTCTACCTCTAAGGGCAAATCGGTGTACATTCCTTTACACAAAAGAAATCAAAAAGTGGAAAGAAAGGCTCTTAAGTCAAAGCTTCCATTTAGATCTCAACTTAAGGCTTTGGATGGATCTAAGTTTGTTCCAACTTGCTATCATTATGGTGTGATTGGTCATATAAGACCTCAATGTCATAAGTTGAAGAGGGAACAAAAACATGTTGCTAGATCCCTTCCCAAAAAGTCTAGTGGACCTAAACACATTGTTTGTCACCATTGTGGTGCTTTTGGTCATCTAAGACCTCATTGTTCTAAGTTTCATGCTCTTAAAAGAATCAAAAGAAAAGAGAAACTTGAGCTTCTTAGAAGTTGTGCTATAAAAGCTAAATCGGTTTTGAGTGAAAATAGTATGTTGTTAAAGAAAGTGTTTAATGCTCTTAACTCCTTGTCTATATGCATCTCCGGTTCTAATTCTTCCAACCCTCGTCTCACTTTTCATAAGACACTCATTCCAAACAATTGTTCCGTTTGGATGAGGAAGGGTTCCTATGGTTAAGCTTTTGCTCTTTTGGTCTTTGATCTAATTCTTTCGATCTTTGTAGGACCCTTCATGCATTGGATGTCATAACTTCATGCATTTTGTGCATCTTGCATTTATTTGTATGCATTGCTTTTGTTTTTTATTTTACTTTTATGTTTTAGTTTTGTGTGAGTAAAAAATCCAAAACCACATAAAAAGTGAAAAAATCAAAAAGTTTGATCGTATATGTTTGAGCACATATCTCATGTGAGTTTGGCCTAGTACCTTTGTGGGAAAAATCTTGACATCTGTGTGTGAATGTTGTAAATCAATCTTCAAGCTTGTCATGAATGATTAGTCAATAGTCATGTTGGTTTTGATACATGCATAGACTTGTGCCTATATCTCTTCCCACTCATTTATTTTTTTTGCTTAAAGAGCTCAACCAATGTAAATCTCAAAATGAAAAGACATAATGAGCTACAAAAGCCGTCGCACATACTAGTATTAGACTAGGAAAAAGGGAAAGCGACTTATATGAAAATGTATGATGCCCAAAAAGCCAAAGGCTTGCTCATCAATTTGAAATATCAAAAATTTTAGACATCGATCTCAAAATGAGATGTATTGATTCAAAAAGATCAAATGATATGATGTATATGAAGCCAAATGAAAAGCTTCAAAGATATGTAATCATTTTCTTGTGGGAGGTCATATATATTCATTTCTATAATTGAGATAGACCACTTGACTTAGTACTAGTTGTGTATGACTTGATTGAATTAATCATTGAAGCTTTACTCTAGACTAAGGACTATTCCACATTTGATACACACACATAACACACATGCCTAATGTTCAATGAATGCCTTATTCATTTGTTCGATTGTACTTGTTTAAATGTGATGTGTGTGTGCTCAACTATATATGGATCAATCCAAAAAGATTTTTGATCATTTTATATGTCTTTGGAAGTGTTTTTTTATCACTCTTTGTGTTTATGTTTAGTGCTTACATTGTTTAAACATGTTCTGTGTTGAAAAACAAGTGTCAGAGTTTTTCGCGACTCACTCGTGATCGACTTGCCAGTCCCGTAATTTTTCGCGACTCATCTTGCGACTCGCTAGTCGCGAGTTCATCTAGAAGCTTTCGCGACTCATCTTGCAACTCGCTCGTGACTCACTCGCGACTCGTGAAATTTTTTGCGACTCGCCCAGTCGTGAATCACCTAGAAATAGCTTTTTAAAGAGCTTTTCGTGGGAAACTTGTTTTAAACCTCTCCCATCCTTTCGTAAACTCCTCTTTCAATATTTTTACATCAAAACTCAATCAATTTGAATGGTTATTCATTCCATTAACATCTCTAAGGTAATTTTAAACTCTTTTCATTACTTTGGATCCTTAGATTATGTTTTGGAGAGTTTTGTGCTTTTGGTTGGGATTTTCATCATAGGCGTTGGGAAACCTTAATTTTTGTCAAATTTTTGTATGGGATTGGTTTCTTTTGATGATTTGCTTTGGATGTTGGCCTTTTGTGGCAAAAAGAACATGTATTAAGGGTGGATTTCATGATGTTCGTGCATTGTTTCACATTGTTGTTCATAGTGTGCATGCTAGGTGTTTGATAAAATGCCTCTTAGGCTCTTTCTCGCTTGTTTGGTCTCCGATGAGTACCAAACTTTGGGGTTTCTCATGTTTCCTCTTTAGGAACATGTTTGGTTCATTAGTTATGTATTTAACATACCTTGCCCCACATGTGCATTTTCCATGCATTGGTCATGCATTGCACATAGCCACCTCTTGCACACACCTTTGCTACCCTTGTCATGCATTGATCTATACTTGGTTTCTTCATCCTAGCATGTCATATTTACCTTATGCTTTGTAGCATTTTGTTTTGTCTTTTGTTTGAGCTTGATTTCTCATTCATCTTGCACCCCTCATGCATCATTCTCCTTGTTCATACCTTCATCTCTTGTTCTCTTTTCTCCTTGACCCCTTTGTCTATTCGTGTCAAAAATGGGGATAGTATACTCTAGAGTAGTATACCGGAGAGTTTTGTCATTTCTATATGACTCTTGTGCACATCCTTAGGGGGAGAAATTCTATTTCTTGTGCACATTTGTAAGGGGAGAGATATTCCATACGGGAGATGCATATACCAAGGGAGAGAAGACATTGTGTTAATTAGAAAACTCTGTTCTGTTTGTTTTCTTATTGGCTTTATGGTGCTTTGAGTTATGCTTTATTGTTCTCATCACATCGTGTTTGTGTGTTGAACATGCATACATTCTTATGCTATTGGGCTTCATTGAATGCATGTTCGGATGATCATTTTCTTTGTTATATGATCATTGTAGTCATTTCCATATGACTGTCATGTGTTTGATCAAGTTGATCATATGTTTCACAACATGTTTACTTGATCACTTTTTACTTGTTACATTATACTTGTCATTTTATTACTTGTTTTACCTTGAGGGTCTAATGTGTTTTGTGCAAGTGTTTTAGGTTACAGGTATACATGTTCCAAGTGCATTATAGCTTCTCATCATTTTGAAGGGAGAAACTTTAAGCACTTTTAGTTTATATTGTGCATTTTCTTTAGTACATCACTTTTGTACCCATGCTTTGTAGCTTTGTACTTGTTGATTAATGATTTGCATTGTACATCACTCTTATGCCCTTTGTTGGACTTTTATCCTTGATGCATTTACATTTATGTATCGGTTGAGTGTTGGACATGCAAATAATATTTTGCATTAAGTTTATTAGCTTGCATGTCCGGATGTTCATTCCGTGTGTGAATGAGCATTGTGATCACTATTTAAAGTGATTGTTCGTTTTTGGTCAAGCCATGGTTTATTGCTTAAGTCCATTTTGCTTGATCGCATTGTGCTTGCTCCATATGCATTACAAGTTTTCTGCATACAATGATCATACTGTGTTGTTGTGTTTCAGGAGATACTTGTTCTTATGGTTCAAGAGCTTCACAGATTCTAGAGTTAGGTGTGAGTGAGTTTTGTTCAACTGTTCCCAACTCACATGTTAAGTCTAGAGTTTGTTTTAGGGTTTTGTCACAGAATAGCCAAAGGGGGAGATTGTAAGATTGAATTTAATCAACCATCTTATTGGCTTTATTCCGTGCCAATTTGCTTGTAATTCAGCACTTAGAAACCCTGTATTTAGGTGGGAATCATGTAAGGGTAGTGTGTGAAAGAGTGTGAAGAAATGCTCAAGACTGTGCACTAAAGCAGGGACTCATGACTGGATCTCGCGGGTGGCTCGCAATTGGCAAGCCGCCAAAGGATGCACACGAGTGAAGCATGCAGAGAAGTTGAATCATCATGCCAGCTGTAGCACTACAGGACAAAAAGTCCAGATTGGCCATTCAGTTAACTCGCGGCTTGGACTCGCGACTCAGTCAAGTCACAAGGCCAAATCGTCAATCCACTCTAGAGAAAAACAAGATTGACTCATCCACAATCTTTATCCTTTGATTCTCCAAATTTCTCTACTTTCACCTTTTCCATTGTTACATCCTTGAGAGGTTCAATGGCCAAATCCTTTTCTCACCATACCCATATCTGTGAGAAGGCTTTTTGGTACTTGGGAAGTAGTTAGGAAGGGACCAATTGATATTGGTTGATGCTATAGGCTATAGCGGAATCCGGTAAGCTAGAGAAGACAAAGGTTCAGCGTAACCTCGTTGGAGTAGGAGCTTGGAGGGCTTAGGTACACTGGGTAGATTAGGCTTGGAGGGTCTTCTGCTGTTCATGTATCCCAACTTGATTCTCTAGTGGATTATTGACTGCTTGGAGGGCGGCGGAGAGGTTTTACGGTGAGGGCTTCGGTTCTCTTCGATAACACATCGCTGTGTTGTCCTCGTGTTTGCATCTCTCTTCCCTTAATCTTTGCCATTTAATTTCTGCTGTGGATGTGATTTTATTTGGTTTAGATTGTTTATCAATTCTGTTCTAAGCTTATGTTCATATTCCGCACATACATTGTTTGATAATAAGCTTGAATTGGTAATTTGTAATTTGGGGGTCTAAACGTTTATAGTGTTTTATACGCTATTTGAACTTTCGAACCAAAATTCTCGAACCAAAGATTTTGGACTCGAAAGTTAGTTTACGTTTGCGGAAGGGGTTAGGCACCCTACACCGTCTATCCGAATGATAGTACTCCATTTTAATTTTAATTCTAACGTTATCTTTCTGGTGAAAAAATTGGATACTTGGTATTTTGTTTTTGAAAAATATTTTGTACAAACAATACACACACACACACACACACACACATGTGAGTATTTATTTATTTATAACATAGCATGTGAATATTTATTTCAAAGACTTATTTACAAACAAAGCATGTTGAATATATGTACATAGCATGTGAAGATTACTACGTTACAAAAATAATACATATAATTTAACATGTGATTATTTATTTATTACATATTTAGCATGTGAATATTCACAACATAAAAATAAATGAGACAGTAAGAAAGATAGCACCTTTTAGCAAATATATCCTCCACGTTTCTCATTTCTCATGTAGAATGGACCAAAATATTAGTGCCAAGGGCAGGGGAAATATGTTAGCTTGATTGGTACCTATTGGTTCAATGGGATTGAACCATAGGCGCAAACCTCTAAAAGAGCTTAAAACAAATAATGCATAAATGTGTAAACAAACATTGAAAACTTACCTAAAAAGAGTGAACAATTTCCTTAGGGAAAATACCAAGATTGTTAAAAAATAAAAGATTGTTTGAAAATCCAAAGTTTACACATTTTTAGTAAAAGATTTAAAAAGGGTTTTCTAGGTTTTTATGAAAACGGGGTTTTCCTTGATAAAAATGTGAAGAAAGTGTTGATCTTTTAAAGAAAAAGAGGGTCAGAAAAGTAAGAACATTTTTAGAAAAGAGTTGTATTTTAAAGAAAATGGTTCCTATGGTTTTATTGAAAACCAAGGTTTTTCTTCATTTTTTAGGATAGAAACGATTTGAGGAAAAGTTCAAAAACCATTTATTTTGAGAAAAGAGTTTCCATAATTTTGTTGAAAACCATGGTTTTTATCCAATTTTAAAGAAAAAGATCAATTTTTTTGTTTTGTTGTAAAAGATGACAAAAAGGTTTTATTTTGGAGAAGCAAAGCGTTTTGAAATCTTTTTACGAAAAAAAAATTTTTTGAAAGAAAGGATTTAGGAAATGGGATGATTTAAAGAAAATGGTTCACATGAGTTTTTCTTTTAAAGAAAAGGCTTTAGATGCAAAAACCCCATGGTTTTTATTGAGATGACAAAAGTTTTGAGAAAACAAAGTTTATGTTTAAAACAAATGAATTGAAGACTAGAAAAGAAAACTTTGGAATTAAAGAGATTAAAGAAAAGGATTTCCAAGGGTTTTATTTTGAAATAAAAGGCTCAAGGTCCAAAAATCCCATGGTTTTTGTCTATTCTTGAAGAAAACATAATGTAGAAAATTTATTTTTATCTTGAAAAAGTCTTTTTCTATTTTTTGGAGGACGCCTCTTAATTCAATTTCAAACCTCATCACATACAAGATCATGGGTCTTTTTCCATGAGAGGAATCGGAATCCTTAAGGAATTCTACAATTCTCTTGGAAATATGCTCATATTGCTTAGGAACAAAGTTCAAAAAACCTAGTTAAGAGGAATTCAAACTTAGGAACAAAGTTCAAAAACCTAGTTAAGAGGAATTCAAAAAGGGTTTTTAAGGATTTCATAAAAAAGACAAAAATTTTATGTTGTAAGAATCATTTTTGTAAGAATGAAAAAGAAAGAAAATGGTTTTTGGAAAAAGGTTGGAAAAGTGCCCCTTTGGAAGGCATTTGAGGGTTTTAGAAAGAAACTCTTTTGAAAACATTTTTCTTGAAAAATGGATGGCCATTGGAACCATTTTTATTTCTTTAAAAAAGACATTTTTTTAGAAGTTTGTTTATTCAAGCTTTTTATTCTATGGCAATCTAAATTACTCATGAGAAAAGAAAGAGGAAAAATAAGAGTGCATAAAGACAAGAATACAAAGTGCTTGAAATTTAAGGGAATTTAAAGACAACAAAATAAAGTTCTTGGTATGTAAAGGAATTTAAATACAAGACAATAAAATAAAGTGCTTGAAATGTAAAAAAAATTTAAATACAAGACAATAATGTAAATTTTATTGGAAAATCATTATTTAAGAAATATCTCCTAAATAAATTCTAATCTTGCCACATCCAAGCCTTATGGGTTCTTTTCCATATTGAGAAATGCAAGACTGATAACGCCTTTAAATGTATACTTGTTATATATTTATGGGGACGTTATCTCCTTATTATTATACTTAATTTGTAAAATTAATCTATGATTTGCATGTCCCTATTATTTATCTTTGCATAATTTCTTGAATAAGATGTCATTCATTGTGTGTAATTTTCTTCTTTCTAGAAATCATGTGAAAAAATGAGTTTACAAGAGTTTCTGAGAGAATGGAGGCTAAACTAGAATTAAAGAGGAGCCAAAGGACCATGCTTAAATGTCTAAGGAGGTGCAGCTGGAGTGCTTTGGTCATTTACCATGTTTGGAAACTTCAAATAAGGAAAGAAATCAAAGAGGCAGAATCTGAAAAGGAAAAATCATATTTGAGCACTGATCAGTAATTTGGGCATATATCTCTCCTCAAAAATTCAATTGACTCAAGAACAGATGGGTTGGAACCGTGACTTAAATATCTACGATTTTCTTGTTTTGAGTTTTTCGAAATTCACAATTTTTAAAGGCTGAAATTAACTCACAAGTTGCTGCTGAAAATCTGGATGAACGTAAAATAGTAAAAGTTTTATTTTCTTTGGACACTTGGACATTAGGGTTTCAAAGGGAGGTTGTGGAGAACGAATTTGGAAGAGAAAAGACTTGTATTTTCTTTTCTCTAATGGTAGCCTAAACTCTTTGCTGGGTTAGGGGTTATGTTTCTTCTATACGGTATGAATATTCAATGTGATTCTTTCTAAGATTTTAGACAACAACATATTTGATTTTTCAATTAGATTTCTTTTGATGTATTAGTTCTCCCATGCTTTTAATAAGTTCAATCATGTTTTTCTTATTTTTTAGATGAATTTCTAATAGTTTCAAATAGAAATAAGGATTTAAAGTGAATGGTTTTTTTTGAAAACTATTCTAACTGCATTATTAATCTAGGTTATCATGTGTTCTTGAATTGTCTTAGTTCAACCGAATCATAGGTTTTTAATTGTTTAAGAACAATTAATTATGAAATATATATTTTCTTAGATCACAAAGAATTTCATATTGAAATAGGGAAACACCTCGATGCCCTGGTATTTACATTATTGATTTAAACAAGTTTTTATTATTATTCTTGTTAACAATCACAAAAAGGTACTTTTCTTCTTCACCTAAATTTTTGTTTAATTATATTGTTTTTGAATTTACCCTACTTCTTGTGGTTCAACCTCGAAACTCCAAGAATTATATTGCCACAATCTCCTACACTTGGGGTTGAGCAAGCAGAGACTTAGAGCCTTCTACTATTCTCTTGGGAAAATCCATTTATGATAAAGTTTTATTTTCCCACTAAGGTTGGTTGTGCACACGGACTAAACTATCACATACCTTCTAGTTAGGAATGCAAAGATTTATCATAAATGTTGTGGTTGCTTTCTCAAGTGAGAAGGCAACCAAAAAGAAAATGGTAGAAAACATTTTTTTAGGTGTAGAGAGGGAGAGAAGAACAAAACAAATAAATAGAGCAATATGTAAACACAATAAATAAATAGAGCAACAAGTAAATTGACAAGCATAATAACTAAAAAGCAAGAAAGTACAGAACAAGAATGTAAGTAACAAGTAAAAGCAAGAAATTTTATATATATGAGATGTAATGTTTACAAGGAAATGAGAAAATAAAGGTATAGCTATAGGGAAGCTAACCCATTTCATTACAAGCTTACCCACTTACCTAAGGCTCTTGGAGGTGAGAAATGGAAGAGGGAGAGATTGAAATTTTAGCGAGGTTTCCTAAGGGAAGTAAAAAAAAAAAGAAGGGGTAATCACACTAAGCCCGCCTGTGGTTTGGCCTGAAATCACTTTGCGTACTCGTATTTTGAAAAGTGTCACTTAACCCACTTGAGATAAGGTTCGTCTATATTCCGTAACCCACCTCATCCTCTACCATTAGAAAAATACCTTTTAACCCCAAAAACATAACATAACATGAATCAAAACACGCTGTTTGAAAATCTTTTTGCGAGAGTGAACATTCGTGTTCTTTCTCTCTCGAATCTCCACTGATTGAAGTTGCTGGGCTTGAAGTTTTCAAATTTAGTGAATATCGAAGCTAGGGCTTGCAGTTTCGATAAAGAAAAACAAGGTATATGTGTTTATTCTTGTTTTATGGTTACAAATTTTGCTCAAATGTCAACTTATTGTTTGAAACAGTCCATGTGTATGGTTTTTTCAATTTGAACTTCCCAAAAAGCGCATTTTTTGCTATGTCTTCATCAAGTGGTATTTACTCGGGTCCAAGTGGGCATATGTGCAATGAGCAGACGTGCGTTTTGAGAACAAGTTTGAGTTTGTATAATTTTGGGAGGAGATTCTTGGGTTGTAGCCGTTATAAGGTTGGTCCTAAGTGTCCTTTCGTTGTTTGGGTGGATAACCCAACTTGTAGTCATGGGAATGAAACTACACCTTTGGTTCTTGAAAGGATCTCTAGGCTTCAGAATGTTGTCGAACTTGCCAATGACAGGGAAATGGCGGATGCAACAAGGCAAATGGCATATGAAGCTAGGCAAATGGCAGAAAAAGCTCTATAAGAGGAAGCCAAAACCAAGGAGAGGGAGAGAAAGGTTTGTGTTGTTTGTGCAAAAGTTAAGGAAAAAGTCATGATTGCTCAAGAGAAGGAGAGAATGTGCAAGATTGCATTAATTTTGTCATGGCTCTTTTTTGTTATTGTTACGTTGTTGTTGTGTTTTGGCTCAATTGAGTTCTTTGGAATAAAGAGACTAAGGTTGCCCTGAAGTAGTTAATTAGTTAGTAGAATTAGTTATGGCAATGGTGTTAATGAATTTGCATTGTAATAGCACTTGCCTACTGATGTAATGTTTTAAAGAAGAAAGATTGAAGAGTGTGAAAGCCATGTGGGGGATTTCCCCCAAAGGGAGGTTTGAATTAAAGAAAAGAATCCAAGAAGGTAATGTTGCCAATGTCACTAGGAGTGCAAAGCACTACAAACTATCTTTTCTAGAGAAGGATCACCCCATTGGACTTGATGGGAATGAAGAGAAAGAAAAGGATAGGTTCTTGACCCAAATGAAGAGGACTCAAGCACATGTATCTATTTAGGGCTTGCTAATGGCTTCTTATAAGCATCGAAATGCAGTCCTAGAGGTTTTGATTAGGAAGGAGGTATCTGTGGAAACTACACCTCAAGAGTTTCTATCTATCATGGGGGTAGAAGCCATGTCTCACCCTTCTTTCACATTTTTCGATGAAGAACTCCCTCCTGAAAGGGCTACTCACACTAGGTCCCTAAAATTCACTATCAAATACATAGGCGCTAAGGTTCCAATGATGCTTATTGATAATGGGGGTTCACCTTGAATGTATGCCCATTTAGGACGGCTTTCAAGGTTAGTCTAGATATGGAGACTATCATCCTTTCTCCCTTTACTGTCAAGGCTTATGACAACACTTCTAGGAAGGTGATAGGAACTTTCAAGGCTGCTTGCAAAATTAGCCCTTTGAATTTGATTGTAGAGTTCCATGTAATGGACATCACCCCAAGCTACGACCTTCTCTTGGGAAGGGTATGGCTTTACCCTATTGGAGCTATCCCCTCCACCTTGCACCAAAATATAAAGATCCCATGAAAAGGAGGAGTTGTCGTGATACATGGAGATAGGGAGATCTTGGCTCCCGTTTGTGAACTAGAAAGCGAGAACAATGAGCTTCAAATGAATGGCTTAGTTTGTGAACATGGCTGATTATGGATTGAAGGATGAGAAGTACACTACAGATTTGCTTCCCTACTGTAGGCATGAGGTGATTTTAATGATGAGGAATATGGGGTGCATGCCCAGTATAGGTGTTGGAAAAGACGGAAAATGAGTCGTTGAATTTCCCAATTTCAAGACTCAACTGACTAGGGAAGTTTTGGGATTCCTTGCAGGCTTCAACCAAATTAAGAAGAACCTTGATACTCTCAATGGGAACTTTTTAAGGGAAGGAGGAGACTTCCCTTTTTGTGGTTTTTTCGAGCCTTGGATGGGTAAGAATGGAAAGATGTATCCCAGTTGGAAGATCTTCTTTGGGAAAAACTCACTTTCAAGGAAAAGCCTATGGTTGTGATTGAAGAGATTCATGAGGAAGTTGACTGGATGGACTACATGAATGCTGAAGCAATGGAAGCAATACTGAAGGTTGAGTGGGACATGCTCGCCATCACCTGTAAAGAGCCAAATGATCCTTCTACATTCATCATGCCTATTGATGGGCACCTTAGCATTTGGACTTGGGTTAGTTTTTCTAAAGTCATAGGGAAAATGTCCTATAACACAAATTCTGATATACTTTTCAAATTTTTTAATAAGATGAATTATGACTTGGCTTATTTTGATGTATCTCATAATATTGAAATTCTACACTTAAATAATTCCAATGAATTTAAAAATGAAATTAATAAACAATTAGAAAAGAAAATTAAACCTATGGAACCAATGCTTGAAACTTTTAATTTGGGCAATGATGAGAATCCACCCTTAATTAAAATTGGCTCCACTTTGAATGAACAAGAAATGAAAGATCTCAAAGAACTTCTCACTGAATTCCAAGAAGTTTTTGCATGGCCCTATGAAGATATGCCAAGCATTGACCCCGCAATAGCACAACATTGAATCAACACTTATTCCCACATAGTGCCTGTCAAACAGAAGTTGAGGCGCATGAGAACTAAATAGCTCCTTAAGATCAAAGAAGAGGTTACCAAGCAATTGGGAGGATGACCTAAGAGTTATGGCATATACCCTAAGATTTTGGGATGAAAGAAAAAAGTATCTCACATATAAGAGGCTTATCCTGAAACTCAAAAGCATGTCTTAACTTTAAAGATTCATAGGACCATAGCCTATTTGCTATCATAAGCCCAAATCAAGACCTTTTTGAAAAAGAAAGTCTTGGTCCTAGGGTAACAAATATGCTATGGGCCTAGCATCCAAGATCCTACAAAGTCAAATGGATCTCTCTAGTTTTGGGCATCTTTGTTGTATGTAAAGGCCAAAGTGACGTGAGTTTTATGGGCCTTGAAAGGAAGGCCATGATGTATTCTAGCTAGAAGGCTACTTCAAAAAAAAGTGAATGAAATAAATGAAAGTGAAGAGCCCAAAGTTGATGAATATATTCTTGGCCCATGTTTGAGACAAAGGGTTGAAAATTTGTAAGCATAGTCTAATGAAAGCCCAAGAGTGTAAGATGAGAGCATTTTGTAAATGGACCAAACCCCATGAAGCAAGGGGCAAGGTTCATAAGAGGAAAATGAGTAATTTTGTAATTGAGCCTTCAATAAAATGGACCTAAATATTTTTGTAAGAACATCTAAATAAAAGAAGTTTTTAATTTGGGACATGTGCTCATTTTCAAAGGGTCTCTTGTAGATTTTTTCCACATACCACGATGTCTGGCTACTCACCTCAAGAGAAGATTGATCTTGTTGTGATTGAAGGAGTGGTTTGCTTGCTCTTCTTGGTGTTGAAGGATGTTTCAAGGCCATGGACCATCACAAGAGTTACTGACTTTTTTGAAATAGGGAGTGTTGGATCTTAGGAAGATCAAGACTGAACAGGAATAGAAAGCCCAGTCTAGTATGCCCTAACTCGCATTTTGATTGAACGAGACCCTACTTCACCCCCCCCCCCCCAATGAAGGACGATACTTTGTTCTAGCTGACCATGACTAGTCCATTGGAGGAGAGGATTGCACCTTTTCCAATCAAGAAGATGCCCCATGGGATCTAGCTAAAGCAATACATATATGGAGTCCTATGGAAGAGGAAGATTGATCCATGGAGTTGAACACTTTGTTCAAGGAAGGAGGCGAAGAAGACACTACCGACAGCTAGGAGAAAGAGGATCCATAATAAAGAGCCAAATGATCATTCTACATTCATCGTGCCTACGGATGGGCACCTTAGCATTTGGACTTGGGTCAAATTTTCAATTCATAGCGAAAATGTCTTGTAACGCAAGTTTTGATGTACTTTTCAACATTTTTAATATGATGAATTCTAATTTGTCTTATTTTGATGTGTCCTCTAATATCAAAATTCTGCCCTTAAATGATTCCAATGAATTTGAAAATGAAACTAGTAAACAATTGGAAAATAAAATTGAACCTATGGAACCAATGCTTGAAACTCTTAACTTGGGCAATAATGAGAATTCACGCTTAATTAAAATTGGTTCCACTTTAAATGAACAAGAAGAGAGAGATCTCAAGGAACTCCTCACTGAATTCCAAGACGTGTTTGCATGGTCATATGAAGATATGCCAGGCATTGACCCTGAGATAGCATAACAATGCATCAACACTCATTCCCACTTAGTACCCGTTAAGCAAAAGTTGAGACGCATGAGAACTAAATGGCTCCTTAAGATCAAAGAAGAAATGACCAAGTAAATGAAAGTAGGGTTCATCAAGCCTGTACACCAAGCCAAGTGGATATCCAATGTTGTGCCCGTGCCTAAGAAAGATGGAAAGGTGAGAATGTGTGTGTGTAGACTTTAGAGACCTAAATAGGGCTTGTCCCAAGGATGACTTCCCTTTACCCCATATAGATGTCTTAGTGGATAACACTGCTAGAAGTTCTTTGATGTCTTTCATGGATGGTTTCTTTGGATATAACCAAATTAAGTTGGCTTCCGAGGACATGACCAAAACCACCACAGAATGGGGAATATACTACTATATTGTGATACCGTTTGGACTTAAGAATGCAGGGGCAACTTATCAAAGGATGGCCATGGCCTTGTTACATGACATGATGCACAATGAGGTAGAGGTACATGTTGATAACATGATAGTAAAGTCCAAAGATAGAGAGGGCCACATAACCAACTTGAGGAAATTCTTCAAGAGGATCAAGGAATACAAGCTTAGGTTGAATCCGCAAAAGTGTACCTTTGGAGTGACCACTGGAAAATCGCTAGGCTTCCTAGTAAGTGATAGAGGGATAGAAGTTGACCCCTCAAAGATCAAAGCCATTTTGGACATGCCTCCTCCAAAGTGTGAGAAAGAAATAAGAGGATTCCTAGGTCGACTACAGTACATTAGCTGATTCATTGCCAAACTCACTTCTACTTGTGAACCAATCTTCAAACTCTTAAGAGAAAATGAACCCCATACATGGAACTAAGAGTGTCAGAAAGCCTTCGAGACCATCAAGAAATACCTCCTCAATTTGCCTGTCTTAATACCTCTAGAACCCCAAAAACCTTTACTCCTCTACCTTTTGATCATAAAGGATGTCGTGGGAAGCATGTTGGCTCAAGAAGATGATGGCAAGAATGAAAGAGCAGTGTATTACTTAAGCAAAAGGCTACATGACTATGAGATATACACACCCATATAAAAATCCTGTTTTGCTCTTGTGTGGGCTGTATAGAAATTGAGACATGTTATCCTACCATTCCAAGTGTGGATATTTGCTAGAATGGACCCTTTGAAGTACCTATTTGAGAAATCTGCAGTGAGTGGAAGATTATTAAGATGGTTGATCTTATTGGCCGAGTTCGATCTAAAGTATGTGGCTAGGAAAACCATCAAAGGTGGTGCTATATCAGACTTTTATGCCGAGAACCCTATAAAAGGAGAGGGTAGTAAGGAAGACTTCCCTAATGAGAACATATTGAATATAGAGCTGGGAGCATGGAAGATGTATTTCGATGGAGTGGTGAACTAATATGGAAATGGGATAGGAGTATTGTTGATTACCCCTGATGGATTACACATACCCGTGGTTGTTAAGTTGAACTTTAAGGCAACCAATAATATGACAGAATATGAGGCTTGTATCGCCAGAATGGAAGCTCTACAAGAACTAGGGGCAAAGGAGGCTGAGGTCTATGGAGATTTAACATTGGTCATAGCTTAAGCTCAAACGTTATGGAAAGTGAAGAAGGAACACCTAAAGCCATACCAACAGTATTTGGAGGAGTTGGAACCTTTAATAAAATTAAGTACGCCATTATCCATAAAGCTCACAATCAGTTTACAGATGCATTGGCTACTTTGGCTTCTATGGTTGAGATACCTGAGGGGGTGTGGACACGTTTTTTGGAGATTGAACAAAAGTATCAAGTGGTGCACAAGGAGAAGGAAGACCTAGTCATCCTAGCCATAGAAGAGTGAGTAGTCTCTTGGTATTATGACATCTTGAAGTTCCTAGAGTTAGGCATTTATCCTGAGAAAGCTTGCAAGAAAGAACATCGTTCAATAAGGATGATGTCAATGCAATATATCCTATGTGGAGGCCAACTCTATAAGAGATCCTATGATGGGGTACACCTTCAGTGTTTGAAGAAAGATGAAGCCAAGAGAATCATGGACGAAGTCCACCAAGGGATTTGTGGTCCCCACATGAATGGGAAAATGTTAGCAAAGAAAATCTTAAGGATGGATACTACTGGATTACAAGACCGATTGCATAGATTTTGTGAAGTGTTGCCATGACTGCCAAACGCATGCCAATCTACACCATGTGCCACCTAGTGAGTTATATAGTATGACCTCTCCATGGCCTTTCTCCGTTTGGGGCATAGATGTGATCGAGAGGATAGCTCCCAAGGCCTTAAATAGACATGAGTACATTTTGGTTGCAATTGACTACTTTACTAAATGGGTAGAAGCCGCCTCCTATTCTGTTCTGAAAATGTGGCCTGATTCATAAAGAACAACATCATCTATCGATTTAGAGTACCACAAGAGATTATCTCCAATAATGGGTCTCATTTTGAAGGGGAAGACTAGAAGATCATAGAGTTTTACAAGATTGAGCATCATAAGTCTTCAACATATAGACAACAAACTAATGGACCCGTAGAAGCAGCCAACAAGAATGTCAAGAATATCCTAGCCAAGATGGTGTTAACATATAAGGATTGGGCCGAAAAGCTTCCATTCACTCTATAGGGCTACAAGACTTCTATTCAAGCATCAATTGGGGCAACCCGCTTACTTTTTGGTATATGGGAATAGGGCAATGCTTCCTATCGAGATGGAGATACAATATTTGAGAGTGTTGGTGGAGACTAAAGCCTTATAAGGGGATTGGATGAGGGAAAGATATGAACAATTAGCCTTAATAGATGAGAAGAGGATGTGAGCCCTTTACCATATGCAAGGTTATCAGAAGAGAATTGCAAAAGCATTTAACAAGAACGTCAAGTAAAGAAATCTAAAGGTGGGGGACCTAGTTCTGAAGGAGCTTAGGGGAGAAATTTCTAACCCTAGGGGCAAGATGAAGCCAAGATGGTCTAGACCCTTTGTTATCAAGAGAATCATGTTAGGAGGAGTTGTGAAGATTACTGATTTGGATGGAGAGGAGATGTTCCAACCAATTAACATGGATAGACTCCAGAAGTACAACCCATAAAAGAAAAAAAAGAAAGAAAAAAAGCTGAAGTAAAAAGCCCGCTAGGTTGAAAACTTGAAAGGGCGGCCTAGGTAAAAGTTAGGGTAAACAAATCCCAATAGGTTGAAAACCCAAAAGAATGATCTAGGCAAAAATTTGGGGAAAAGACCATAGGAATGGCAAAAATTCCTACAAGGACGCCATGGGCAAAAATTACATGGCACAGAAAGAGAAAAAAATAAAGACAATAAGCAAATATAATAAATGACTGATTCTCTCATTACTCAAATTAAAAGATGATAAATTGTTTTTATAGGGGATTTGGAACATTCCAATCTTTTACTAACTCAAATAAAATAACATGGAATCATAAAAGTGCAGATAAGTAAAATTTAGGGCATATCAAGGTAATCACTCAGTCCTCTTTCTTTTGTTGGATTTCTTGTGATCATTTTCTTCCATTTTGATTGCTCTAATATCAGTGGAAAACTAATTCTTGTATCTTGAAGTTGGAATAAGGAATTGAGGAAAATAGATGTCTTTGTTCATTGCCCTCTGAGGCAAAGTTTCAGAAAACCTACTTAAGAGCCTTATAGTGAATGCCAATGTATGGTAAGAGCTTTTGTCACTTTGCATGCCTTGATGATCTCCAATTTTCCTTGCAATGCGACATGCAGGATAATAAGAGCAACGATGAAGCCAAGCTAGGATCACACAATTTTCCTTAAAACCATAGCTAGCCATGGCCTTGATATGTCACCATTCAACCACCCATTGGACGTCCACAGGAGTGAGATGCTTCAGGAGTTCAGTGAATGTAGTAGGTTCCATCTCTTTGTCTTTGAGCTTGTGATCCCAATAATGCTTTGGTTGGTGTTGATTGAATGGAATGAGAGGATGATGAATCAACTTGAGTTTCTCATACAACCATATCTGAGGGAGAGAAAAAGAAAGCATGTGTAATGAGTGGAAAAATGAGATTAAAAAAAAAAAAAGAGAGAGAGATATTCAAATACGATATAAGGAGCCTCGATGGGTTGAAAACTAAAAGATAATCTATGCAAAAATTAGAGGAATCCTGCTAGGTTAAGGAAACCTTAGCAAAAATTAGGGATCATACCTTACGAAGGAGAGGACTCCCCACAAAGAAAGTTGCTTCCTCCTTGTGGATTGCATCCAAACCATTGAGAGTCTCAGCCAAGATAATAGGCATAGGACTTCCACTCCCCAAATTCCTGACCATGTGAAGGATTCCAGGATCCACCTGAGGAGTTTCATGCACCAAGAAAAAACTTGAAAGGATACAAAGACAAAAGGCATTAAGATGACGGGAACGTTTTACTCTGGCTAAGGGTACAACCTTCTTGGTAAAATACTTAAAGACCATGGCAATGTTCAATTTTCTTGACTTGCACCACCTTTTGGCCATGGAAAGATGGACTCTTAGGGATTGATGGGAAAACACTAAAAGATCCTCCTCGAGAGTAGAAGGGGTTACTAGTCCATCGGGGTCCTTCCCCAGATTTGGTTAGTTAATGATTTTCCTTTGAAAATGATGAAGGATGTTTTTGTTAGATTCCACCCTCATTTCCAAATTCTCGACGACGTCCTTATTAGGAAGGCATGTAGGGGGAAAATGTTACACGAGGGAGATGAGTGGTATCGGTTTTTATGAGTTATCCTTCATTGCAGGCTGAGGTTACCTTTTAGTTACCTTCATTGTTGGTTAGCAGATTACTTGGGTATATCCATCTATCAAATAGCTACTAACGCATGGAGAATATTCATAGGGGCTGAAGTGTTGTGGGGCCAAATGAGTGGAGGCTGTTAGGCCCTTTCCCTCGAAGAGTTCTTTTATTGCTATAAGCGCCGAGAGATTTCAACCTCGAAGGATTTTTATAACTTCGTGTGCTGTCGGCATCGCTAAGGCTGGTATCCGACATGCTTGATTCTAATCGTTATTGGAAGAGTAGGTTTTTCTTTGTTTAGGGGGTTAATGGGTATGTAGGCCTAACGAGTTGGAAAGTATAGGTGAGGGTTACAACCATGCTTGGGGGATTATGGATAAGTTTGGTAAGTCGTCGGTTTCCCTGTTATTTTCCTTGTTATTTTAACTGTTGGGCACGCTATATCATTGCTGAGTTAACTTGTGTATTTCTTGTTTCTTATTTCTTATTTTTAGCAGCCCAAGCTCGCCCGACAATCACCCCGGAGCAAGAAGATTTCCTCAACCGGATACTAGCTATTCGCTTTAAGGAGAGGTCATGGAAAGCCCTTGTTACACTTGATACTCTTCACTCCTTTTGTGGTGGGCTCAAACCTTCACTTGAAGCTCGACGACTTGACTATTTCTCTTGAACTCATAAGTTTCATTCTCCATCGGTTTTACTTTTAGTAGTTGGTATAGAACCATAATTATCTTTCTCTTGTATGTGTTTGGGTTTCAGAGATGGATGCTGGGAAGAAGAAACGGGCTAAAATAAGGAAGGCTGCTACTCTTTGTGCCCAAAAGTCTGGTGGGCTGTCGATTCCTCCTACGAATGTTGGCCGAAAGAGGAAACACCCGATAGACGGGGGGCTAGTGCAGCAAGAAGGTTCAGGGTCCTGCCGACCGTCTGAATCAAGAGGAGATGGTCCAAAAAATGCCTGAACCTCTTCTCCATGGCGTAGGTAAATGCCTGATGATCTCTCAAGGTCCTATCGCCAATCCTATTGTTCCCCTATTAGTAAGGAGTAAAGGTTTCACTGTGGGCACAACCTGCTCGCTCGTCTGGGATGCTGACCTTGACTAGTGCTTAGAGCACGAAACTGACGCCTTTGGCGACTTGGGTCTCTTTGACCTGACAAGGGTGAGTTTAGTCTCTCGTCGTGTCTTTTATTCTTTTAGGTATGTAGATTTTTAACAAGTTGTAACCCTTACGCCTATCTGTTTCTAGGCCTTAATAAGGATAAGGACCCTTCAAATTAGGTGTGTTGCATATGAGGCATTAGTCAAGTGTCTAAAGAAATGCCTGGAGACCAATGGTGAATATAAGGAATCTATGCGCACCTTGAACGCGGAGGTCAACACTCAGAAAGACAGGATCAGTGAATTGGAGAAGAACGTCTATTGGGTTGATGGGTTGACCAAGGAAAACACCAACCTGATGACCAAGCTGACTAATCTTCGTAAGCAAATGGACAAGGCTAAGGCTGATGCTGTTGATGAGTTCCAAATGTCCTAACCTTACTATGATGAGCTGGGAGATCAGTACGCTAAGGACTTTGACCACTTTCGTCAGTAAGCTCTTCTTCTTTTCCCAAACTGTGGCCTAGGCTTTTCTTTGGTCAAGATCATCCCTCTACTCCCCTAATGAATCTAGGAGGCGGTGATGTGGTTCTCGACGATTCAACCCTCATCTGTGAGATTAAGGCCATCGAGCCAATTAGAGATGACGGGCCACTTGAGACGGTTAGGTAGGCTGTGGATGACTAGCCCCCTTCCTAATTTTTTGTAATTTCTTTTTTATGTTATTTAAAAACAGTTGAGGCGTCTTGTTTTGGGTGCAAACAAATTCTTTAACTATTCGTTGGCCTTGTTTTGGTGTACTATCATCGAGTTTTGGACCTTGTACATGCAAGTTAGATTTGTAAAGCTCATATGAAAAGTGTATGAGATATCTAATAGTACATTTTGATGAAAAAGCTTAAAAATGCTAAAAATGGAAGCTTTAACATCATAACGTCGAGAGAAAAAGAAAGTAATGCAAGGAAAGTAAAGATGACAATGGGATGTGTGTGGAAAACCCTTTAAAAGGGATGAAAAACCACGGGTGAGCAAGGGTGAATGTCCCTTGCTTTGTCAAGCTTTCTATTATGTGAAAATGGAGATTTCCTTTGTACAGTAGTAATGTTCTTGCTAAAGAAGAGGCCTTTTCTCTACCTCACTTCCTTAGAAACTTTCTACTATTTTCACGATTGTTCTCTCCTGGTTTTTACTCTAATAGTCCAGCAACATGTTCCTCTTATAGTCCGAGGAATGTTGCTAGGTACATAAGACAGATGTCACATTGTGATTCCCCCATTTGAACCCTAATACAGCTACTGTACTACGTAGTAGCTAGAGGAGAGAGAGTGAGCATGCCAAGGTCAGTATAGAGGCGTGAAAAGTGACCTTGCCACTACGTGGGGAGTAATCCTTGGACAAGGAAAGGGACATCAGGGGTGTTGAGAGTAGTCCCCAACAGTGGTCCAACACAAGCACAACCAATGGGAGGGAAGGATTTCATAACCTTTGACCAAAGAGGGTCACTATCCCCCTTTTATGAGTGTTGGGTGTCCATATTAGGTGCAAATCTCACTCTTCCCCAAAATGGTCACGCCGTTGGCACAGACCAAAGATCCCTTTTCCCAACCAACATTCCTTTTCCTTACTCACAGCCATTCCACGTGTAGAGTCCAGATCCAGCCACATTAGTATTCTCCCATGCCTTGGCTGGTGTACTGTATAGACCCATTTACATTCTATAAAGTATTTATCTCTATGTTTGTTGAATGTTTACCTGAACATATATACTTGTGCTTTTATTTTAATGAAAACCCATCTTGAACATGTTTATGGCAATGTTCGATTCGTTGGGGCTGCCTTGCAGGCAACTGTGGATTTATAATCATAGATTGGTTGCACTCATCAGTGTCTTAGTCATTGGTCCCCACTATGGTTAGGACTTAATCTTAAATGAAAGACCAGGCACCTGTTAGTGTCTTGGTCGTCGGTCCTTATTGTGGGTAGGACTTAATTTTAAATGAAGGGCCAAACACCCGTTGATGTCTGTGGTCGTCGGTCTATCCCGTAGGTATGACTTAGTTTTAAATGAAGGACCAGGCACTCGTCGGTGTCCATGGTCATCAGTCCATCTCGTAGGTAGGACTTAATTTTAATTTCGCTTTTCTGTGTTGTAATCAAATGATTCCTCAAGAATAATACTTTTATTGAAAATAACCAGAATACATGAAAATGTAGATAAATTGCCCAACAGGCCTTTGGAGTTCACTTAGCAAAATCTAAAAGATTGGAAAATGCCGCACTCTAGTTAACAAAACTAAAAGAAAAACATAAAACATAGTTTGCAGTTTGTGCATTATTGGTAGTATCTCCTTAGGTGCTTGGCGTTCCATGGGTGATGTAGCCTTTGTTTGTGGAGCATTTCTAGGTGGTAAGTGCCCTTTCTATAACATAGTTCGTAGTTGTAGCAGTTGTCGTCTTCCTTAGGATGAGGTCCCTGACGTCAAAATATTTGGGCTTGATCTTGGTATTGTAGTGTTTGGCCATAAGGTCCTAGCAACAGGCCATCCGCTGTTCACCCATTGTCCTGACTTCATACAGTAAGTCCAAATGTAGGTATATTCCTTCGTCGTTCTTCCTTCCATCGAGATGAGCTACCCTATAACTTACGAGCCCTACTTTTGCTAGGATATTAGCTTCACTTCCAAATGTAAGTCTGAAGGGTGTTTCACTTGTGGGAGTTCGTGCTGTCATCCAGTATGCCCACAAAACGCTTGGTAGTTCATCTGGCCATATCCCTTTTGCCCCTTCAAGCTGAGTCTTGATTATTTTTAGTAAGGATTGGTTTGTCACTTCGACCTATCCATTGGCTTGTGTGTGGGCAAGCAAAGAGTAGTGATTTTTTATCTCTAGCTATTGGCAAAAGTCCTTGAATGTGTCATTGTCAGACTACTTTCCATTGTTGGAAACAAAAACCCTAGGGATTTTGAAGCGGCAAATGATGCTCTTCCAGACGAAGCTTTGGACATTCTTTTCAGTGAGGGTGGCCAAGGGTTTTGCTTCAACCCATTTGGTGAAGTAGTCAATTCCCATAACGAGGAACTTGATCTGCTGTACTGCCATAAGAGAGGGCCCCATTATGTTGAGTCCTTATTGAGTGAAAGGCCATGGGGCAATCATCGAAGTAAGCTGTTTCGACGGTTGTCTTATGATATTATTGAAGTGTTGACACTTGTCACATGCCTTCACATAGGATTGGGCATCCTTCTACATGGTGGGCCAGTAGTACCCTGCTCGTATGAGCTTGTGAACCAGCGACCGTGCCCTTGAGTGGTTTCCATACACGTATTCATGGACTTCTCTTATAACATAGTTTGCTTCGTCGGGTCCTAAGCATCTTAGGTACGGGTGGGAGATGCCTTTCTTATAAAGAACATCTCCCAACAACACAAAACACGACTCCTGCACCTTTAGCCTCTAGGAAGTGTTGCGATCGTCTGGAAGCGTCCTGTTTTTTAGGTAAGAGATGATTGGAGCCATCCAGTCAGTTCCTGTAGAGATCACATGTACATCCATTTCAACAATAGCAGGTGAATACTACATAAATGATAATACCTGACTGTCGATGACCATGTTTTCTATGGACCATTTTGGCCAGGGGATCAACGTGTTCATTTTCCTCCTTTGGGACTTGTATGAATTTGACCTCAAAGTCCTAACTAACACATTGTTTGATCAGACTCAGATACTTCTTCATCTGTTTGCTTTTGGCCTTGAAGTCCTCATTCATATGCTTAATAATGACTTGAGAGTCATTATGTATAACCACCGATGAGACCCTGCTACCTTTGCTAAGCAGAGACTTGTCAATAAAGTTTCGTACTCAGCCTCATTGTTGGTCATCGAGAATTGGAGGCGGATCGCACATTCTATGAAGTCTACTATTGGAGACTGTAGGATAACTCCAATCCCTCAGTATGTAGATTGGACAATCCATCAGTCCAAACCTTCCATAGGTTGCCCCCAGCCTTTATCTTCTTTCGTGGTGAACTCAACGACAAAATTAACTAATGCTTAGGCTTTAATCGCGGTTCTTAGATGGATTGCACGTCTAAATCACTCAGCTTTATTGCCCATAAAACCAATCGTTCGGCTGCCTTCAGATTGTTCATTGTTTTCCGTAAGGGCCTATTCGTTTGAACCACTATGGTGTGTGCGTAGAAGTACGGCCTAAGCTTATGAGTGGTAGTAATCAAGGCAAATGCCAACTTTTCCATGGGAGGATATCTCTATTCTGCCCCTCTGAGCGCCCTACTAGTGTAGTACACAAGCAACTGCACGTGATCTTCTTCTCGAATTAGAGCCGAACTAACGGCCAAGGGGGATACAGCCAGGTAGAGGGAAAGCTCTTCGTCGGGCTTAGATGAGCTGAGTAGCGATGGAGATGCAAGATATGCCTTCATCTCCTCGAAATCTTTTTGACATTCATCAATCCACTTAAAGGCCTTCTTCAACGTCTTGAAAAATGGCAAGCATTTGTCCGTTACTCGAGAGACGAACCTATTAAGGGCTGCGACCCTTCCGTTTAGACTTTATACCTCTTTGATGTTCTTGGGAGTTGTTATCTCTAGTGTGGCTTGAATCTTGTCGGGTTGGCCTCGACGCTTCGTTGGGACATCATAAAGCCAAGAAACTTACCCGAAGACACCTCAATACACACTTGCTGGGATTAAACTTCATGTTGTACAAATGAAGGCTCTCAAATGTTTCTTGAAGGTTATTCAGGTGGCGATCCTCCCTTTTACTTTTTACCAACATGTCATCTACGTATACTTCAACTTTCTGTCCAATCTGCTGGATGAACATCTTATTCATAAGTCTTTGGTAGGCTACTCCAACATTCTTCAGTCAAAATGGCATGACTTTATAGCAAAAATGCCCTTGGCTTATGACAAACAAAGTCTTCTCTTAATTAGACTACTCCAACTTGATCTAATTATAGCTGGAGAAAGCATCCATGAGGCTTAACAATTGGTGCCCAGCCGTTAAGTCTATGAGGAGGTTGTTCCATGGGAGTGGGTAGCTATCCTTCAGGCATGCTTTGTTTAGGTCAGTGAAGTCCATGCACATTCTCGACTTGCCATTTTCTTTTTTGACCATTACTACATTGGCCAACCAATCAGGATAGTAGACCTCCCTGATGAACCCTACCTCTAGTAGCTTGTGAACTTCTTCTACTATGGCTTTGTCCCTTTCCTAAGCGAAGACTCTTTTCTTCTGCTAGACGGGAGGGAAGGATGGAGAGACGTTGAGCTGATGAACCATAACACTTGGATCAATTCCTAGCATATCCTTATAGCTCAAAGCAAAAGTGTCCAAGTTGTTCTTTAAGAAAAAGGTGAGCTCCCAGCAGAATAAAGGGTTGGCTTGGGTGTCGATGTGGCTAATTTGGCCTAAGCAATTGTCATCTAGAGAGATGTCGTCTAAGGCTTTCTTCAATTCTACTGCCACCCGTCCTTCTTCAATGTTCAAGGCCTGCAAATGATTGTCCATTTCTAGTATGGCTATGTAGCACTCGCGAGTTGCCATCTAGTCCCCGCGTGCCTCTCCTATCCTATACTCTGTCGGGAATTTTATTAGCAGGTGGTAAGTAGAGGTGGCTGCTCTCCATACGTTGAGGGTAGGTCGCCCAATGATGGCATTGTAAGTTGAAGAACAGTCAACGACTAAAAATGTGATCTCTTTTGTGAGTTGTTGAGGATAGGTGCCAATGGTGACTAGCAAGGTAATGGACCCGATAGGGAATACTTTTGTACCGCTAAACCCTATGAGTGGTGTGTCTGACGGTAGAAGCTGCTCTTTGTCGATCCTCGTCTGTTGGAAGGCAGGATAGTAGAGGATGTCAACTGAACTCCCATTATCTATCAAGACCCGTCAAGTAGTGAAGTTAGTTATTAATAGAGTGATAACCAGGGCATTTTCATAAGGATAGTGGAGCCGTCGGGCATCTTCTTTAGAGAAACTGACAGGTGGATCGTTGATTCTTGTTATCTTGGGTAGACGACCGATGATCTGTACGCTTTGCACCATTCGTAGATAGGTCTTTCTTGCATTCCTAGAGGAACCAGCCATTGTGTTTCCTCTCATAATTACTGGTATTTCCCCAAGTGGAGCTCATAGGCACTCTTCTACCCTTCGATTGGGTTCCGGATCCTTGGGTGGGTTCCCTTTGACTTTCTCTCACCCGATGAATCGCTACAATTACCCTTGCTTGATAAAGGCCTCCTATCTGTTGCTTCAAGTCGTAGCATTCAGAAATGTCGTGTCCATGGTCTTGATGGAAATGACAATACTTGTTCCTCAGCCTTTTATTTGGATGTTATCCCTTATCTACATGAGAACTTGGTCAAGCGGAGTGTTCAGCGGGGTGAAGTGGGCAATCCTTCTAGTAGGAGGTCTCGACCTTTTGTCATCCCTTCTATCATTCGTCCAAGTTGACTTTCTTCCTCTGTCTAGACGAGGGTCTTCCTGCTTCTCCTTTTTCTTTGGTATGCTCCCTCGAGTTATCATGACATCCTTAGTGTTCATGTACTTTGTAGCTCTGTACAGCATGTTAGTCATTGTCTTTGGGTCATTCTTGTAGACGGAGAAAAGGAATTCTCCAAATTGGAGCCCATTGGTGAAAGCCATGACTAAAACCTTGTTGTCAGCTTCATCGATCAAAAGGGCTTCCTTGTTGAACTGATCACAAACGTCCTCAAGCTCTCGTCCTCCCTTTGTTTGATATTTAACAGGCTCACTGAGGACCTCTTGTATCCCTGTTTGCTAATGAAGTGTGTGACGAAGTGTTCGCTCAACTCCTTGAAGGTCGAGATGGAATTTGAAGCTATCTTGCTAAACCATACCTTAGCCGACCCCTTGAATGTTGTGGGGAATGTCCTGCACATGATTTTGTCTGGGACTCCTTGGAGGTGCGAGGGTCTTGAATGACTCTAAATGGTCGAGTGGATCCCTTGATTTGTTGTACGTCTCCACCTATGGCATCCAAAACTTAGCTGGAAGGAGGCAAGAGGTGACCTGCGCTATGAAGGGCAAGTTGGTTTGATGGACTAGTTCGTCCAAGTTGGTAGACACTCAATCTCTTATGGCGTTCATCATCATATTCATCTTTTCCTTCATCATTTGCATGTCCTATGCCATGCGTATTGCGCTACTTTCCAATTCAGATGGACGGTTTGTGTCCTTTTTTTGATCTCACTTACTAGAAGCATTGCTTTCTTCCTAATCTTCCCTTTCCTTACTAATCCCTCGTCGGGAGGTGATTGTTGTTGCACTCATCATTGTTCCGTTTGTCACGTTGTCATCAAGATGTCGTACATTCCTTTAGTTCAATTGTTGCTTCAACTCCTAATTTCGTTAGGTGAGCCGCTCGACTGTTGTGGCGAGGGTTTGCACTTGCCTCTCCAAGGCCTTGAAGGGGTTTCCGGCCTCCTGGTTGGTGATAGCCATTGATCGCGTTTGGATCATGCAACTTTTTGTCTTAGAAGCGGTGATATGGCTAATCACTTGTTTCCCACAATCAACGCCAATTAATGATGCACAAAATCGTCAGTGAGTTGATTGTCCACACGCGCACCAATTAGGGTACCTGAAGAACAAGAGAACAAAGAACCTACAGAAAGCACCAGTGGGTTGCCGACCAAAGACCCTCTGAAGGTTAAATTAGTGATAGAAGAATCTCCATGAACTCAAAAATGTAAGAGCTAGGAAATTTCACGTACCTTAAGGGAGAGGAGACTTGGTGCTTATATAGTGGTGTAGAGCTGACCAAGATCCCTAGAAAGTAGGATCTTTCCTTGTAGAGAAGATTTGGAATTAAGGCCCCGAGATCTTAGGGCTTTTCTTCCCATACTAAGAAGACGTGAATGTGCAGTAGGGTCTTTGGACGTGGTGTTCAAGTTCTTTCCATATATGGATGCATAAGTAGGGAACACAAAAATAGAGTAGGGGACAGATGTTATTATCCGTCGGTATGCTTGTTACCCTGTCGGTGTCCTTGCCAATCCGTTGGTATGTTTTTCATCTTGCTAGTTTATCTTTAGGCTGAACGGGCTACTGGGGTGACAATATGGAAGGTGCCCTTATGGTCCTTAGGTAAAAATGGTATTTAGGCCCAATGGACGTCCCTACATCGATGGAGGACTCAAGCTCAACGAATCTTAATGGGCCTGACGGTTAAAAGAGTTAGAAAATTTTTTGTGGTAAAAAATACCCCTGTCACTACTAATCCACCAAAAACTCTGATAATGAGGCCTTAGCCCACTGGTATGTTTAGGCAATTTAACTGCAACCATTCCTTCAGCAAGTTCAGACATTTCATCATCTGATTCTCCATCCTCCTTTATATTCACATCGAAGTCAAAAGCCTAGGCATAGGCTCTCGAGATAAAACCTGTGAGTTTATCTCTGTACAAGATCTAGGCCCTCTAACATATTGGTTTTCGTCCCTTGATCTAGGACCCCCACCTGGATGACCCTTCGAGTTAGCTCTCTTTGCACTTTTTTCCAACTTCGCTTCCTCTTCACACGACCTCTTAAAGAACTCACTTCATTTGCTATCTTTGGAATTCTCGGGGTGAATGAGACATTTTTTAACTAAGCTAATTTCAAAAAGATAAAAATATCACTTAAATTTTGTCCAAATCATAGATAAATAAATTGTAATTTACCCTTGTAAGAGCATTCACAGCCCAAATGCCAAATGCCAAATGTAAGCATATTTTAGCATTTAAGCCCAAAATCCCCACTCCATCAGAACTTGTAAAAGCCAACTATTGCAAAAAAATTTGCAATTGTGCTATAGTGCAATTCTAAAGGTAGAATTGCACTGTAGCTAAATGGTAAACTTAAATATTATTATTTAATTCTCTCTCTCTCCTACTTTTTATTAAACAATTCCAATACTCTCTCTCTCACTCTCTCTCTCTCTCTCGTTATTTCTTTGCTCTCTTCCTTCTCTCTTCAGACCCAAAACCCATAGCCACCACACAATAGTGAGCCACCACTCCCATTATTTATCCTCTTTCTCGTTGCAGATCGGCTTGGCTGACGGCGGCGATGTGGCTTGTTTTCTCTCTCTCTGGTTGACGACGGCGACATGGATCGATGCGGTTGTGGGTTTGGGTTTTAGGCCGGTGGGTGGCGGCGATGTGGTGTCTTTCATGTGGGTTTGTTCAGTGGGATTGTGTTGGATTTTTGGAATGAGTTTTGATGGGGTTTGCTATGGGTGGGTTCCGATGGTTTGGGTTTACTGTGGGTCTGGGTCTGGGTTTGCCGTTGCGGGTTGTGGGGACTGTGGGTTGCTGTTTTTTTTTTTTTTTTTTTTTTTTGTGGTGGTGTTGATGGTCGGAAAGGGTGGTGTTCTTCAGATTTTTAGTGGTGGTGGTTGGTTGGTTGGTTCGGTGGTATGGGTTTGTGGTGAGTGGTGGAATGGTGGACAGGTTTGTTGTTTTGGGTTTGTGGTTGGTGGTGTTTATTGATTGTGGTCGTGGGTTTGCCATCGTGGGTTTGGGTTTCGCTTTCTATGGGTTTGGATTTTGCTCACGGTGGTGGGGACCGTGGGTTGTTGCATTTGGTGTTGATTGTGTTGATGGTGGATTAGTGCTATAGTCTCTCCATTTTTTTTTTTTTTTTTTTTTTGGTGTTGATGGTAGATTATGGGTTGCTGGTGGTGGTTGTGTCAGGTGTGTGTAGTGCAGCGGTGGTGGGCTTGTGGTGATGGTGGTTTCAGTAAATTTGTGGTTATTCTTGAACAGAAAGAATGAGAGAGAATAAATAATCTGTTGTATTGTAAATGATGGTGATTTTGGGATATATTATTTTATTGTGTTGTATTGTAAAATAAAAGTTGAAATGTTAAAGTATTGTAAAATTGTATTGTATAATTAATAAAGTAACTTTTTAGAATGATAAAGTAGAATAGAATGACATTTTAGGATGTGGATGCTTTAAACAGAAAAAGTTGTAGCAGTTAAAAAATCTGATGTTGTTTCATAATAGGATCCCACGGTGTAGAGAGCGACAGAAAAAAATTCGTTGGCTCTAGTGGCAGAAACTTTTTTGTTCTGTCAAGAAAAAAGAAAAAAAGAAAAAAAAAAGTACTAGTGGCAGTCGCAGTAACTTTAAAGAGAATATTATATCTCACCAAACTACTGCCCTTTCGTAAACCAAACCATACGTCCCTACCAAGTAGGCAAGTACCAAATACCAATGTTATACTTTTATCAACCCCAATATAAAAAATATATATATTATATATATTCAATTGCGAAGTGTCTTCTAAAAAAAAAAAAAAAACACGTGTATCATAAAGACAGCGCGTAGCAACAATTAGCATATTAGGCGCGTGCAGAATGAGTATTTCCGTGTGGGGATGTTAAGCGCAAAAACCCACCCACCTTTTAAGTCTCCATAAATATAACCAAACCCAAACGCAACCAAACCAAAACCAAAAACAAAAAAAATCAAATCCCAACGCAAACAAAATTTCTCTCTCTGCTTCAGCATCAACCATTTCATTTAGGATTTTGAAATCCGATTGAATTGTTAAGATTTTAGAGATATAGGGAGCTGTATGAGCTGGTTTGGGAAGCTGGGTTTCTTCTTGAATTATTATTCGAATTCTTCTTCGAATTCAAATCACTTTATTACGTGTCTTTTAATCTTTGTTCTTCATTATTCACCTCAATTGCCTCCTTCCCTCTTTAAATTCCACAAAAAAACCCTCGATCCTTTATTATTATTATTAACTAGTAATAATAGTAGTAGTTGTCATTTTTATTCTTATTTAAGTAGTTCTCGTTTTACTGTTGATCGCCGAATTTCGTTGCAAAATGGAGTCTGGACGCACCACGAGTAATCCCCAATTGCGCAGAGGTTTGTATCTTCTTTTAATTTTACTGTGTGGCCTTTTATTTTTATTTCAATCTTAAGCTTTCATTTTTGGTTTTCATCGATTTGTTGTTGCCTTAAAACGTATCTACCAAAAAAAAAAAAAAAATTTTAATTAAAATTAAAAGGATAACAAAATTTACTTTTACCGTCCCTATATTTATGGTATGCGTTTTTATAAGATATATATATATATATATATATATATATTTTTTTTTTTTTTCATTTTAAATTTTGATGATCATACTAAATATATATATATATATATATATATATATGTGTGTGTGTGTGTGTCGGTGGTCCTTTTTTTTTTTTTTTTTTTTTTTTTTTTTTTTTTTTGTTGATTTGGATGTCGGTGGTCCTTGTGCCAACTCATCAGGTTGTGAGAATTGTTGTATTATTGTATACTAATACTACTTACCAAAATTTCCTATAAAAAAATACTACTTACCAAAAAGAGAGAAAGACCTAACAAATTTCACAATAGTCGGTTGGATAGATTATTATTGATTTTTTATATGAGCACTAAGACTAGTGATACTACCATTTTAATATTGATTTTCATATGTTCCAAAAAAAAAAAATGTTGAGTTAGGCTTTTATTGATTCTAATATGTCTCACCACTGATATCACTTAGAACTTGCCACCTTGATGGTTGTGAAAATTGTTGCGACTGTTGACCATATATTAATTATATATATTTGGGTTACGGGTTATGAAACCTCCGAGATTATTCATATTTTTTGGCTTCAAATAGCACACTAAGAAGGTTCCCTTAGTTGCTGTTGAACTTGGACAAGGGTAACAAGAAAAAGCAAAAGCTGTTAATTTTTGCTAAAATATTTTATTAAAGACATTCTTAACTATGTTCTGTTTGGATGGTGGAAATGGAAATAAGAGATTGTTTGGGATGAGCTGAAATTTTCATCTTATATGCAATTTTAGCTTATTTTTGTTACTAATTATAGGTCTCATGACATTTTTTGATATTATTTACGGTCTTATTATACTATTCACCTTATTTTTTAACTTTTTTTCTACACTTTCAGCGTAAAGTTTTTAGTTTCAACTAAATAAGTTGTTTTTGAACGGATTCTAAGTGAATTAATCATGAATTCAACCAAAAAAAAAAAAAAAAAGGTAAATTAATTATGAATATATGGTGGGGAAAGTTTAAATTGGTATTGTGGATTTGAGCTCTGTGAGTTAAGAATGTTTTGTTGGTGTAGGTCTGTGCTATTCAAATGTGGAGAGAAAACCATCTGTCATCATCATTGGCGGTGGTATGGCTGGAATTGCAGCTGCACGTGCTCTTCACGATGCTTCATTTCAGGTATAATCATGAACAACAAAGTATCATGATCATTCTTAGTGATGCCTTATTCTAGTTGTGACACTGGTTTATATACATACATCATGCTTACCTGGATTTTGTCAGCTCTTTCTTAACTCCCTGCTGGAAAGCAGCTGAGATTTTATGCATTACAGCTTTTGATTGAAAAAATAGTGAGGATGATTAGCTTAGAAAGGTAAAAAAAATGAAGCTGACCCAAGTTTAGTTGGGGTTAACTGATTAAGATTTACTTGAGCTGCAACTATTTGTTCTTAGATTGTTATAATAGTAAAATGGCGGAGCTCATCTTGTGATTGGAAATTTATTCATTTCTCTGGTTGACTTAGTAATTAGTATCACCTAAAATATAGCAAATACGACCATTGTTAAGCTTTTTTCACCCTATATATATATATATATATATGCATATTGGGTAACAAACTAATAAGATACTAAAAGAATATGTATTGCCTTATATTTGTGATTTGGTGTGTGCGTGCACCAAGATGCATCACACTTAGATGTAATGACTAAGGAGAGGGCTTTTTCTTTTTCTTCTTCTTTTTTGGTTCCAGGTTGTCCTGTTGGAATCACGGGATAGAATTGGCGGTCGAGTTCACACTGATTATTCATTTGGTTTTCCAGTTGACTTGGGTGCATCATGGTAAACTTACTATTTTGCAATATCCATTTTTTAGGTGAATATTCGGTGTTGCTTATTTATTAATTATAAAAACTTATTTGTCAATCATGATGGTTTAGGTTGCATGGAGTATGTAAAGAGAATCCCTTGGCACCATTGATTGGGAGACTGGGACTGCCCTTATACCGTACTAGCGGAGACAACTCTGTGTTGTATGATCATGATTTGGAAAGGTAAATATGTCTTTCAGTTTGTTGCCTTTGGCCTGCTAGTATTTTGCCTAATTCTACTTAACTTGCATGCCTACCTACCTTGTTCATGTTTCTAGCCTGTATGTGATGTGTTAAATGTAAGTAGGTATTTGTTAGAAAGGGATCTATATAATATAGGGTCTGGATTCTCTTTATAACTGAAGCAAATAAAGAAAATTCCTTAAAGTGCCATTGTGTGTGTGTGTGTGTGTGTCTCCTGTTCTAGCTTGTTATTCTATAAATATATTGTGAATCTACAATCACCTTGAAACACTGCTTTGTGGCATGGCAAGCTATTTCATTTTTTTATTTTTATTTTTTTTTAAGTCTTTTGATTTAAGATAGTTTGGTTACTTTAGCATCAGAGATTTTCGTCCAATTTGAGGGATGGATGGACTTGCTATCGGAATATGAGATTTATTCATATTTTTCGTGATTGGGAGATGGAGTGGGTGGATTCACTAATGGATTTCTTGTTACGAATGTAAATGTTTGAGACATGCTAGCATAAATATTTCTCTATGGAAAGGAATTTGGAATAACAAAGTGGCCAGGAAAGTGGCATTCTTTGTGTGGAAAGCAGCGTTGAATAAAATTTGACCATAGACAACCTTCCTAAAAGGAAGATATCATTGGTCAATTGGTCTTGGATGTGCAAGACCAGTAGTGAAATAATGGATGATTTTTTGCTTCATTGTTTAGTTGCTCATAATATTTAATCCTTTGTTTTCTTAACTTTGGGGTGCACTGGCTGATGCCAAAGAAGGTGGTTGATTTCTTTTCTTGTTTTCTTATGGAAGTTTGTTTGTTACTTACAGAAATAAAAAGATAGTTTGGTTGCTTTGATTTTGATCAAGTTGAGGTACTCATGCATGTCTAAAATTCTCAACCAACACTATCTTATTTATGTTTAACATATTTTTTTTACACAAATCACAGAACTTTTATTTATTAAATATAGGTTAGTATTTCAAATTGCTTCCAGCAATAACCTAATTCAATGAGAAACAATTAAAACATTGATATATACTTTTTGAGTAACTGTGGTAAAATTGTTGATACATTTTTATCTCTTCTATCTCATGTTTGTGGCTTCCAGGCTGTGAAAGAGGACTACTATATCTTGTAGGTTCCCTCTCTCTCATTCCTGAATTTAATGATTGTGCTTCTCACAGTGTTTTCTTCTAAATTGCTCAAACTTGGTACTTTTATAGTAATTAGTATCCCAATAACGGAGGAAAACTTCCTGAACTAAGTTGATTATGTTCATTGATTAGAAGTTTTCCATCATATGTATTATTTTATGTTATTTCGTTATGTATTTTTGTCAAATCAGCAGTGTCTCATTCATAGATTGTCTTCTTGTATGTGATTGCATTGGTAACATCTAAAGATTAAGCTTTGTTTCTATTTTGTGACATTTCCTTGGGTGGCTATATCTTTACTGTCTATGAGGTATGATTTCCTTCAACCTTTATGTTTAGAGCTGGAAAGGATATATTTTCATATTTTATATGTTCTCCACAGCTATGCACTCTTTGATATGGATGGAAATCAAGTTCCTCAAGAGTTGGTTACAAAAGTTGGTGAAGCATTTGAGAGCATTCTAAAGGAGGCAAGTGATATTTTATTTTTATTTATTTGATATAATTTTTTCATTATTCTCAGTACATAACATTGTCACAAGTTACTGAAAAGTGAAAATGCTTAAGGTTCTAAATTCTATTACTTTGGTTTCAAATGGTATTGATCCTCACTTTTTTTTTTCTTCATGAATACAGACAGATAAAATAAGAGAGGAATTGAGCAGTGACACGTCCATATTAAATGCTTTCTCTATTGTCTTTGAAAGGAGGCCAGAGTTGAGGTTTGATCAATATAAAACATTGATTCAATAATTGTTTTTTTTTTTTTTTTTCATTTCTTGACAGTCAAGACATAGTTTACCTAAAGTTGGCCCTTGCATACAGGTTGGAGGGGCTTGCTCATAAGGTTCTTCAGTGGTATTTATGTAGAATGGAGGGCTGGTTTGCAGCAGATGCTGAGACCATCTCACTAAAATGTTGGGATCAGGCAAGTTTCTATCCTTCAAAAAATTTAGATATTACACTACTTGCTTGAGGTATCTATCTTGCATTGAAAATGAATCTTTACATATTGAAGATGAAGGCAGAATGAGAAGTGTATAGTGGCAAATAATGGAATCTTATATTTGCACTGTAGTAATTTCTTAAGTTGGACTAAAAAAGAAAAAAGTCTTATGTGGAAACTTGGAGATGAGTAGAGCAAGCAGAGCACATTGATCTTTTGTGGTTCCCAGTTGCCAAACTGGAATAGCAATAGCTGATAGAGAACTTGCTTTGAATCCACTTAGAAACATTTATATTCTATACTATTCAATTAATTAAATAAAAAAACCCATGTGGAATCACTGATATTTTCACTATTATTGTTCTACTACTTTTAGCTTATAAAAAGTGGGATATCTTTGAAATCAGCTGACCTATCAAATTGAGAAATCCAATTTGGCCAGAAACAACTCATATAATCTTAGAAAAACTTCACTTCAGGGGAAATGTTGTGATTGAGATACTAATTTCTCCAACACTTTTGCTACCAATTTTATATATGCCTCCAACCAAGCTAATGGATCTAAAATCCTTAATATTTAGGGCATTAATTTTTATTTTTTGGGTATTAATGTAAATAAATGAGGCATGTAAGGATCTTTCAAATTGACACGAATCATGAAATTCTTTAAAAAGGGGTCATAATATCGCCTGCAAGGACCTGTCATTAGTGTTGAAAAAATGCCATAGTAAAACCAGATCCTGGAGCTTTATCACCATTCATCTCCTTCATTGCCTTTGCTACCTCCTACCTAGTAAATCCCGCTCCAGCAACTCTTTCCTCATCAATTGTCCAAGCCAATGCACTCTTGGTCTCTGACTCTCTGGCTCTTGATGTAACATATATGAATTTGTTTAAGAAAGCGACTGAAACGAGTAGTGTAATCAAGTAACTTACCATGCATGAAATATAAAGCAACCTGTAGTTTGATTGGATTGGGATATAATTTATGATGACTAATTTAGTGACATCCTTACGATAGTTAACAACATATTGTAGTAGGAAAAGATGGTCTCCCCCTTCCTCCCGCAACTTATTTTCCCTTCCCTTTTCATTAGATATAGGATTATAATGCTAGCTAGAAGGTGGGCAGAGTCTGACTAGTATTTGCTTGGTTGAGGTCATATTTGGATCACCAATCTATCCTTTTTCTGTGTCATTGTTGCTTCGATTGCTGTAGGAAGACAGATAAAACTAATTTGAACTTTAAAAATTCTATATTTATTGATTTAGCGCACAGTATGTTTTCGCACCATATAAGTATCAAGAGAAAGGGATGCCTCCCAGCAAGTTGGGTGTGTGTGTGTGTGTGTGTGAGAGAGAGAGAGGCCACTTGCCTTTGTGGCTAGTGTTTTTTATTTCCTGTCTCAAATTTAAACATTGTCATATTGAAGTAGTGGCTATCGTATGGGGTATAGATGTCAGAAATAATGAATTGAGAATTAAAAGAAAATGCAACATCTCCAGGAGAAGGAAATAAATAATCTTAGCTAGATAAGATTTTACTCTACGAACAATATCAAATATAATCTCTTGGAGTTTGTTTCTTTGGGTGGGGGTTTTCCTGGCTTATGCTATATTTTTAATAGCTATATATTGAGTGCATTCTGCAAATTTTCTCCCAAAACATACAGGAAGAACTGCTCCCTGGTGGTCATGGGCTTATGGTCAGGGGCTACATACCTGTTATTAACACTCTTGCTAAAGGACTCGACATCCACTTGGGCCACAGGTACGAATTAATTATTTACAATTTTTTTGTTTTTCAGCCCTACATGTGCTGTAATCTGTTCATTACATAATTAGCTAGCAATTTTTGTCCTTGCCCTCAGGGTTACAAAGATTGTAAGGCGATATAATGGAGTGAAGGTGACAGTTGAAGATGGGAGAACATTTGTGGCAGATGCTGCAATTGTTGCTGTACCTCTGGGAGTGCTGAAAGCAAAGAGCATAAAGTTTGAACCGAAGCTGCCGGAGTGGAAGGAAACAGCCATTTCTGAACTTGGTGTGGGGATTGAGAATAAAATTGTGTTGCACTTTGAAAAAGTGTTTTGGCCAAATGTTGAGTTCCTAGGAGTGGTTGCAGAGACATCTTATGGGTGCAGTTACTTTCTAAATCTTCACAAGGCTACTGGTCACTCTGTCCTTGTTTATATGCCAGCTGGGCAGCTAGCCAAAGACATTGAGAAAATGTCTGATGAAGCTGCTGCTAATTTTGCTTATTTACAACTCAAAAGGATACTTCCAAATGCTTCTGCCCCGGTAATACTTCTAGTTTGAATAATATACATAAGACTATTATGCATTTCATTTATTTATTTTCTAAATTTGATGAGTTCCCATACCAAGGCCTTTCCTAGGAGTCTTAACTAATAGTTTTTGTTTTTGGTTTGAATTGTGCAGATTCAGTATCTTGTTTCTCGATGGGGCACTGATATTAACTCGCTTGGCTCCTATAGCTATGATACAGTAGGGAAACCCCATGATCTGTATGAGAGGCTTAGGATCCCAGTGGATAACCTATTCTTTGCAGGGGAGGCAACAAGCTCAAACTACCCAGGGTCAGTGCATGGTGCATTCTCTACAGGAATGATGGCTGCTGAAGACTGTAGGATGAGAGTCTTGGAACGTTATGGGGAGTTGGATTTGTTCCAGCCAGTCATGGGTGAGGAGGCCTCAGTGTCTGTCCCGCTTTTGATCTCCCGGATGTAATTTTTAGTTTTAGGCTCTGGCCACACCCATAAATATTTGGAGTAATAAATAATTTTATTGTAGGAGACAGTATTAATGGTAATATGGGATCAGGCTAACACATTATTGCCATTTTTATTGGCCCCACTGGGAAACGTTGTGGAAAATCCTTGTTTCCCCTTGGATTAGTCTAATGTGTGGCATACCTGTAGTTATCTCTATATGGACTGTCAGAAAATATGAATTTGTCAATCAGAAAATTATGTTCTTAGGAGGCATTGTGTGGTTTGTAGGTGCCTCTTTTAGTTGATGGACAGGACACTTAAATTTGCTATATCAAGTTTTAATAAATAAGGTTGAGATTCTCTCTCTCTCTCTCTCTCTCTCTCTCTCTCATATATAAGAAATTTAACACATGTTTAAGATACGTCCTGTGTATTTCTTTGCTAATGTTTTTGGTCAATATTTAATTGGATTTTATATTCTAAAAATTCTACTATTGAATCTAATTTTAAGTATCTATTGTTTCTTAATAGGCTTTGTAATTTAATTGGCATCTCTCAATGCACAAAAAGGGGAGTAAAAATTGTTTTAATATGCAAATTTGGTTTTCATGAGAGCATTAAACTCTAAAAACTCACTTTATCTATTTTACTATACTATTTTATAACTTACTCAACATTTCAGTTTTTATTTAACATACAACTTATTAAAATAATATAAAGTACTCTATATTCAATAATATAAACAATGGACTTCTCTCTTTTCCTCTCTTACTCCATCAAACCCACCCAATCAGCAATTACCACCAATTCCAATACCACCAACGCCAGCAATCACCTATCATCAAAACTCAGCCAAACCACCAAAAGCTAGCCATCACCACAACATACTGAGACACTACTGAAATGGAAAAACAAAAAACCACCACTAAACCACAACAACCCACAACCCACAAACCACCTACCATCACAACTACAACATTGCTGCACCACAAACCTAGAAAGATCAACAAAAATTTCAGCCACCACTGCATCAACACCCACTACTTCCAAACCCACCATTTAGATTAGAGATCCACTCCATTTAATATATGCTCAACCAACACAAATGTAGTGACGGCTAACTTGAGAGAGAGAGAGAGAGAGAGAGAGAGAGAGAGAGAGGTGGTTAAGAGAGATGAGAGAATGAAGGTAGAGATATATTTTTATTAAAATAATAAATTGAGTTTTTACCAACATTGTTATTGTGGTTAGTATATTTTCAAATTCACTGTTCACAGCTACTAAAATTTTTTAGTAATATACACATGGGTAAAGCTCATTTTGGGTATGTTTGTAAAATAGCGATTTGGGGGGATTTGTATCCCCAATGCTAATGCTTTAAGAGCATTCACATCAGATGAATGTTATTTTAGCACTCAAAACCTTAAAAAACTCACTACATCAATGATGTCAAAAGTCAATTTTTTTAACACCTAGTTGTAGTACCAAGGACTCATAAGACATTATTAAAAATATTTAATTGATTGAAAAATTTCCTATTTCACTATCATTACATTATTTGAATAAGGCTTTACAGTAAAAATCGCATTTTGATAATAATAGAGAAAAATTCATATTCGGATTAAACCCTAAAAAAAAATGTAAATTATCTTTGTTTTTCACGAGGTGGTGGATGGTAAACACAAAAAATATTATTTAAATGAGAGAGAGAGAGAGAGAGAGATTGTAAATAAAGTGGTAAAAGGATAAAGTATGAAATATTATGTGTATTTTAAAATAAAGTATTAAAATAGATAAAATAATTTTTTGAATGATTAAAAATTAAAACTCTTAAAATAAACTTTTTTTTTTTTTTGATAATAAAAAATGGGGGCCTTTTCTTAAAATAAACTTTGATGCTAATAGTATAAGATATTATTAGATCCATAAAATCATGTTTTTGAATATAAAAATTTTGTCGTGATTAACGTGTCTGGAGATTCATGAAAGCGGTGTCGCTGGAAACTCTGGCCCCAACGATTAGTAGTCAAATGACTCAAATCAAAGCATAGCAAACCAGTAACCACCAACTTCGATTGAACTCTTCTGGTTCCAAAAAAGTCCAACATGGTTTGCCAAGCCCACGCGTTGTGGTAAGAACCTTTTTTTAATTATTAAATAATAAACTAACCTCATTACTTTTTTTTTTTTTTTTTGGTTTCTTTAATTAAGAAAGAAAATAGGGAAAATTTGGCTTTTCAGTGCTTGGTGTCATATGGAAATTCAAATAAACGTGAAGAAATTTAGGGGCCTTTGGTATGGTAGTTTAAGTAACACTTTTTAGTTTTTGAACAACATTACATGTATTTTCACACTTTTTCACCTACACGTATTTCTAAAAAAATACAAATAACATTACTAGAACAACGTTGCCAAATGTTCTTTTACTTTTAAAAGTAATCCAAGTTGCTTCTTGGAATGAGTTGATTTCTGCCGATTTGGCTGAGCTATGATCAATAATTGTAAATTGGGATCTATTTGTGAACGATAAAATTGGGCATCTAGATCTATTTAATTTAAGGGTCCGGTTAATGTGTGCCTTTAGGGCACATATTAAGCCATCCATTTTGGAAAATATTTTCTCAAAAATTGAAAAAATTGTTAATACTTTTTTAATTCCTGAAATTTTTTTTTTCAAAAATGAAAATTATCGTGTGGCTCTAAGGCACATATTAGTAAAATTCATCCACTTCAAAGCAGAGACTGAGGGAGACAGAGACCACAAAAAGTTCATGTGCTTGTAGGACCAAGCCACCGACCGCTTGCATGGTACACCCTAGATTAGATCAATTGGAACCTAAATGTCTTTCCCAAACGTGAGAAAATGCGAGTCAGTGACAAATTAGCTTTTACTTGGGCCCCAACTCCGTGCTAAGCTTCTGTACGCCACGTGAGTGTCCTCGTCTCCACCCCCACAAGTGTCGACTGTCAGGTCTATTATATAGGCAAAACATTTTGCTTCTTTTATTATTATTATTATTATTTAAATTTTGATACCACATTTCACTTGTGCTAAAAAAGACAAGCTCACGGTACAAGAAATATCTTATTATACACTCTCTATTTGCATTTTTTTTTTCTTTAAGGAGGAAAGCATAGACCATATTATTAAGAAAAATCGGCTAAATCAGCCTGAAGTGCAAGAACAAATTGTGGTAGAACATCCTCCATTTACACGGCCAAATCTGAGACAATAATAGCATGTCTAGTTAAATAATAAGCAACTTTATTACCTTATCTCTTAACATGAGAGTAATATAATTGAGAAAAAAACGTAGAATTAAACTTCACGTCTTCAATCAAAGATCCATGCGAAGCCATAGAAACATCATCACAAACCAAAGCCTTCATAAGCATCTCTGAGTCGCCCTCCAAAATGGCCTTCAAAACACCAAGTCACCAACCACCTGGGCAACAGTAAGGGCCTTCACAGCAGCCTAAGCTTCAACCTCACAAGTAAGGTAAGCTTGTGATAGCAGTTGAGTGCATGAAGCAATCACCGAGCCAGCACTGTCACGAATCACAATCCCAAGCCCAGATTTGTTTTCTACAGAAAAAATAGCACCATCAAAATATCCAATCGCTTGAGGGAGGTCGCCACGTAGCATGAGCACGAGGCTGACAGCCCAAAGAAATGATCTTCATATATATATATATATATTGATAGGCACTATTTGCATTTTTGTATATATTTGTTTTGAAATCGTGTTTCAAAAGTATGATTTCAATTCATGTGTCTATATACGTACGATAAATATGTAATAAGGAATGTGACTATTACTACTCTTAAAGTATATACAACATAAACTATATAAGTGCTTATTAAGATTGTTTATCATTGAAATTACTAAAATGCCCTATTTTTTAAAAAATTGGAAAATATGTGACACATAATATGATAAGTCCCCCTCCCCCTCCAAGTTATAATTCGATAGTTACACCAATATATTAGAAAGTTGATAACTTTTTTGACATTATAACTACTTTTGGTAGGATTGAATTAGGTGACATTTTCTTTTGCCCATTCAAGTTTGCTCCCTCCTTATCTTGTTTGGAGTTGAGCTTCAACTACTTCTTTGGCGGTCAAAATGGCTATTCACCACAACTTTAGGCTTAGAATTCTTTAGGGGGATTCCAAACCCTCATTCATGTTGTGCAGAACTTCAACACCCCATTCTTAGTGTCCCTAGATTCAATTGAATCCAAAATTAAATTTGCTCTCAAACTTGTCCTGTTGGGTTGTCCCTACAGATGAAAAATTTTTGGCACACAATTTGATTTGTTACGTTGCTTTTTTTGTAATCAAGACAGGCCTCTTATCATCTCCTCCCTTCCATCTTGGGTTCTTGCCCTAGAGTTTGGAGATGGATTGGGCTCTCCCCTTCTCTTTCTTCATAATATATCACCATTATTCATAATAAAAATAGTAATAAAAAAGTTGACACCTCTCTCGCCCGGCTTTTTAATTAGAATTTTGCTTTCACAAAACCTCATTTGATCGTTATTGCCACCCAGCTTTGCCCTTTCAAAAACAAATTATCGCCCACGCAGGAATCCGACAAACAGACCTTAAAATCCTAATTCTGTCCAAGACACAAACTAGGACTAGAAAACCCACTCAAACACCTTCGGAACTTCACCTGACTAAACCTAGTCAACTTAGGCCCAAAGCCAAAATTTTAGAGCAAAATATAAAGGTTGACCAAACTTTGACCACCTCTATCTCATGATCCAACTGTCCTGTCAAAATGATTCATGCGTCAATGTAAATGTTTCTCAATTCCCTTTAAATTCAACAGTGTATCACCAAAATTGAGAGTGGCATGCGATGATCATGTGCTTCGCTCACTATAAGCTCTATGAGTTGTACTCCTTTTTATGACACATCGACATGTCGGTTTGTTTTTGTGAAGGTGGGATATGCAGTACTCAATCTCCCTGAAAGCAGTTTTAGACTCAAAGACAGCCTAAGCTTGGGAGTATGCGAAGTCTTTTTAAAAAAGACTAAGGAGTTGCCACTTGACTATAGATCCAGGAACCAAAACATGACTCCATGAAAGTCTTTCTACCAGACTAGGTTCGGAGATAGGGTACAAGATGGGAGAGGTTAGGCACCCCAAGCTTGCCTAACCATAGATGACTTTCATATATCGTTGCTAAACTGGATGGGAAGTAAGCTATCCTAAAGGCTCAAACAGATGTGTGCTTGTATCTAAGGCCTAGTTGTAGGTCTACGTGTCATGTGAGACAAGCAAGAGAAAGCAAATAAAACATGTGATCATTGAAGCATAGGCATGCAAAGAATCAAACAACTCGTGGCATCAAGCATCAACATACAAACATGGTAAAGATCAAAGCAACAACATCAACATATAGACATGGTATACCCAATTATGCATGTGCATGAACACATGCACGTGGATACCAACCAAGATTGTGAGTTTTACTCAAAAGGATGATTAAGTCTTATGAATATGATGGAGACCAATTGCATAGATTTTGTCAAGAGTTGTCATGACTACTAGATGCATGCCATCTAAACCATGTGCCGCCTAGTGAGCTATATAGTATGGCCTCTCCATGGCCTTTCTTCGTATGGGGCATAGATGTGGTTGGAAGGATAGCTCCTAAAGCCTCAAATGGACATAGTTACATTTTGGTTGCAATTGACTACTTCACTTAAAAGGTAGAAGCTGCTTCCTATCATGTCTTGAAGGCCAAGTATGTGGCCTGATTCATAGAGAACGACATTATCTATCAATTTGGAGTGCCACAAGAGATCATCTTAGACAATGGGTCCCACTTTGAAGGGGAAGTCCGAAGGATCATAAAATTGTACAAGTTTGAGCATAACAATTCTTTACCATATAGACCTCAAACCAATAGAGCCGTAGAAGCAGCCAATAAGAATGTCAAGAATATTCTAGCTAAGATGATTGTAACATACAAAGACTAGGCAGAAAAGCTTCCATTCGCCCTTTGGGGCTATAGGACTTCTATCTAAGTATCAACTAGGGCAACTCCCTATTCCTTGGTATATGGGAGTGAGGCAGTACTTCCCATTGAGATGGAGATACAATCTTTGAGAGTACTAGTAGAGACTAAAGCCTTAAAAGGAGATTAGATAAGGGAAATATGTGAGCAATTGGCCTTGATAGATGAAAAAAGGATGTGAGTTCTCTATCATGTGCAAGGTTATCAAAAGAAAATTACAAGAGCATTCAACAAGAAAGTCAAGTCAAGAAACCAGAAAGAAAGAGACCTAGTTTTGAAAGAGCTTAGGGGAGAAATCTCTGACCCTAGGGGCAAGATGAAGCCAAGATGGTCCATAACTTTTGTTATTGAGAAGATCATGTTAGGAGGAGCCATGAAAATCGCTGATTTGGATGGGGAAGAGAAGTTCCAAGTGGTCAACATGGATAGACTACAGAAGTATAACCTTTGAAAAAAAGAGAAAAAAAAGCCTACTAGGTTGAAACCCGAAAGGGCGGCCTAGGCAAAAGTTAGGACAATGAAACCTTGCTAGGTTGAAAACCTGAAAGGCTGACCTAGGCAAAAATTAGAGGAAAAGACCATGGGCATGGCGAAAATTCCCACAAGCACATCAAGGGAAAAATTTACATGGCACAAAAAAAAAAAAGAAAAAAAAAAGACAATAAGCAAGTATAATAAATGAATTATTCTCTCATTGCTTAAATTTAAAAAAAAAAAATGATAAATTGTTTTCATAGGGGATTTGGTACATTACGATCCTTTATTAACTCAAATGAAAAGACTTGGAATCATAAAAGTGCAGAAAAGCAAAATTTAGGGCATATCAAGGTAGTCATTCAGTGCTCTTTCTTTTGTTGGATTTCTTGTGATCATTCTCTTCCCTGTTGACTGCTCTTATATCAATAGATAACCAACCATTGTATCTCGAAGTAGGAACAAGAAATTGAGGAAAGTGGATGTCCTTGTTCAATGCCCTTCGAGGCCAAGTTTTAGCATTCCTACCCAAGAACCTTTCAATGAGTGCTAATGTATGGTAAGAGCCATTGTCACAAGGTACACCTTGTTGATTACCAAATTGTCGTACAATGTGAAATGTGGGATAGTAAGAGCAATGGCAAAACCCAGCTAAGATGACATAGTTTTCCTTGAAACCATAGCTAGTCATGGACTTGATATGCCACCATTCAATCCCCCATTGGATGTCCATAGGGGTGAGACGCCTTAAGAGCTTCGTAAGTATAGACACCATATTTTACCTACCCTCAATTTGCGTGTCGGACTCCGAAAATTCTAAAAATATTATCTTTTCTCCATAGGGCCGCGGAAACAACTAGAGTGACATGGCACAACCCGTTCGGGCATCGGAGCACTTGAAGTGTCATTTCAGTTCAAATTGACCAAAATGCCCCTAGTCAACCCTGGGTTGATCGAAAGTCAAATTTGGGTCAAAATCATCCCAAAATGATATTTTTCATGTTTCTAAATCAAACCCAAGCTACTCGGTGATTTTCGTTAACTTTGACCAAGTTTGACCCAAGGTCAACTCACAGGGGCACCAGAAGCCCTAATTTTGATTTGACCATCAAAACAGGTTGGGACCAGTGCCATTGTGAATATTATTAAATTTCCTTTCTAATGACTATTTATGGGTCGAAATCGGAGTTAAAATGGTTGAGATATCTAGAAAACCATAAAAGTGCATTAGCACGCTTCTCGAGGCTATAACTTTTGATTTGACTATTGGATTTTCAATTTCTTTAGTGTTTTGAAAACTGACCATCAAAACAGGTTGGGACCAGTGCCATTGTGAATATTATTAAATTTCCTTTCCAATGACTATTTATGGGTCGAAATCGGAGTTAAAACGGTTGAGATATCCAGAAAACCATAAAAGTGCATTAGCACGCTTCTCGAGGCTATAACTTTTGATTTGACCATTGGATTTTCAATTTCTTTAGTGTTCTGAAAACTAGACATCCAGAGCTTTCCAAGAACACAAAGATCATCTCAATCTGAGCCCTAGAAGGCCTTCAAATAAGCATCTAAAGTCAAACTAGGATAAGGCCAGAATTGTTGATGTCAACAAGTTGGTCGGCTGCCCTTGAAGGTGCGCCAGCAGTTGAAGGGTCATTTTTTCAATATAAATACCCCCAGATCCCTCATTTTGTAAAAAAGAAAAAAAATCGATTTTCTAGGCAGTTTTGGGCAGATTCTCCCCCCCTCTCTCTCTTTTCTCTTATTTCTCTCCTAAACACATCAAAACACCTTCAAACACCTTAGATTCTCATCTTTTCTCTACAATCTTCAAGGTAGTGTTCTTGCACCTAATCTTCCTCTCCTTAATTCCATGCCTTGGATTTGAGGTTTAGGGGTATGGATGCCACATCCTTTTCTCTTTATTGCTTTTCCATGCTTCTTTTTGCTTATAAAATGCTTTATTTACTTTTTCTTAGCATGTTTTAGCTTGCTAGCATGTTTTATAGCTTTCCTAGCATGTCTACTTGCTTTTTGCCATGATTTATCGCTTTGATATTGTTGGCCTAGCCTTCTTAGGTTAGGATATATCTAATTTTCATGTTTGTGCTTAAATCCACATGTTTTTAGGCTCCTTGCCATGTTTATACTTAGATCTACATGCCTATGTGTTCTTTACCATGTTTATGCTTAGATCTACATGTTAGTGCTTGGATCTATGTTCATAAGCTTAGATCTATGTGTTTATGTGCTCCGTGCCATGCTTGTGTGCTAAGATCTATGTTGGTAGCTATGCTATGTGCTACTTTAGCCCTTTTTGTCCCTTGATATCTCTCTTTCTTACTTTTTGGCCCTTCCGGTGGGGTGTAGATCTAGATCCTGTGGTCTAGGCCTACATCCGCGCACCTAGGCCTATATTAAAGGGTTTGGATCATTTCCTTTTTCATGTCTATGTTTGCTTGCTTGCTTGCTTCTATACTTTATGTCCTTATTAGCCTCTCTAGATTTAGGCTTTGCCATGCTTTATGCCCTCCATGGGCCTGTGCTTGTGTGGTCGCATCTGTCTTTCCTAGGGTTTGTTTGGATGTAACCACTTGTGAGATACACATCTGCGGTGTTGGTGTGCTTGGTATACACCTTTCTTCGCTCCATACGATGTTGATATGCTCGCCTTGCTTGCTTTGTGCCACCCGTTTGGCTTTCTTTGCTTCTATGATTTCTTGTTGCACACTTGCTTACATGTTCATGCATGAATCTGTGTGTCGTCCATACTTCAATCCAATGGAGCTATGGACACTCCATCCAAACCTACATTTGTCCTCCTAGGACACCCCCCTTTTGTTTGATAGCATGTTTGTTTGCTATTTCATATGCTTCTTTACCCTTTTTGTGTGCTTCACATATTTGTTTGCCCCTGTTTGGCATCTTTGCTAGCTTGTTCTTTGCATGCTTTCCCTATCTCCTTTGTTTGCTTCTTTGCTTGTCTATTGGCTTGTTTCTTTGGTCTTTACATGTACACACATAGGACGAGGATGCTTGGAGCAAGGGTGTGACCTCCTAGGTGCAAGCAAAAAGGGTAAGGATGCAAGCAAGAGGATGCAAGCCCATAAAAGGAAATAATCAGTAGATTAGGGGGCCTAGCCCCTCTAGAGCAGTTTTCTTTTTCCTTCTCTTTAAGCCTCTTCTCTAGAGCATGTATTAGGGTCCCCATCCATGTACCCTTTTTTACTTTTCATGCTCCTTGCTTGGACCGTGTTCCCTGGGTATGGCAATGTTTGTTTTACATTTCTTGTACCTTGTTGGGCCATACCCTTAGAATGTTGGCAATGTTTGGTTTACTTTCCCTCTCTGTGTGATAGCTGTTGGAAAATTTGGTTTTGTATCTCATACAAAAACACACAGCGGAAGCAACAAACATGGATTTATTTTATTCATGATTGATAACATGCACTATGTAAATTTCAGAATTTAAGAACAAGATAGCATACCTTGGTGCGGTGAAATTTAAAACAAAAGATTAGAAGTACTTGGGAACACTTTTAATCTTTACTCCAATTCCACTTTACGCCCAAGAAGTGTGGTCTCTCAATCAGTTTGCAAGGGAGAATAATCGAGTGGCTTTACTCATACATACACACCATTTCACAATGATGTCTCTTTTTTTTTTTTTTTTTTTTTTTTTTTTTTATAAATAAAATTTTGTATGTTTCTCCCTTTATAACTAACTGATTATCTAATTGGAGCCTATTGGGCCTTTCCCATTGGGCTTTAGTGTGTGGCTTGGTGCGGTGAAATTCAAAACAAAAGATTAGAAGTACTTGGGAACACTTTTAATCTTCACTCCAATTCCACTTTACGCCCAAGAAGTGTGGTCTCTGAATCAGTTTGCAAGGGAGAATAATCGAGTGGCTTTACTCATACATACACACCATTTCACAATGATGTCTCTTTTTTTTTTTTTTTTTTTTTTTTTTTTATAAATAAAATTTTGTATGTTTCTCCCTTTATAACTAACTGATTATCTAATTGGAGCCTATTGGGCCTTTCCCATTGGGCTTTAGTGTGTGGCTTGGAGTGGGACCAAAAGGGACCAATAAGACACTAGCTCCAATAGGCCTTGGGCTTTTCTGTCAACTCTTGACAAGTCCAAAGTTACCATTAATTAAATTTAATACCACTATATAAATATAATTGCACTCTAGGCCTTATTAATAAATTATATCCCAAGACTTTATTATACATGCAACCCCTTCATAAAATATTCGTAGTAATTCAAAGTCATGAATGTAAACTGCTACTTTGAAGATTACTACATCTTAATTCTTGAGTGTCCGGTTTAATCTTTTAAGTTATTCATCATATATTTATGAAATCCAATTTCATAAATATATACTTTAGTAACTCCTTACTAAAGTGGTTAGGCCTAACACTCTGAATAACCAAACCCATTAAACTTATCTCAAGGGAATATTTTATATCTCCGTTAAGAGACTATGAATTCCATCTTGAGAATATATGTTCTATCAACACTAAGTGTGACTGCCTAACATACTGAGGTTTTGACCGTTACTTTAGATCTCACTCCTGATATATTAAAGCAACCTACACTTCATGATCAGGTCCATTATTTTCTCAAGATTAAGAGTTCATGCAAATAGAAGTCGTGAGATTTATTATTCATTTGACAGTCGTTAGAAAAATAATAAATCTCACGGCGGTCCAGTTCAATATGTCTTAACTCTTAAAACATATCAACATATCAACTAGAATTCTCCACTTCCATGATCAAGACAAATCATCTTAGTTGATATGTTATAGTCTTTGCAGATGAAATGCCTAATTTCATCATCGACTATGAACCAAAATTCTGAGTTTACAAAGAACTTGTGATCTATATCTTCTGTGACTAAATCACATAGTATGCATCTCAAGGTCACCACTAAAGAAGCCGGGGAATTCCTGAAAACCATCCAAAAGTCCGATTGCAGTGTGATTCAATAGTTGAACAAATCTCCAGCTCAAATTTCTATTCTAGCCTTGTTGCTATCTTCCAAGGTCCATCGTAAAGCTTTATTGAAGGTGTTGAAGGAACAATTTTATAGGCTCCTCATTTGAGGGTATGGTATCATTGGTGTTGGCCACCAACCAAGTCTCATTTTCAGATGATGAATTGCCTCTAAAAGGTAGAGATCACACTTTGGCCATGCATATCGTAATCAGGTGTGAAGACATGATTTTTGCAAGGGTGTTAATTGACAATGGATCAGCCCTGAATGTCTACCAATGGCCACTCTTGAGTGCCTAAAGGTGGATACGTCTCTTATTAAGCCTAGCACTATAATCATCAAAGCCTTTGATGGCAAGCGTTGAGAAGTGCAAGGTGAGATCAAGCTAATGATTGAGATTGGCCTGAGATCCTTCATGGTAAACTTCTAAGTGATTAAGGTCAACTCCCCATAAAAAATGCTTTTAGGGAGACCCTGGTTGCATATAGCAAGTGCAGTCACATCTACCCTCCATAGGAGACTCAAGTTCATCTCCGAGAATCAATTAATCACTATTATGGTTGAATAGCCCATGACTATCTTCTAGGAGGCATCTATCCCCTACATTGATGCTAACGCCTTCCTTAAAGCATCTTTCCATAGCTTCGAGCTAGTTTCCATGATTCACAATGCCTCAGAGCCTGAGTATGACTGACATACAGTATTTCTAATGGCTGCGAAGGAAACGCTCAAGTTTGGCTACAAATTAGGCCAAGGCCTTGGAGCCGTAGGACATGGAAGCCCTGCTTTCGTTGAACTCTCTAATAACAAAGGAAGATTATGTTTGGGGTACGAATCCACTCATGAAAAACTCTTTTAAGCTTCCAGAGGCAAGAAGAGGAAATGCGACACTTCAGGGATGTTTAATCCCCATATTAGAACCACTTTGAACCATCAAGCCTTGCTTTGTAGTTGCACCAGCTGAGTAAGAAGTATTCCATCATTGAGTGATTAGGCCTCCCGATCACTCGAGAGGGTTGGAATAGCATATCTAGTTTGCTTTGCATGCTTATGTTATTTCCTACTTTATTTGTATTCCCTGTTCATTTCCCCAGTTTGTTTTCTCAGAAACCAAAAAAAAAAAAAGCATTTCCCTTTTATCATTATCAGGCATGAACTTTGTTTTCCCCTTACCCATAATCCATTAATGAAATATTCAGTGTATTATTCAGGAAATTCTTGCATCTCTCTTTACTTGCTTTCCTATGAATATGTGTGTGCAAATTATCTTATGTTTCTCTGCATATGTTCTTCTCTATAGGATTTGTTTTGATTCCCAAGTGTGTACATCGTCCCTTTGCTATAACGAAAGTGTAGATGATGTGAATGATACAATAGAGTTGGATCAAGATGTTGAAGGAATGGAAAAGGTCCTGAACTTACCTCGAGACATCCTATTCGCTCTGAATAGAGAGAGCAATGGGTCCAAGCCCAATATAAAAGAGACAAAGGTGATAAACCTAGCCGATGAAGGCGAGACAGAAAAACTCATCAAGATCAGGGTAAACTTTCCTAAAGACATGAAAGATGAGCTCATAGCTCTACTGAAGGAATTCAAGGAAATTTTCACTTGGTCTTTTCAAGATATGTCAGGACTAGATACCGAGATCGTCGTCCATAGGATTCCAATTAAATCTGAATGCCCTCTAGTGCGGCAAGCCCTTCGAAGGATGAAGTCAGAGATTATCCTAAAAATCAAAGAAGAAGTAGAAAAGCATTTGAAAGCCGATTTTCATACCGCTATAGCCTACTCTGATTGGGTCACCAACATTGTTCCCGTGCCAAAGAAAGATGGGAAAGTATGCATGTGCGTCGAATGTAGAGATTTGAATCTAGCTAGCCCGAAGGATAATATTCCCTTGCCACATATTAATACCTTGATTGATAACACCACGTCCAACATGTTCTTCTCCTTTATGGATGGGTTCTTGGGTTATAATCAAATCAAGATGGTTGAACAAGACAAAGCCAAAACAGCGTTCACCACTCATTAGGGAACTTACGCATACGATGTCATGCCGTTTGGCTTGAAGAATGTTGGTGCGACCTACCAGCGAGCCATGGTAAACCTATTCCATGATATGATGCACAAGAAGATCAAAGTCTATGTGGATGATATGATTGCCAAGTCGCGCACTCCTAGAGATCATTTGATAGATATGAGAAAGCTATTTAAGTGCCTAGTCAAGTATAGGTTGAGGCTTAACCCTAACAAGTGTGTCTTCAGAGCCAATTCAGGGAAATTGCTTAGCTTTATAGTCAGCTAGAGAGGAATTGAAGTGGACCCAGAAAAATTCTAGGCCATCAAGGACATGCCTGCGCTGAAAACCGAGAAACAAGTTCGAAGCTTCTTAGGAAGGATCAATTACATAGCTCACTTCATAGCGCAGTTGACCGCCATGTGCGATCCCTTGTTCAAACTCTTGAAGAAGGATATGAAGATAGAATGGACAGATGAATGTCAAGCGGCCTTTGACAAGATTAAGCAGTATTTGTTGAACCCCCGATTCTGGTTCCCCTGACACCGTGACATCCGTTGATTGTCTATCTAGCGGTGCAAGAGACATCCATGGGTTGCATGTTAGGCCAACTAAATGAACCCGATCAAAAAGAGAAGGCAATTTACTACCTAAGTAAGAAGTTCACCACTTGTAAGATCAATTACATCACCATTGAGAACACGTATTGCACCCTAACATGGGCCTCATGCAAATTACAGCAGTATATGCTCTACTTCACCACACGGTTGATCTCCTGCATGAACCCTATCAAGTACATCTTTGGAAAGCCTGCCCTCATAGGGAAGATCTCCTATTGGCAGATGTTGCTATCTAAATTTGATATTGTGTTTATGACGCGAAAGGCCATTAAGGGCCAGGCCATAGCCGATTACCTAGCGGACCAGCCGTTGAATGATCCAGAATTTTCAGAATCCCTCTTTCTAGATGAGGATGTCTTGGCAATAGAGTCAGAACCAAGCAATGTAATGGCGTTGGAAGCTTTATTTCGATGGAGTTGCCAATAGCACCAGAAACGGAGTGGGAGCAGTTCTAGTATCCCCAAAGGGTCAACAAATCCCTGTTTCAGTCAAGTTGAATTTTGATTGCACCAATAATGTCATAGAGCACGAGTGCATGCATAGTAGTCCTGCAAGTTGCCTTAGATTTTGGCGCATACGGTCTAAGCGTCTTTAGAGATTCCCTGTTAATCATCTCCTAAATAGAGTAGAAGTGGCAAGCTCAAAACCCCAAATTGATTCCATATCAGAAGTGCGTCAAGCGCCTAATCTTGAAGTTCTGAAACATTACCTTTGCTTATTTGCCCCGAGCACATAACCAGTTCGCATATGCTTTAGCAACCTTGGCTATCGTGGTTAAGTTGGTAGAAGGAGATGATATGCGATAATTGCGCATAGAGGTCAGCGGTGTGCCAGCCTATTGCATGAATATTTAAGAATGCATGAATGTCGAAGCTATAGTTGATGGGAAACCATGGTACCATGATATCAAGGCTTATATCAAAGATGGTGAATACCTGCCTGGGGCCATGTACAGTGAGAAAAAGTTTATCAGGCGCATGGCATGCTAATTCTTCTTGAGTGGGGAAGTCTTGTATAAGAGGAACCACGATACAACTTTGCCACAATGCATTGATGCTCTTGAGGCTAACCATTTGATGGAAGAGATGCATAAAGGCTTGCTTGGAGCCCACGCTAGTGGACCCCTGTTGGCCTGAAAGATCATGAGAGCTGGCTACTATTGGCTTACCATGGAAAGTGATTGCATCAAGTATGTCAGGATGTGCCACTGTTGGCAAGTATATCAGAATAGAAAATATGTTCCTCCTCAACCTCTGCACTCTCTAGTAGCAGCATGACCTTTTTCAGCCTAGGGAATGGATGTCATCGGACCCGTGATTCCGAATGCCTCCAATGGGCATGAGTATATCTTAGTGGCTATCAATTACTTCACCAAGTGGGTGGAAACCACTTCATACAAAAGCGTCACCCAAAATGTGATGGCCTGATTCTTTTAATAGAACATCATTTGCCGCTACAGCGTACTAGCAAAGCTCATTACAAATAATGGAAAAATATTTAATGGAAAAATGATTGAGCAACTTTGCCAACAGTTCAAGATTGAACACTGGAATTTGGTTCCTTACCACCCTTAAATAAATGGCACAGTAGAAGTTGCTAACAAGAACATAAAGAAGATGAAGATCTTAGTGAAGATGACAGACACCTATAAGGATTGACATAAGTTCTTGCCATTTGCCCTTTGTGCCTATCGCACTTCTGTTCGTTCTTCCACAGGTGCAACCTCGTATTCCTTGGTTAACGACGTGGAAGCTATCCTCCCTGCAGAGGTAGAGATCCCATCTCTCAGAATCTTATCATAGATAGAGCTATTAGAAGTTGAATGGGCCCGTTCCAGATATGAACAATTGAATATGATAGACAAGAAGCGCATGACCACGATGTACCATGGATAGTTGTACCAAAGCGTGTTGAGCAAGCATTCAACTAGAAAGATAGACCCAGAGTCTTTGAAGAAGGCAACCTAGTCTTGAAAAAGCACAACCAGGCCATGTTTGATCATAGAGGAAAGTTTGCCCCGACATACGAGGGCCATATGTGGTGAAGAAGACCTTCTTTGGAGGAGCCTTGATTCTAGCTGACATGGATGGGAATGACTTCAATATGCCTGCCAATTTTGATGCTGTCATGCAGTACTTTGCATGAGGGAGCCTCCAAGTGCGACCTTTTTCTACATTCCTATGTAAACAAAAAAACAAAATTAAAAAATAAAAAAAATACAAAAAATATAGGAAAAGTTAGATTTGAAAACCCGAAAGGGCAATTTATGCAAAAGGAGAGCGTGAGAGAGCCTGCTAGATTGAAAACCCGAAAGGGTGGTCTAGACAAAAATTAAGGCAATCAAAAAATGTCAATTGAACTATGTGATAACCAGATCCTTTCAAATGGAGGTACGTAGGTAGCCACTTTGGCTCGGTCACATTTTAAAAGAAAAATCAGTCGGTTGAATCCACTTGGGTTTATGATCAAGATCAATGGAAGAAGCATGTACCCTTTAGGTTGCTTTATGTTTGTAATACGCACGACCTGCAATGGTTTTATTTGAAGATGTTATGGCCATGCCAATGGAAGATGTACCCTAATAGGAAAGGAAAAGATCCGTCTAGAATAGGATGTATCCTCTAAAACATGAGATGTTGATATGCATAGACTTACATTTACCATTTTATTTGTATGATCTTGCATTTTCAAAGCATATGCACACATATTCATTAAACATGCCTATTTTGTGCCTTTCTAATCCTTTCATGCATTCATTATTATGCATTCCAAAAACACAAATCTCATAGATATAAATATCTTTTGATAATCAATATACGCAAAAACATCTCTGTTTCCACTTGTTTTTATGCATGCCTTACAAACTAGACTATGCTTTAAAAACCCAAAAGCGGAAGGTCGTACACAATTGCCTAGCAATTTACGACTGACCTTTCCATACATGGTGGAATACTAACTACATAGCTCATGTGCTGAAACGAAAAGAAACAGAAAGACTCCAACAAAACGGTCTGCCACAATCCTGTATAGCACCCCAAAGCCGGTGAGAAGAATCGGATCATTCGAAGAATGGGTACAAAGTCAGCCATATGAATGTCGAAGATGAACTAGCTCCCTCTCCATACTAGGACTCGAGGTGTAGCCCTACCTCTCTCTATCAAGCAAAGCCTACAAGGTGCCAATCTCTGCAGTGGCAACTCTCAATGCCTCCTTCTTCTCGTCTACCTTTGCCTAAAGACGATGAAAAGCCAATTGTGGCTCACTAGGCTCATCAACCGACCCATACTCCAAGCTTAATGTGGAATGAATGAAGGATCTAGCCTCCAATAGCCTCAGCGCTAAATCATCAGCCCTGCTACTCACCTCAGCGCAACTGGCCTCCACTATGACCCTCTTCTCATCTCTCGTCTAGCCCAAGATAGTGAATCTCTGATTAAGATTTGTCAGCTTACTCTCCAAGCCAATGACTCGAGATCTCAGCTGAATTCACTCTACCTCCGTGGCTAAAGGAGCCAGAGTCCTCTACTCAAGCTTTGCTCTAAGGGTGGCAACCTCAACCTTATAGGCTCTCCCCATCTCATCATAATCCTCTATTGTAGGATCAAGGAACTCCCTGTAGTAATCCCTGTGACACTTTCTTAAGTCTCTAAGAGTGCTCTCAACTCTGACCTTAAACTCCAGCCGGAAGGCGGGGATCAAGAGAATCTGGTACAGATAGATCAACAATGAAGCATGGGTCCCTGCTAGCCCTCCACTCTCTAAACTCCACAATGGACCACTCATAATTGTCCCTAGGATAAGTAGGATAGTAGATAGTTGACATGCGCTCCTGCTAGAATCCAAAAGCATGATCTATGATGACTATGTCGATATCCTGAAGATCATAATCACAAGTGATGACAGAAAGATCATTGAATCGAGGGAAATGCTGATCGCCCCTGAATTACCTCAAGGCCATGCCTAGAAAGTACCCTGTACAACCCCAGATGCCCACCAAAGGGATGCCAAGCAAACCAACACAATGGGTCCAACCTTGCCATCTAGTGACTCCCCACTTAACTCTCCAGGTCCAGTCAGTGGGACTCAAGCCAAACAAATACCACAACCAACTAGCGATGTCCCTAGTAAAAGGAAGAACAAGAGCCATAGTGATCTTAACCTTTTTCTTCCTCAAGAACCCAGCAGGCTATGCCCTAGATATCACACTCAAATGGCTACAGAACCACAACTATAGCAGATTCACACAATAACCAAGCCTACCACTACCAGTCTCACAACACAGAGAAAAAAACCTAATAGTCTTAGAAAGGAGAGAGGGAATAAAAGAAGTGCTACAAGGCAGAGTACTCACTAGGGGTAGAATTGCAAAGCTGATGGAACCTGTTTGAGAAGGGAATAACACTAAGCCAAATAAGGCCACCATAAAGGCTTGGCACTTATTGAAGGTCCAATGCTCCTCCAAGTCCACAAAATCTCCTTGGTAGGTAGTAGGACACTCAGGTTCGCCAAACCGACGAAGTGAAAAGTTGAAATGGATGCTACCTCCCAAGCTACTCCAATATCGAGTCAAAACATCCACTACAGGCGTCTTTTAGCCTAAAAGCTCCGCCAGCCGCTTGCAAAAGCGAGATTGAGTTGGTGGTTGATAAACTCAGCTCACAGGGGTAGGATGAGAAAGAAAGCAATCATACTCCTCCAAAGTAGCACCAAAAAGCATTGTTCAACATACATTAAGAGCCTATCGTGAAATCTAGAAACATACATGTAAGCCCTACCAAGAGGCAATGTTCATTATGCAACAAGAGCCTACCAGAAGGCAATATTGTACATTAAGGCCTACTATGGGACAATATAATACATACAGTCTAGGCCTACCAAAAGGTAGTCTAGTATATACATATCTGGCCCACTAAGGGGCAATGTTTACAAAACACAACAATTTTTACAAAATACAAGAAAAATGAGAAAAAAACATGCCCACACAGGGGCTACATCATGGTACAGCAATACACGGCTGGCCTAGAGGGAGTCATCATCTCTAACGGCATCATCAGCAAAGCGCCCAGCGTTGCCATCATCGACATCATCACCTACAGTGGGACCCGTAAAAGGACCAACCCGTTGGAGAACTTGGGACATATCCTAGTACAAGGCCTCGAGCCCTATCATCTAAGGGGGCATATCCCCAACTATCGGCCGGTCTGGGAGGAGCAGGCATGTACTTTGACTAATGTCGGCAAATGGGAGGATCTCTATCGGGAATATGAGGTGTAGGAGGTACAAGCATCCTATGTCCCCTTATCTCGCCAATCGGAATGCCAATATACCTGCGAAGTAGGCTTATCTTAACTTGTAGCTGACCCTTTTCTCTCTCTCTTAGCGGCAACGGTATGGGCCTCCTTCTCTCTCTACCATAGGTCCCTCTCTCAAGCAAGCGATCTGGCAATCTCCTCTTGTATATACCCCTCTCTAGCGGCAGTAGCGCCCTCAAGATCTCTCACCCTAGCCTGTAGTGTATCTACCTGTAACCTTAGGTAAGCCTCTGAAGTCCAACGAGCATGTGTTGTGCCACCAAGCACTCTGCCCCCACTCACTAGGTAATCATCCAAAATGGGTTCAGCCGAGGATTGCAAAAACCAAGTGAAGTAGTTGGTGTCCTCAGTGACAAAACCGTTGAAGGAGCTTGCTATATAGTCAGGATCATCCAAAATCATCTTAAAATGAGTAAGCTCCTAAGGAGGGTCTCTAGGTACTTTGAAGATCGGCATAACCTGATGACAGGTCTTCTTAGTCAAGAAAAGTCCCAGCTTGACAAATCCCAAAACTAGCACCGCGCCCGCAACTCAGCCATGGCTTGGGTAACCTTACGCCTAGCCAACAACCAACCATCGTAGGGAGGATTAAGTATCTCACCCTAGGTGACACAATCCAATGCTACGCCGATGGTGGAGCTATGTCAAGACAACTCTAATGATATTGCAAGGGGACTAAGCATATGCCCTAGGGTAAATCTTTGATGATAGGCTAGTATACTGTAGGCGTAGGGCTGGGATGTACTTCTATGCCCAACATGTCAGAACCTGCCAGCAACCCTCAAGGCTTCTGAAGCCACATCGTAAAGCCTGCCTTTGGAAAGTGATAAAGAATCCATAAGAAAGGGCCTCTTAATCATAGGCCCCAATGTCTGACATTACTCTCATGGCTCCTAGCAGCTTGTAGGTCAGCATTGACCGGTTGTTGTCAAATAAGCAACTACCGATGAAGTAGAAAAAGAACCCCTTGAGAGCAATGTTGTCAGGCTTCGCCGCCTAAGGTATGCTCTCCTTTAGCCACTCCATACAGATCTTAAGCTCCTCGATAGGCCTAAAGTATTGTCGTCTTACTGAAGTGGGGGGGATAACGAATGCCCATGAGCACGCTCACAGTAGCAAAATCTACAGGATCAGACGGGACAAGATACCCCTCGAATCTAAGGCCCAGAATAGCCATCCAGTCAAGGAGAAGGACTGCATACTCTCTACAACTTAAGTGAAAGGTGCCAGTCTCTACATGGAATTGCTGCACCAAGACCTCTAGTATCGCATGCCGCATAGAATGAGGAAACTTTAAGAACTCCTCAAAACCCTACTTAATCAAAAAGCTGAGATAGTGCGTATTCATCCTAGGGTCATACATACGAAGGAGGAATGAAGACCAAGCTCCTCGACCACGAATCTTGTCAGGGGCCTGCATTTGAAATCAGGAAAGCTACCAGTTAGCATGCATATCTAGACATTTAGATTTGACAATTGAAAGAGAAAAGGGAACATACCTAAGCCTTCCGAGTCTGAGCGGAGGGATGCCTCTTCAGACCATGTTGAAGATGAGTGTCAGCTATACTGTGATCAATCTCTCTAGTATAAGCCTCAGCCCTAGACAAACCGAGCAAAAACCTCGGTCTATGACCTCGACGCTGCCGAGAGCTTGGACCTAGCTGTAGGAAAAACATAGTTTGTATCGCATACAAAACATACACAGCAAAAAATTAACGGATCTACTTCATTCGCAATTGATAACATGTACTATGTAAATTTCAGAATTTAAGAACAAGAGAGCGTACTTTGGTACAGTGAAATTCAAAACCAAAGATTAGAAGTACTTGGGAACACTTTTAATCTTCACTCCAATTCCACTTATACCCAAGAAGTGTGGTCTCTTAATAAGTTTATACGTATATATTCAAGGGAGAATAAGAGAGTGGCTTACACTTACATACACACAATTTTCATGCATTACCATACATTACAAAATTCTGTATGTTTCTCTCCTTATATATAACTGATTATCTAATTGGGCTAGCCTTTTAGGCCATTTCAATTGGGCTTTAGTATATGGCTTGGAGTGGGACCAAAAGGGACAAATAAGACACAAGCTCCAATGGGTTTTGGACCTTTCTGTCAACTCTTGACAAGCCCAAAGTTACCATTAATTATATTTAATACCACTATATAAATATAATTGCACTCTAGGCTTTATTAATAAATTATATCCCAAGACTTTATTATACATTCAACCCCTTCATTAAAATATTTGTAGTAATACAAAATCATGAATGTTGACTGCCACTTTAAATATTACTACATCTTAATCCTTGAGTACCTGGTTTAATACTTTAAGTTATTCATCATATATTTATGAAATCCAATTTCATAAATATATACTTTAGTAACTTCTTACTAAAGTGGTTAAGCCTAACATTCTGAATAACCAAACCCATTAAACTTATCTCAAGGGAATATTTTATATCTCCGTTAAGAGATTATGAATTCCATCTTGAGAAAATATGTTCCTTCAACATTAAATGTGGCTACCCAACATACTGAGGTTTTGATCGTGACTTTAGATCTCATTGTTGATATATCAAAGCAACCTACACTTCATGATCAGGTTCATTATTCTCTCAGGATTGAGAGTTCATGTAAATAGAAGTCGTGAGATTTATTATTCATTTGACAGTCGTTAGTAGAATAATAAATCTCATAGCGGTCCAGTTCAATATGTCTTAACACTTAAAGCATATGAACATATCAACTAGAAGTCTCCATTTCTATGGTCAAGACAAATCAACTTAGTTGATATGTTATAGTCTTTGTAGATGAAATGCTCAATTTCATCACCGACTATGAACTAAAATTCTGAGTTTACAGAGAAGTTGTGATTTATATCTTCTGTGACTAAATCACATAAATCACATACTATGTATCTCATGGACTATATGATAATGTCCAAATATTCATGTTACTATTATTTTAGATAATAATAGAACAACTTTATTAATCACAACATAATATCATACATAATGTCATACATAGCATCATACAATAGGATTTAAAGGGCACATATCCTAACAATCTCCCATTTTCCATAAAGACAATTGTGCGCTAATCTAACTCCCATTCCCTCCAAATGTGACTCAAAAGTCCTTTGGGGCAAGGCTTTGGTAAAGGGATCTACTAGATTATTTGCATTTTCAGTCTTTACTACTACAACATCTCCTCAGCAACAATGTCTCGAATGATGTGGTACTTTCTTTCAATGTGCTTTCCTTTCTTGTGATTCCTTGGATCTTTGGATTGTGCAATCGCTCCCCTATTGTCGCAAAACAATGTGATAGGAACTTGCTCCATTCACACAAAACCAAGATTAGAAAGGAATTTCTTAAGCCAAACAGCTTCTTTTGCCGCTTCACAAGCAGCAACATATTTAGCTTCCATGGTGGAGTCGGTAATATAGGATTGTTTAACACTCCTCCAACTTATGGCTCCACCTCCCAAGGTGAACACACAACTTGAAGTGAACTTTCTAAAATCAAGATCTGACTGAAAATTAGAATTTGTATAACCAATAGGTATCAAATCCTCACATCGGTAAAAAAGCATATAATCTCTCGTTCTCCTTGGATACTTGAGAATATGCTTTACAGCCTCCCAATGTTTTGGTCTTGAATTTGATTGATATTGGCTGACTATGCCAACTGAATAACAGATATCTGGCCTAGTACATAGCATGGTATGCATGAGACTTCCCACTGTAGAAATAAGGAACTTGTCTCATTGTCTTTTCCTCTTCAAGAGTCTTAGGCCTTTGGTCATCAGACAGAGGAACTCCATGTTTGAAAGGAAGTAATCTTTTCTTGGAGTTTTTCATGCTAAATCTTGCTAGAATCTTATCTATATATCCAGCTTGTGACAAGCCTAACATTCTACTCTTTCGATCTCGCCAAAGTATGATCCCTAGAATATAGTTAGCTTCGCCAAAGTCCTTCATATCAAATTGGCTTGACAACCAAATCTTTACTAATGACATTACCCCTACATCATTTCCAATTAGTAGAATATCATCAACATAAAGCACTAGGAACATTACTACTTTATCTCGATGTCTTTTGTACACACATGGTTCATCTAGATTTTGTTCAAAACCAAATGACTTGATTGCTTGTTCAAATTTGATGTTCCATGACCTAGATGCTTGCTTAAGTTCATAAATGGACCTTTTCAACTTGCATACCATATGCTTTTGGTTCTTTGCTACGTAACCTTCTGGTTGCATCATATAGATTTCTTTTTCAAGATTGCCATTAAGAAATGCAGTCTTGACATCCATTTGCCAAATCTCATAATCATAATGAGCAGTAATGGATAAGAGAATTTTGATAGATTTAAGCATTGCTACTGGTGAAAAGGTTTCTTCACAATCAATACCTTCTTTTTGTGTATACCCTTTTGCCACTAGCCTTGCTTTAAAGGTTTCAACCTTTCCATCTGTTCGGGGGCCTTTTTTGATTGCTTGGCCGTGTGTTATCCGCTAGATCAGTGACCTTGCTAGGCCCGGGTTGTGTTTGGGGAGTTGCGTCTAGAACTTAACATTGGGCCACGTGGTCCAATGGCTACCGGTGTATTTTTAAGCCTACAAAGCCATTAAAGCCGAAGTCTAAGAATCATGATAATGGTTGAATAAACATGTTATATGTGTTTGATATAATAGCTTTGATTAATAGTTGTAATAATAGTTGAAATAAAGAAATATGTATTTAAATGTGAAGTAATCTTGTACTCAATGATATAAATTTAAAGACATGTAAGTAGAGTCACTTATCTTTGTATGGTGTGTAGCTCCAGCTGTGTAGCATCAGTGAGCTGATAGTATTCCAGTAGAATGACTCTAGTAGTGGAGAGGCAATTTGCCATGACAACTTCAAGATTGAAGGGGAAAAATGGGTGCAACTAGAGGGAGAGAGAGTATGTCCAGCTGTGTGTAGGGGTTGGTTAAGCTTACCCCACTTATCATGCACTTAAACGAGTTTCCCTTTGACAATGCTCTTTTAGTTGTTATGAAGTTATGAATAGTGTTGCCTTCCATGAGAAGGGCTTTTGTATGGAGTATTTGTGCCTTCTAAGAGAAGGGCTTTATGTAAGATGGATTTGTGCCTTCTAAGAGAAGTGCTTTATGAAAGATAGATCTATACCTTCCAAGAGAAGGGCTTTGATATGAGATCTTGGTGCCTTCTAGGAGAGGGGCTTTAGTAAGGAGTTTATACCTTCCATGAGAAGGGCTTTTGGTATGAGTGTTTGATATCTCTTGAGAAGTGTGGAGATGGTAAAAGATATAGATGTTTTATGGGATGTAGTATTTGTAATATGTGTGATATATGGAAGTATAAGAGGTATGAAAGTTAAAGATAGTAAAAATATGAGAATATAACCATTGGAAAAGTTGTAGAGGTTGCTTTCCAAGAGGAAGGATTTTGTAAGAGAAGAGTATGGAGATGTGTTTAGGTATTTAGAGATAGGAGCAGTAAGATAGATGTATTTTCTGAACATGGAGAGTGAGAGAATGAGTATGAGAAGAGTAATGGTGTTGTAGTGTGTTTAGCAATGCTGTTGGGATTTTCTACTAGAGGATGGATGAGGGCTTATGAAGACATTTATGAGCTAAAGGCTGAAGAGTTTAGTTCCTAATTTAGAAAATCAAAACTCCGAAGCTTAGAACTTCATTAAGAGCTTAAGAAGATAATTAGACGGAGAGAGAATTTTATGAGAGATTTCTTCTTCTCTGTTAGTGGCCCTTTGAGGTGTTGATGAAGGGTTCTGTTTATAGCCGAGTTTAAGGGGGTATTTTAGTGTAAGATCACTGCAACTTTGATGATGATGTTGCAAAGATTCCAGCGGTGTGATGCATAAGACCGCTATGATTCCAATAGTGTAGTGCGTGGGACTACCATGGCTTTGAAGAGGGTGTGTGGGATTGCCACGGCTTGATATAATAGTACTCCAACGGATAGAGCTTCATTTGTTGCTTGTAATTTTGTGAGAGTGCCAAATTGATACGTAATGTGTTCTTGAAAGAAGTTGGCCGCTGCTAGACCAATAGACTTGTATAGTGATATGCCTCCATTGATATTGTTGTACTTTGTTGTGATAAATATCCAATTGCAGCCCCCAGAGATGGAACCTTTGGATTGATAAAACCAAGCCCCTAAGTGTAGAGGGGCCTTGGATAAGCACATATTAGCAAGTGAGAAGTACCTTGACAAATTCAACAGTGAATTTGGCACTTTGCTGCTTGAAATAGTGTAGGTACTTCTGGTCATAATCTTGTATGATGATTGCTTGATTGAGCATGCTAGATTAGTAAGTTTGTTTGCTGGAGGCATCTGTATAGACTAATGGATCTGCTAGAGTTTTGAACATGAGTAGCTGGAGTTTGTTCTGTCTGCCCAGGCAAGCTACTGGGTGTGTGTCAATTTACTGTTGTAGTAATCTTTTCTTGATTTTAATAGGTGATTCATCATTCTGGACGACTTTCTAATTTGCTGAATGTAATGACTGTTGAGCAGATGATAATGATTGAAAATATTTGATCTTTATGTCATTGACTGTGGAGGAAATAACATTGGTAACTTCTAGGAAAGTATGGCTGGCATGAGTTCTAGTGGTAAGATAGGAAATACCAGACTGATGGCGATGGTCTGGATCCAACAATAGAATAGTATAGTGGCAGCTTTCCCCTTGTATTTAGGAAGTAAGTTCAGCTGAACCTCTTGTTGCCCTTTGGTAAGAATCAAGGGTGCCACTTGGAAATGTTGAAGGATGATCCCTTGTTGGACTTGGATAGTTTGGAAACTACTTCATCTTTTCCAACGGTAGGTGGGTTCTTGTCAAGTTGTTGGTCATTGGCTTCTTGCATTTTTCACCATTTGCTGGATCATGATCAGAAGTAACAAGGACTGTGGAGTACTTATCTTGCTTTCCAACGGTGCAAGGCTTTTACTGATGCAGTAACTTTTCAGACCTTTGCAGCAGCTGGGTAGATTATGCGATGTGAAGATACAGTAGTAGGTAGCTCGGAATGGTGCCATAAGATTGCTGGATGGATTCAAGTAAGACTTGGATCTGATTTTTGCTTATGGTGGGTAGCAGGAGTGATCCTCAATTCTTCATGAGAACATTTTTAGCAAAGATTCCCCATGTAGCAATGGAAGTGGGTTGAATAGTGGTGTAGCAAAATGTTGGCATGATCCGTGATGGATTAAGAAAGTTCTCTAGCAAAGTTCTCCATTTCTTGGATGTAGGCCTCGAATAATAACCTGTATGTTAGTGAAATAGAGATAATTGCCATGAGATTTACCATAGGCATTGATAAGTAGTTGCCATGGGCTTGAATCATGGGCTTTTAAAATATATTATTGCCAAAGTATTAACTTTGGGCTTTGAGCATAATATAATATTATTTGCCAAATAATATTTGGGCTTTTAAGAAACAATTATTTGTCAAAAAAAAAGTAGTAGTTTTGGGTTGTTGATAAAATGTTGCCAAAATAGTATTAGGCTTTTGTAAAATAGTTGCCAAAATACTATTTGGGCTTTTAATAAAATATTGCCGAGGATAGTACATGGGCTTTTAGAAGTTTTTTTATAAATAGTTGCCAAATTAATATTGGGCTTTTTGCAAAATAGTTGCCAAAATAATCTGTTGAGCATTTGTAAAATTTTGCAAAACTAGTATTTGGGCTTTTGATAAAATATTGCTAAGAATAGAACTTGGGCTTTTAATAGTTTTTTTTTTTTTTTTTTTTTTGGGTAAATAGTTGCCAAAATAATATTGGGCTTTTTGCAAAATAGTTTGAGATTTTGTAAAAATATTTCCATGTAGCAACGGACTTAGTAAGAGTGCCATGTAGCAACGGGCTTTTAGAGGTGCCGTATCGTAATGGGCTTTTTAGAGGTGCCGTATCGTAATGGGTTTTTAGAGGTACCGTATTGTAACAGGCTTTTTAGAGGTGCTGTATCATAATGGGCTTTTTAGTGGTGCCGTATCATGATAGGCTTTTAGAGGTACCGTGTGATGTCCCAATTTGATTGATTGTGTGATGTGTGTGGGTGTGTGATGAGTCCCACATCGGGTATTTACTGGGTTGAACTGGGCTTTATTAACAACTACAAGGAGCCTCAATTGTGACTAGTCCTTATGAGGTATAGCGCAGATGTGGCTAGCGCTTTTCCTTGGGTCGTTACATACCGTGTAGCAACGGGCTTTAGAGGTGCTATGTTGTAACGGGCTTTTAGAGGTGTTGTATCGTAACAGGCTTTTAGAGGTGCCATGTTGTAACGGGCTTTAGAGGTGCCGTGTCATAACGGGCTTTTAGAGGAGTTATATCGTAACGGGCTTTTAGAGGTGCTGTGTAGCAACGGGTTTTAGGGTGCCGTGTAGCAAAGGACTTTGTAAGAGTGCCATGTAGCAACGGACTTTAGGGTGCCATGTAGCAACGAGCTTTGTAAGAGTGCCGTGTAGCAACGGACTTTAGAGGTGTCGTGTAACAACGGGCTTTAGGGTACCATGTAGCAACAGGCTTTGTAGAGGGTTTTGTTCGGCCTTTTGGGTTTTACCCACAAGGTAAATGAGTTTGGGCTTTTTATAGAGATGGTATAATTTTATGGCCCAATATGGTAATGGTATGGTGAGTATTTGTATGGGTCCAAAATAATTTATGGGGCTTGTATAGAGAATATTTGTGAGAGCCCAAATTGGGTAATATTGTGGAGAGTATTTGGGTAATATGTGGGAAGTATTTGTGTGGATTATTTGAGTATTTTGTATTTGGTGAGTGGGTAAATAGGTATTTAAGCTGTAATAATTCGTCCAGCTAAAGAAGTGTTTTTTGTTGGAGGCTTTTCTGATTGAACTGGTGGAGAAAATAGATTGTTCAGCAAAATGAGGGTTTTCTGCTGATGAGTCCTGCTGTTGCAGAAGTGATGGATAATAATGAATGTGTCTAGCAACGTGAGGGTTTGCTGCTGATCAGGCCCTTTGTTGTTGACTACTGGATAATGTTAAATCTGCCCAGCCGTATGAGGGTTTGTTGATAGGGCCCTCTGATGTTGAATTGCTGGATAATAGTACAAACAAAGAAGAGCAATCTATTGCAGAGCCCCTTTGTTGCTGGAGAGATGAGCTTGTCCAGCGGTAAAAGGGGTTGCTATCGATTACACCCTTTCTTTTTGGAATGCTAGATAGTAATAGATCTGTCCAGTTGTATGAGGGTTTGCAGATAAGACCCTCTAATGTTGAACTGCTGGATAATAATGCAGCCAAAGAAGAGTAATTTGTTGTTGAGTCCCTTTGTTGTTGGAGAGATGAGCATGTCCAGCAGTAAAAGGGTTGTTGTCGATTAGACCCTTTCTTTTTGGGCTGATGGATAGTAATAGATCAGTCTAGTTGTATGAGGGTTTACTGATAAGGCCCTCTGATGTTGAACTGCTGGACAATGGTGAACAGCGCAACCAAAGAAGGGTAATCTGTTGCTAAGCCCTTTTGTTGTTGGAGAGATGAGCATGTCCAGCGGTAAAAGGGTTGCTGTCGATTAGACCCTTTCTTTTTAGGCTGCAGGATAGTAATAGATCTGAACGGCTACATGGGGGTTTGCTGATAAGGCCTTCTGATGTGGAACTACTGGACAATAGTGCAGCCAAAGAAGAGTAATCTATTGCTGAGCCCCTTTGTTGTTGGAGAGATGAGCATGTCCAATGGTAAAAGGGGTTGTTGTCGATTAGACCCTTTCTTTTTGGAATGCTGGATAGTAATAGATTTGTCTAGCTGTATGACGGTTTGCTGATAAGGCCCTCTAATGTTGAACTGCTGGATAATAGTGTGACCAAAGAAGAGTAATTTGTTGCTGAGCCCTTTTGTTATTGGAGAGATGAGCATGTCCAGCAGTAAAAGGGTTGCTGTCGATTTGACCCTTTTTTTTGGGTTGCTGGATAGTAATAGATCTGTCCAGTTGCATAAGGGTTTGCTAATAAGGCCCTCTGATGCTGAACTATTGGACAGTGGTGAATAATGCAACCAAAGAAGTATAGTCTGTTGTTAAGCCCTTTTGTTGCTGGAGAGATGAGCATGTCCAGCGGTAAAAGGGTTGTTGTCGACTAGACCCTTTCTTTTTGGGCTTCTGGATAGTAATAGATTTGAACAGTTGCATGAGGGTTTACTGATAAGGCCTTATGATGTTCAACTACTGGAAAATAGTGCAGCCAAAGAAGAGTAATCTATTGTTGAGCCCTTTTGTTGCTGGAGAGATGAGCATGTCCAGCTGTAAAAGGGTTACTGTTGATTAGACCCTTTCTTTTTGGGCTGCCAGATACTAATAGATCTGTCCAGTTGTATGAGGGTTTGCTGATAAGGCACTCTGATGCTGAACCGTTGGACAATGGCGAACAACGCAATTAAAGAAGGGTAATATGATGCTAAGCCCTTTTGTTGCTAGAGAGATAAGCATGTCCAACGGTAAAAGGGTTGCTGTCGATTAGACCCTTTCTTTTTGGGCTGCTGGATAGTAATAGATCTGATCGGCTGTATGCGGGTTTGCTGATAAGGCCTTCTGATGTTGAACTGCTGGATAATAGTGTAGCCAAAGAAGAGTAATCTGTTGTTGAGCCCCTTTGTTGCTGGAGAGATGAGCATGTCCAGCGGTAAAAGGGTTGTTGTTGATTAGACCCTTTCTTTTTGGGCTGCTAGATAGTAATAGATTTTTCTTGCTGTATGAGGGTTTGTTGATAAGGCCCTCTGATGTTGAACTGCTGGATGATGACAAACAGTGCAGCCAAAGAAGGGTAATCTGTTGCTAAGCCCCTTTGTTGCTAGAGAGATGAGCATGTTCAGCGGTAAAAGGGGTTGTTGTCGATTAAACCCTTTCTTTTTGGATTGCTGGATTGTGATGAATAGTGCCAAAGAGGGTAATCTGTTGCTAAGACCCTTTGTTGCTGGAAAGATGATCATGTGCAGCGGTAAAAAGGGTTGCTGTTGATTAGACCCTCTGACGCTGAGCTGCTGGATAATGATGAATAGTGCAGCCACAGAAGGGTAATATGTTGCTGAGCCCCCTTGTTGCTGGAGAGACGAATATGTCTAGTGGTAAAAGGGGTTGCTGTTGATTAGACCCTTTATGGCTGGATAATAAATTTGTGCGGCGGGATGAGGGTTTATTACCAATGAAGCCCTCTGATGTTAAACTACTGGATAGTGCAGCCAAAGAAGGCTAATCTGTTGCTAAGCCCCTTTGTTGCTGGAGAGATGAGCATGTCCAGCGGTAAAAGGGGTTGCTCTCGATTAGACCCTTTCTTTTTGGAATGTTGGATAGTAATAGATCTGTCTAGTTGTATGATGGTTTGCTGATAAGTGTTAGGATTAGTGTCCTTAAATCCTATTGTAAGATGTTATGTATGTTATTATGTATGACATTATGTATGACTTAATGTTGTGATTAATAAAGTTTCATTATTATTATCTAAAATAATGGTAACATGAATATTCAGACATCCATGAGATGCATAGTATGTGATTTAGTCACAGAAGATATATATCACAAGTTCTTTGTAAACTCAGAATTTTGGTTCATAGTCGGTGATGAAATTGGGCATTTCATTTGGGAAGACTATAACATATCAACTAAGATGATTTGTCTTGATCATGGAAGTGGAGACTTCTAGTTGATATGATGATATGTTTTAAGAGTTAAGATTGAACTGGATTGCTGTGAGATTTATTATTCTCCTAACGACTGTCAAATGAATAATAAATCTCACGACTTCTATTTACATGAACTCTTAATCCTGAGAGAATAATAGACCTGATCATGAGGTGTAGGTTGCTTTGATATATCAGGAGTGAGATCTAAAGTTACGATCAAAACGTTAATATGTTGGGCAGCCACATTTAGTGTTGATGGAACATATATTCTCAAGATGGAATTCGTAGTCTCTTAATGGAGATATAAAATATTCCTTTGAGATAAGTTTAATGAGTTTAGTTATTCAGAGAGTTAGGCCTAACCACTTTAGTAAGAAATTACAAAAGTATATATTTATGAAATTGGATTTCATAAATATATGATGAATAACTTAAAGGATTAAATCGGGTACTTAAGGATTAAGATGTAGTAATCTTCAAAGTGGCAGTCTACATTCATGACTTTGAATTACTATGAATATTTTATGAAGGGGTTGCATGTATAATAAAGTCTTGGGATATAATTTATTAATAAGGCCTAGAGTGCAATTATATTTATATAGTGGTATTAAATATAATTAATGGTAACTTTGGACTTGTCAAGAGTCGACAGAAAAGCCTAAGGCCCATTGGAGCTAGTGTCTTATTGGTCCCTTTTGGTCCCACTCCAAGCCACACACTAAAGCCCAATTGGAAAGGCCCAATAGGCCAGCCCAATTAGATAATCAGTTAGTTACAAAGGGAGAAACATATAAAATTTTTTTAAGAGAGACATCATTGTGAAATGGTGTGTATGTGTGAGTGAAGCCACTCAATTATTCTCCCTTGGAAACTGATTGAGAGACCACACTTCTTGGGCGTAAAGTGGAATTGGAGTGAAGATTAAAAGTGTTCCCAATAAGGCCCTCTAATGTTGAACTACTGTATAATAATGCAGCCAAAGAAGAGTAACTTGTTGCTGAGCCCCTTTGCTGCTAGAGAGATGAGCATGTCCAGCAGTAAAAGGGTTGCTGTCAATTAGACCCTTTTTTTTGGGCTGTTCGATAGTAATAGATCTGTCTAGCTGCATGAGGGTTTGCTGATAAGGCCCTTTGATGTTGAACTGTTGGACAATGGCGAACAGTGCAACCAAAGAAGGGTAATTTGTTGCTAAGCCCCTTTGTTGCTGGAGAGATGAGCATGTCCAGCAGTAAAAGGGTTGCTGTCGACTAGACCCTTTCTTTTTGGGCTGCTGGATAGTAATAGATCTGAACGGCTGCATGAGGGTTTGTTGATAAGGCCTTATGATGTTGAACTGCTGGATAATAGTGCAGCCAAAGAAAAGTAATCTATTGCTGAGCCCCTTTGTTGCTAGAGAGATTAGCATGTCCAGCGGTAAAAGGGTTGTTGTTGATTAGACCCTTTTTTTTTGAGCTGCCAGATAGTAATAGATCTGTCCAGCTGTATGAGAGTTTGCTGATAAGGCCCTTTGATGCTGAACTGTTGGACAATGGCGAACAGCGCAACCAAAGAAGGGTAATATGTTGCTAAGCCCCTTTGTTGCTAGAGAGATGAGCATGTCCAGAGGTGAAAGGGTTGCTGTCGATTAGACCCTTTCTTTTTGGGCTGTCGGATAGTAATATATTTAAACGGCTGCATGAGGGTTTGCTGATTAGGCCTTTTGATGTTGAACTGCTGGATAATAGTGTAGCCAAAGAAGAGTAATCTGTTGCTGAGCCCCTTTGTTGTTGGAGAGATGAGCATGTCCAGCGGTAAAAGGGTTGCTGTTGATTAGACCCTTTCGTTTTAGGCTGCTAGATAGTAATAGATCTGTCTAGCTGTTTGAGGGTTTGTTGATAAGGTCCTCTGATGTTGAACTGCTGGATAATGATGAATAGTGCAGCCAAAGAAGGGTAATTTGTTGCTAAGCCCCTTTGTTGCTGGAGAGACGAGCATGTTTAGCGGTAAAAGGGGTTGTTGTCGATTAAACCCTTTCTTTTTGGATTGCTGGATAGTGATGAATAGTGCCAAAGAGGGTAATATGTTGTTGAGACCCTTTGTTGCTAGAAAGATGATCATGTGCAGCGGTAAAAAGGGTTGTTGTTGATTAGACCCTCTGACGCTGAACTGCTGGATAATGATGAATAGTGCAGCCAGAGAAGGGTAATATGTTACTGAGCCCCTTTGTTGCTGGAGAGGTGAATATGTCCAGCGGTAAAAGGGGTTTCTGTTGATTAGACCCTTTATGGCTGGATAATAATTTTTTTCAGGGGGATGAGGGTTTTTTACCAATGAAGCCCTTTGTTGTTAAACTGCTGGATAGTGCAGCCAAAGAAGGCTAATCTGTTGCTAAGCCCCTTTGTTGCTGGAGAAACGAGCATGTCCAGTGGTTAAAGGGGTTGTTGTCAATTAGACCCTTTCTTTTTGGGCTACTAGATAGTAATAGACAGTGCCAAAGAGGGTAATCTGTTGTTGAGACCCTTTGTTGTTGGAAAGATGAACATGTCCAGTGGTAAAATGGGTTGCTGTTGATTAAACCCTTTCTTGCTTGATATAATGGCACATATTTCTAGCGAAAGGAGAGTGTTTTGCTGATGAGTATCTCTCTTGCTGAACCGCTTGAAAATGATGAATAATCCAACCATAGAAGGGTTTTCCACTATTGCTAAGGCCCTCTGTTGCTGGAGTGACAGATAATTGGGAAGATTTCCAGTTGCAAGAGGGGTTTCTATTGCTAAGACCCTCTATGGCTGGAATAACAAATAATAGTGAAGATCTCCAACTGTGAGAGGGGTTTCTGCTATTAAGGCCTTCTGTGGCTGGAATGACAGATAATAGCGAAGTTCTCCAGTGGTAAGAGGGGTTTCTGCTGTTGAGGCCCTCTGTTGCTGGAATGAGAGATAATAGCGAAGATATCTAGTGTTAAGAGGGGTTTCTACTATTAAGGCCCTCTGTGGCTGGAATGAAAGATAATAGCGAAGTTCTTCAGCGGTAAGAGGGGTTTCTGCTATTGAGGCCCTCTGTTGCTGGAATGAGAGATAATAGCGAAGATATCCAGCGTTAAGAGGGGTTTTTGCTATTGAGGCCCTCTGTTGCTAGAATGAGAGATAATAGCGAAGAGCTCCAGCAGTAAGAGGGGTTTTTGCCGTTAAAGCCCTCTGTTGTTGGAATGAGAGATAATAGTGAAGATGTCCAGCGGTAAGAGGGGTTTCTGCTGTTGAGGCCCTTTGTTGCTGGAATGATGAAAGTGCTTCTTTTGGTGGGGTCAATAAGCTCGTAATAAGTTTGTTGCAAGCCTTGGAGCTGCTTAAATGGTAGAAAGACATGTGGATTAGCATATCCTTGAATATGAGGAAATATTGTTGTGACTTAGCGTCGTGAGCTGATAGATCAAGTGATTTTGAGTATTTTGAGTTGAGTTCTCCTTTATGATAAGTGATTCTAGACTTTGGATGCATGATACGGTGATACATGCAACTCCCCAGCGGAGTCGCCAAATGTTCGGAGGCCTTTTCTGATTGCTCGGCCACGTGTTATCTGCTGGATTAGTGACCTTGCTAACGTATTTTTAAGCCTACAAAGCCATTAAAGCCAAAGTCTAAGAATCATGATAATGGTTGAATAAACATGTTATATGTGTTTGATATAATAGCTTTGATTAATAGTTGTAATAATAGTTGAAATAAAGCAATATGTATTTAAATGTGAAGTAATCATGTACTCAATGATATAAATTTAAATATATGTAAGCAAAGTCACTTATCTTTGTGTGGTGTGTAGCTCTAGCTGTGTAGCATCAGTGAGCTGATAATATTCAAGTAGAATGACTCCAACAGTGGAGAGGCAGTTTTGTTGGAAAATCTGGTTTTGTATCTCATATAAAACACACAGCGGAAGCAACAAACATGGATCTACTTCATTCATGAAAGATAACATGTAACCTTGAATTCTAGAACAAAGAATAGAAAGCGTACCTTGGTGTGGTGAAATTCAAAACAAAATTAGAAGCACTTGGGAACACTTTTAATCTGATTTAGAGAACTGATTGAGAGACCACACTTCTTGGGCATCAAGTGGAATTGGAGTGAAGATTAAAAGTGTTCCTAAGTGCTTCTAATTGAGAGACCACACTTTTTTTGCAACAAAATTATTTCTTAGTTAATGTGATTCTATTAAAATAGTAGCTAGAGAAAAAAATTATAACAACTTTATTTTGAGACTACGAACATAATTACAGGGACATTATATTTTGCATCCATAACCATATAGTATGGAACCCGAAAAACATACTATACTAGGTGCAACGACAACCTAATCCCGCAATTAATATTCCTCAGCATAGAGTGAATATCAACCACTATGATCAAGCGAGAATTATTCTCATTATTAATGCTATCATGGTAACTCTTACCAAACAAAAATAATTTGCCGCTTTTCCTTTAGCCTCTAAGTAATAATAACAAGAACTCAGCATAGAGGATACTATCAAACTTAGTCTAGTGTATACCATTGCCTAGAACCATGTGTAGCCACATAACTCTACCCTTGTAAGGTTTAATCTTGTAGTACCATGATGCAAAACACCCTCCGCATGGAACGTAAGGCTCGAGGCCAAGACGAGGTGCTTGCCCACACCACTATAAACCGGGAAGTTCAATCTTGTAGTACCATGAAATAAACATCCTCCACATGGAATGCAAGGCTCGAGGCCAAGACAAGATGTTTACCCCACACCACTATGAACCGACAATGGAGGCCGTGAGATCCAACCCTTGTATCTCTCTCCCACTAGAAATTTTAAAACAAGTGGATTGTCTTGAAATCATTGTGATCTTATCACAATTTTAACCCTACACATCAAATGTGTTTAAATGTTTAAATTCAATGTGATGTTACTAAGTCACGTCACAATAGCGTAACGAACATTCGCGCAATCACAAAGAAGTTTAACCTTGTAATCCTTGAAGTAAATACCCTTTGCTTGGAATGCATGACTTGAAGTCAAGACAAGGTATCTATTCATATTACAATAAACTTAACAAAAGAGTTATTTCAAGCACTCCCACTCGTTATTTGGGTTTTTCTTAAATAATTGTGATCCCATCACAACTAATAACCTTGCACTTGTTAAAGACTCTAATCTCATTAGAATCACTAACTAAAATGGAAGTCCTAAACTATTTAGGATTCCTTAAACACTAATGAATCAAAAATTAATTATATAGAACTCTATCCTTAATTTACTAGATAAAGTATTCTAATCTCATTAGAAACTATATATCTTTAATTAGAATTTTAATCTCATTAAAAACCTCTAATTAAAATAAATTAAGGACTTTTAATCATAAAATGATTTAGTACTAAGAGTTCTATTTAACTAACATCTTTGATCTCATTAGGTCTTTTAGTTAAATAATGATTAATAAATGTCCTTAACTTTTAAGGACTATAAAATTAATCACATAGCTTTGCTTTTAATCAAAGTTTTAACACTTAGTCAAAAACAAGTGAAAATTCAATAAACAGGTGTCAGAATTTTTGGCTACTCATTCTGGCGACTTGCCCAGTCGCGAGCTCCAGTCGCGAGTTTTAGCTACTCGTTTTGGCGACTCGCCCAATTGCGAGACTCCAGTCCCGAGTTTCGGTGACTCATTTTGGCAACTTGCCCAGTTGCGAGACCCCAGTCGCAAGTTCATCCAAAAGCTCTGGCGACTCACTCACGACTTGCCAGTCGCAAAAACGCCCAGAAACAACCGTTTTTTCTGTTAACCGTTTTTGATGTTTCCATTGTTCTTCCATCAAAAACATTTTTGATTTTTATGAATGAAGATTTATAGTTCAAACATTAAGGTTTTCAAGATCAAGATGAAGAACCCTAAAACATTAAGAACACTATAAATCATAAAAACTTAATCTCCAAAATAACATCATGCCTATATTAATATATGTAATCATAAACTGATTTCACAACTCGGACATGAATCTATACATATATTCATTAAATCCAATGATGTCAAGCACATAATTCCATTAGAAAAGTTCTAATGCTTCAACTTTTATATGATTAAGCATAACATGGCATCATAAACAAAAGACATGATTATATAATCTAAATATATGAAAGCATGTTAACGGCAAAGTTGAATATGCCTATGGGTCCACGATATACATATATGAATTCTAAGAATTCAAACATTCAATCGTAAAATTGCTCATATGATATCAAGGGAAGTACTACCATGTCGCATGTGGTTGTAATCCTTATAGCAGATATCAATAAACCTAGCAAGCCAGACCCATTGTGAATCAACAACCATTGCCTTTACAATCATGTCAATGGTTTCGGAATCAACAACCAATATATCACATATATTAATCACAGCAGTTCCAAAACAAAATTATGCAGAAACTTTACTGCAGAAAATTAAATCACCAAGAAAACTATTTTCTTTGATTCTAAAAACTCAATCACATGTTATACAAGCATGATATTGAAGACCGCTCTGATACCATTTGTTGGAAAATCTGGTTTTGTATCTCATACAAAACACATAGCGGAAGCAACAAACACGGATCTACTTCATTCATGAAAGATAACATGTAACCTTGAATTCTAGAACAAAGAATAGAAAGCGTACCTTGGTGTGGTGAAATTCAAAACAAAATTAGAAGCACTTGGGAACACTTTTAATCTTCACTCCAATTCCACTTGATGCCCAAGAAGTGTGGTCTCTCAATCAGTTTCCAAGGAGAGAATAAAAGAATGTCCAACACTCACATACACCATTCCATTCTTTTTATGATCTTAATGAAAGACCCTTATGAAAAGTCTTATATGAAAACCTTATGAAATTCTATATGTTTCTCTCCTTATATATAACTGATTATCTAATTGGGCTAGCCTTTTGGGCCTTTCCAATTGGGTTTAAGTGTGTGGCTTGGAGTGGGACTAAAAGGGACCAATAAGACACTAGCTCTAATGGGCCTTGGGCTTTTCTGTCAACTCTTGACAAGTCCAAAGTTACCATTATATTTAATACCACTATATAAATATAGTTGCACTCTAGGCCTTATCTATAAATTATATCCCAAGACTTTATTATACATACAACCCCTTCATTAAAATATTCGTAGTAATACAAAGTCATGAATGTAGACTGCCACTTTGAAGATTACTACATCTTAATCCTTGAGTACCCGGTTTAATCCTTTATGTTATTCATCATATATTTATGAAATCCAATTTCATAAATATATACTTTAGTAACTCCTTACTAAAGTGGTTGGGCCTAACACTCTAAATAACCAAACCCATTAAACTTATCTCAAGGGAATATTTTATATCTCAGTTAAGAGATTATGAATTCTATCTTGAGAATATATGTTCCATAAACATTAAATGCGGCTGCCCAACATACTGAGGTTTTGACCGTGACTTATAGATCTCACTCCTGATATATCAAAGCAACCTACACCTCATGATCAGGTCCATTATTCTCTCAGGATTTAGAGTTGATGTAAATAGAAGTCGTGAGATTTGTTATTCATTTGACAGTCGTTAGGAGAATAATAAATCTCACAGCTGTCCAGTTCAATATGTTTTAACTCTTAAAACATATCAACATATCAACTAGAAGTCTCCACTTCCATGATCAAGACAAATCAACTTTAGTTGATATGTTATAGTCTTCGCAGATGAAATGCCCAATTTTATCACCGACTATGAACTAAAATTCTGAGTTTACAAAGAACTTATGATTTATATCTTTCTGTGACTTTTCACATAAATCACATACTATGCATCTCATGGACTAAGATAATGTCCCATTAGTTCATAAATAGTCTCATATAATTAAACAATTTAATTATTTATGACATGCCAATAAATTGGATTTTAGGGCATAAACCCCAACAAGTTTGCCATGATAACTTCAAGATTGAAGGGGAAAAATGGGTGCAATTAGAGGGAGAGAGAGAGTATGTCCAGCTGTGTGTAGGGGCTGGTTAAGCATGGCCCTCTTATCATGCACTTAAACGAGTTTTCCTTTGACAATGTTTGTTTAGTTGTTGTGAAGTTATGAATAGTGTTGCCTTCCATGAGAAGGGCTTTTGTATGGAGTATTTGTGCCTTCTAAGAGAAGAGCTTTATGTAAGATGGATTTGTGCCTTTTAGGAGAAGGGCTTTATGTAAGATAGATCTATGCCTTCCATGAGAAGGGCTTTGATATGAGATCTTAGTGCCTTCTTGGAGAGGGGCTTTAGTAAAGAGTTTATGCTTTCCATGAGAAGGGCTTTTAGTATGAGTGTTTGATATCTCTTGAGAAGTGTGGAGATGGTAAAAGACATAGATGTTTTGTGGGATGTAATATTTGTAATATGTATTATATATGGAAGTATGAGAGGTATGAAGGTTAAAGATAGTAAAAATATAAGAATATAACTGTTGGAAAAGTTGTAGAGGTTGCTTTCCAAGAGGAAGGATGTGATGCCCTAATTTGATTGATTGTGTGATGTGTGTGGGTGTGTGATGAGTCCCACATCGGGTATTTACTGGGTTGAACTGGGCTTTATTAACAACTGCAAGGAGCCTTAATTGTGACTAGTCCTTTTGAGGTATAGCGCAGATGTGGCTAGCGCTTTTCCTTGGGTCGTTACATATGGTATCAGAGCCAGGCCGGTAATCCCATGTGAGCTCAGAGACACTACCCCACAAAATGGGCCCTAACAAGGATGTTAGGGATTTAAGTGGGGGAGATTGTGATGCCCCAATTTGATTGATTGTGTGATGTGTGTGGGTGTGTGATGAGTCCCACATCGGGTATTTACTGGGTTGAACTGGGCTTTATTAACAACTGCAAGGAGCCTTAATTGTGACTAGTCCTTTTGAGGTATAGCGCAGATGTGGCTAGCGCTTTTCCTTGGATTGTTACAAAGGATTTTGTAAGAGAAGAGTATGGAGATGTATTTAGCTATTTGGAGATAGGCGCAGTAAGATAGATGTATTTTCTGAACATGGAGAGTGAGAGAATGAGTATGAGAAGAGTAATGGTGTTGTAGTGTGTTAGTAATGCTGCTGGGATTTTCTGCTAGAGGATGGATGAGGGCTTATAAAGGCATTTATGAGCTAAGGGCTAAAGAGTTTAGTTCCTAATTTAGAAACTCAAAACTCTGAACCTCAAAAATTCATTTAGAGCTTAAGAAGATAATTAGAGAGAGAGAGAGAGAGAGAGAGAGAGAGAGAGAAGTTTATGAGAGAGTTCTTCTTCTCTATTAGTGGCCCCTTGAGGTGTTGATGAAGGGTTTTGTCTATAGCTGAGTTTAAGGGGTATTTTAGCAAAGAATCTCAGCCAAAATCTATCCTAATTAGCAATAAATCTTCAGAGAATCCATCCTAGGATTTGGCCAAAAATGGTATGCTTAACTTTAAGGTATTCTTGCTATTTTGGGTAAGAGCTGCTAGGGAAAGAGTAGTAGAAAAGGAAAGTATTTTAGAAAGAAAAAGATAGTTACTTTAGTTGGTTTTGGTTTTAGCCAAATGTGGAAAAATTAGTAATTTCAAAGCTCCTCGGTCAGCTGTTACATCTATTCTGAAAAAGCTGTTAAGAAAAGCTGTGACAACTATCATGATATAGCTGTCACAGCTATCATAAGACAGCTGTTGCTTGGGGCAGAAGCAGATGAGGTCAGACGTCAGGTTGATGGGATTTGAGCATTAAAAGGCTAATGACGTCACTTCTAGCCAGGTGTCAAGTGCTGAACACATTACTAGAGTTCCATTGGAAATGTTTCCTTATTTAGGTGTTTATGTTTTTAGTCCAAGGTTCTGTTACAACACATTTTTAGTAAGTAATAAAAGGATTAGTTGAAAGTTAATGAAGCTTTAGAGATTTAGTTAAGGTCTCATTGTGTTGTGACTTAATCTTGGTGAGCAAGAAAAGCATTTAATGCTCCACTCTTGCAGCTGGCAGAAGAAATATTTGGTCTGATTGTGGCAGACAGCAGTTGTATATTAGAGATATCATGAATATTTTATGTATTTGGAGATTAAAGATAGCCAATCAGATTAGGCCATATGTTTGAGTTGGATTTTAGCTGAAAGTAGTAATGTAGTTTATATACAATAATATAATGAAGTTTCTAAATCTGTATAGGGGCAGTTGGAGGTTGAATGAATAGTTATTTTCTTAGCATTTAGATGGCTGAAGATATTGAGTATTTGTCATATGATGAATATTAAGTTTTAGGAAAAGAGATATGGGGAATTTTATCATCTTAAGTGCTATGTGATAAGAGATGCTTACCATATGTTACCCACTACACGCGGACTCGTCAGAGGTTAGGGAGTTGAAGAAGACACGCCAAGTAACATGTTTCTTTTATCAACTTTAAACCACTGGAGCTTTACTGAACATACCTCTTGGCCCTCCAAACCACGACTCCCAAAGTTCCCTTAAAGAGACTCATGAGCTTGGATCATAAGCCGAAGATGAGATGACATACCTTGGGTTTTGTTGTCATTTTGTGTAAATATGGGCTTTTGTTGAAGAAGCCACTTGCAATGAGTGTAAGAGAGATAATATGGGCCATGAGTTTTGATTCATTGCTTAAGCCCGATCTATATGTTGATGTTGATGATGTCACGGGGTTATGATCCCAATTGATGAAGAGGAATTGTGGACCACGAATCCGCCTCTTGAAGTAAGGATCTTGTGGGCCATGTGAGCCCAATCCTGAGATATAAGCTCATTTTAGGCTCTAAAGAGATTTACCGAAAAAATAAATAATATGTTGATATGGTGTGGGTTGCCAGTGAAGTAGTGCCACGTGGGGCGAAAAAAGAGTCCTCAACACCATCTATCCCTCTCTTCCTCTTGTTAACCCATTTGCAACCAATAGGTTTAATGCCGTTAGGCATCTTTACAAGATCCCAAACTTGATTGGAATACATAGAATCCAATTCAGATTTCATAGCTTTGGCCCAATGATGTGCATCTATATCATTCATTGCCTTTTCATAAGTGTAAGGATTAGATTCAGCCTCTTCTAAGATAGCTTCATAAGTTTCTCCCAGACCTATAAATCTTAAAGGTGGCCAAACAATTCTCCCACTACGACGAGGCACCTGTGTACTAGTCATCTCATCTTGTGGTGCATCTAATATAGCCACATCATCACTAGTTTCATCTATTGGTTGTTTGATTACAGGTTCATCTATTTCAGCCAAGACAACTTTACTTCTAGGAATAAAATTATTCACATAATCATCTTCCAAAAATTTGGCATTGGTGCTAACAAACACTTTGTTATCTTTATGATTATAGAATAAATAACCCTTAGTTTCCTTTGAATACCCTAAAAACATACATTTTTTTTTTTTTTTTTTTTTTTTTTTTTTTTTTGCTTCCTACTTATCATACTTCCCTTTCAACACATGTGCTGGACATCCCCAAATGTGGAGGTATTTCATACTAGGCTTGCGCCCACTCCATAATTCCTTAGGTGTGTTTGGAATTGATTTTGATAGAACTAAATTTAAAATATTCATTGCAGTTTTTAGTGCATATCCCCAAAAGGAAATTGGTAAAGTTGAATAACTCATCATGGACCTAACCATTTCTGAAAGAGTATTGTTCCTTCTCTTTACTACACCATTTTGTTGAGGAGTTCCAGGTGTAGTCAATTGGGATACAATCCCATTTTGAGTTAAGTAATCCTTGAAATCCCCAAGAAGGTATTCGCCACCTCGATCAGATCGAATGGCCTTTATGCATTTACCCAATTGATTCTCAACTTCAGCCCTAGACTCTTTGAACATTTCAAAGGCTTCAGACTTCCATCTCATTAAGTACACATAACCATATCTTGAGTAATCATCTCTGTAAAAGTGATGAAGTAGTCATAACCTCCTTTTGCTTGGGTTGATATAGGACCACATACATCCTTATGAACTAATTCAAGTAACTCTTGGGCTCAGCTACCTTTTGCATTAAAAGGTCTTTTGGTCATTTTGCCCTCCAAACAAGATTCACAAACTGAAAAATCATTAAAGTCCAATGGCTTTAAGAGTCCGTCTTTGATCAGTCTTTAAATTCTGTTTGAATTAATATGAACCAAATGCAAGTGCCAAAGATATGCATCATTACTAGGAGGAAACTTTCTCTTTAATGATTTTACATGAGAATTATTATCTAATTTAAAATTATATAATTCATGCTTATCAGGAGTTAAAATATAAAGACCATCAACAATATTGCCAGAACAGATAAACACTTTAACCTTCTTTATTACAACATTGTCTTTCAAGATAACATAATATCCATGTCTACCTAAATAAGTTGGAGAAATTAAATTCCTATGAACATTAGGCCCATACAAACAGTCTTTCAATATTAAAACTCTAGAACCAAAACACAAATTAAACACTCCAACAGGTGCAACTGGAATTCTGCTTCCATCAGCCAAAGTAAGAAACATTTCCCCTTCATTCAGCTTTCTGGTCTCTTGGAACCCCTGCAAAGAATTGCAGATATGATTAGTACAACCTAAATCCACACACCCGGAATCCGTGGGATTTTGTACTAAACATGTTTCAAGAATGAGTGAGCTTTTCATACCTTTATTCTTAGCAGCTCTAAATTTTGGACAATTCCTCTTCCAATGACCTTTCTTGCCACAATGGAAACACTTTTCTTTGGCGTAGTCCTTTTTCTTTCCCTTGTTGGCAACTCCTAAGGCAATTTGTTTACCATCTTGCTTGGTGAAGTCTTTCTTCTTCCTCTTTTTACCCTCGCATTTTGACTTAAGTTAAGAAGAAAAAGCTTCAACCATATTAGCATCAACACTGGATATACCAAGAATGCCTTCTACTGCCACCAACTCATTCATTAATTCAGACAATGTATAAATCTTTTTGTTCATGTTATAATTAAGTCTGAATTCCTTGAATGATTCTGGTAGTGATTGGAGTATCATATCTACTTGGGATTCTTCATCAATATCGGCACCTAAAACTTTCAGTGTATTCAGATGAGAGATCATCCTAAGACAATGCTCCCTTACTGAAGTACCTTCAGCCATTTTGGTATTATAAATTAGCCTCATAGTTTCTTGCCTAGTAAAACGGCCTTGCTCACCAAACATCTCCTTCAGACTTAGCATATGTCCGAAGCTAGTTCTAAATCCTGCATTTGATGCTATAGAACATTTGAGATAGATTCTAGGATATAGCACTTGGCCATCTCATTAGATTTCTACCAACGATCATATCGCTGTTTTTCCTCAGGAGGAGCATCTAATGATGGGAAGTTAGGACAAGGTTCATAAAGCACGAATTTGTGCTCTTCAGCAGTGAGAACAATGTCCAAGTTTCTTTTCCAGTCAACATAGTTGGATCCAGTTAGTTTGTTTTGATTAAGAATAGCAACAAGTGGGCTAAAAGATGCCATAATTAAAATCTGAAAATAACAAATATGAATATAATAAGTAAACTGGACATTATCAATTTAGCATATAAACATATAGTATGGAACCTTAATAAAACCATAACATAAAATATGCAACGACAACCCAATCCATGTCTATAATTCCTTGGTAGCAAGTATATTATAAACATCATGATTGATTGAGAAATATTCTCATTATTAGTGCTATCATGATGACTCTTATCAAACACTAATAATATGCCGTATTAACTTTAGCCTCTAAGTAAATAAGGACATAGCTCCTTTGGGAGGTTAACATTACACTTAGTCTAGTGTACACCATTATCTAGAATCATGTGTAGCCACATTTCATCTTCCTTGTAGTGTTTAAACTTGTAGTACCATGAAACAAAACACCCTCCTTTGGGATCGCAAGGCATATACGCCAAGACGAGGTGCTTGTTCACACTACTTTGAACGGGTAAGTTCAATCTTGTAGTACTATGAAGTAAACACCCACCTTTGGGATCGCGAGGCATATATGCCAAGACGAGGTGCTTGCCTACACTACTATGAACTAATAATGGAGGTCGTGAGATGCAACCCTTATATCTCTCTCCCACTAGATATTTTAAAAGAAAGGTTTTTAATTAGAAATCATGTGTAATCTCATCACACATAGCCTTGAACTTCATCTATGTTTTAACACTTAGTGAAATTTCAAAAAATAGTTCATTCGATCGATCGAAGGTATTTCTCGATTGATCAAAATGTTCAACAAATTCATTTTGAAGTTTCTGGATGACTCGATTGACTCTTGATTCCTATTTGATCGATCGAAAGGCAAATCCGATCGATCAAAAGGAATTCTTGATAGGTCGAAAAATTGAAGAAATTTATCACAAAGTCTTGGGTTGACTCAATCGATTCTCGATTCCTGTTCGATCGATCGAAAGGAACATTTGATCAATCGAAGGGAATTCTCGATCGGTCAAAACTCGTGAAATTGAATTTTTTTCAAATTTTTTCTGGTAACCGTTTTTGATGTTTTACTTGAACAAAACATAGTTTCTTGATCACACCAGAATGAGATTGAGATCAAAAATGAATTTCATTGATACTATAGTCTTAAAGTTCAATCTAACATACTTAATATCAAACTTAAACAACATCATAACATCAATATCGGTTTTTATCAAACCAAAATTTCAATAACCATGCAGAAAATTGATTGTAGAATCTTCTAACATCATGACATTACTATCTTTGATTCCAAAACTCACAAAACATGTTATACAAATTCGAAATTGAAGATCGGTCTGATACCAATTGTAGGAAAAACATAGTTTGTATCGCATGCAAAACATACGCAACAGAAAATTAACGGATCTACTTCATTCGTAATTGATAACATGTACTATGTAAATTTCAGAATTTAAGAATAAGAGTGCGTAGCTTGGTACGGTGTAATTCAAAACCAAAGATTAGAAGTACTTGGGAACACCTTTAATCTTCACTCCAATTCCACTTATGCCCAAGAAGTGTGGTCTCTCGATCAGTTTATACATATGTATTCAAGGGAGAATAAGAGAGTGGCTTACCCTAACATACACACAATTTTCATACATTACCATACATTACAAAATTCTGTATGTTTCTATCCTTATATATAATTGATTATCTAATTGGGTTAGCCTTTTGGGCTATAGTATGTGGCTTGGAGTGGGACCAAAAGGGACAAATAAGACACTAGCTCTAATAGGTTTTGGAACTTTCTGTCAACTCTTGACAAGCCCAAAGTTATCATTAATTATATTTAATACCACTATATAAATATAATTGCACTCTAGGCTTTATTAATAAATTATATTCCAAGACTTTATTATACATTCAACCCTTTCATTAAAATATTCATAGTAATACAAAATCATGAATGTTGACTGTCACTTTGAAGATTACTACATTTTAATCCTTGAGTACTTGGTTTAATCCTTTAAGTTCTTCATCATATATTTATGAAATCCAATTTCATAAATATATACTTTAGTAACTTCTTACTAAAGTGGTTAGGCCTAACACTTTGAATAACCAAACCCATTAAACTTATCTCAAGGGAATATTTTATATCTCCGTTAAGAGATTAGGAATTCCATCTTAAGAATATATATTCCATCAACATTAAATGTGATTACCCAACATATTGAGGTTTTGATCGTGACTTTAGATATCACTGCTGATATGTCAAAGCAACCTACATTTCATGATTGGGTTCATTATTCTTTTCAGGATTAAGAGTTCATGTAAATAGAAGTCGTGAGATTTATTATTCATTTGACAGTCGTTAGTAAAATAATTAAACTCACAGAAGTCCAATTCAATATGTCTTAATACTTAAAACATATGAACATATCAACTAGAAGTCTCTACTTCCATGATCAAGACAAATCATCTTAGTTGATATGTTATATTATTCGTAGATGAAATGCCCAATTTCATCACCGACTACAAACTAAAATTCTAAGTTTACAAAGAACTTGTGAATTATATCTTCTGTGACCAAATCACATAAATCACATACTATGCATCTCATGGACTATATGATAAGGGAATGTTTTATATCTCCGTTAAGAGATTATAAATTCTATCTTGAGAATATATGTTCCATCAACACTAAATGCGGCTGCCCAACATACTGAGGTTTTGATCGTATCTTATAGATCTCACTCCTGATATATCAAAGCAACCTACACCTCACGATCAGGTCCATTATTCTCTCAGGATTTAGAGTTGATGTAAATAGAAGTCGTGAAATTTATTATTCATTTGACAGTCGTTAGGAGAATAATAAATCTCACAGGGGTCCAGTTCAATATGTCTTAACTCTTAAAACATATCAACATATCAACTAGAAGTTTCCACTTCCATGATCAAGACAAATCATCTTAGTTGATATGTTATAGTCTTCGCAGATGAAATGCCCAATTTCATCACCGACTACAAACTAAAATTCTGAATTTACAAAGAACTTGTGATTTATATCTTCTGTGACTTTTCACATAAATCACATACTATGCATCTCATGGACTAAGATAATGTCCCATCAGTTCATTAATAAATAGTCTCATATAATTAAACAATTTAATTATTTATGACATGCCAATAAATTGGATTTTAGGGCATAAACCCCAACAGTACCTTGGTGCGGTGAAATTTAAAACTAAAGATTAGAAGTACTTGGGAACACTCTTAATCTTCATTCCAATTCCACTTATCCCCAAGAAGTGTGGTTTCTTATTCAGTTGATATGTATGTGATCAAGAGAGAATAAGAGAGTGGCTTACACTCACATACATACCATTTTCATTCTCTTACAAAATTCTGTATGTTTCTCTTGTTATAACTGATTATCTAATTGGGCAAGCCTTTTGGGCCATTCCAATTGGGTTTTAGTATGTGGCTTGGAGTGGGACCAAAAGGGAATAAACAAGACACTAGCTCCAATGGGTTTAGGGCTTTTCCGTCAACTCTTGACAAGCCAAAAATTGCCATTAATTATATTTAATACCACTATATAAATATAATTGCACTCTAGGCCTTATTAATAAATTATATCCCAAGACTTTATTATACATACAACCCCTTCATAAAATATTCGTAGCAATACAAAGTCATGAATGTTGACTGCCACTTTGAAGATTACTACATCTTAATCCTTGAGTACCCAGTTTAATTCTTTAAGTTATTCATCATATATTTATGAAATCCAATTTCATAAATATATACTTTTGTAACATCTTACTAAAGTAGTTAGGCCTAACATTCCGAATAACCAAACCTATTAAACTTTTCTCAAGGGAATATTTTATATCTTCGTTAAGAGATTATGAATTCCATCTTGAGAATATATGTTCCTTCAACACTAAATGTGACTGACCAACATACTGAGGTTTTGATCGTGACTTTAGATCTCACTCTTGATATATCAAAGCAACCTACACTTCATGATCAGGTTCTTTATTCTTTCAGGATTAAGAGTTGATGTAAATAAAAGTCGTGAGATTTATTATTCATTTGACAGTCGTTAACAGAATAATAAATCTCACAGTGGTCCAATTCAATATGTCTTAATACTTAAAACATATGAACATATCAACTAGAAGTCTCCACTTTCATGATCAAGAAAAATCATCTTAGTTGATATGTTATAGTCTTCGTAGATGAAATGCCCAATTTCATCGCCGACTACAAACTGAAATTATGAGTTTACAAAGAACTTGTGATTTATATCTTCTGTGACTGAATCACATAAATCACATACTATGCATCTCATGGACTATATGATAATGTCCAAATATTCATGTTACCATTATTTTAGATAATAATAAAAAAAATTTATTAATCATAACATAATGTCATACATAGCATCATACAATAGGATTTAAAGGGCAAATATTCTAACACTAGCCCAGCCCTGTCATCGGCCACCAAGTCGGCATCAACATCAAACATGAGCTCCTTCTCTAGCTCCTCACCTCCTAGGCCTTCTCCCTCCTCGGTCTGAGGGAACTATGAAGAGCCACCTCCTAAACCAGTGTAGGACTAAGACAAGGCACTGGCCATCTCCACAGAACACTGAATCCTCATACAGTGTGACATATGAATGCCTCTAGAAGGCACAGGCTCATCACCACCTCAATCAAAGCACCTCTAAAAAGTACGCGCAACTTGAAGACTAACCGAGACAGTATCATCGTCACTACTAGACGTATTGACTCGAGACAGAACGGCATGGCCGTTTAATCCTATATCTTTTTCCTCAAAAATATCAAAAATTTCAAAATACCTCTCTATTGGGATTCAAATTAGGCCACAACCATTTAATCCTATGTCTTTTTCCTCAATAATATCAAAATTTTCAAAATACCTCTCTCTTGGGATTCAAATTTGGCCATGACTGTTTAATCCTATATCTTTTTCCTCAAAAATATCAAAATTTTCAAAATACATCTCTCTTGGGATTCAAATTCAACCACGACTGTTTAATCCTATCTTTTTTTCCTCAAAATTTTCAAAATACCTCTCTCTTGGGATTCAAATTTGGCCGAGACCCTTTAATCCTATTTCTTTTGCATCAAAAATATTAAAAATTTTCAAAATACCTCTCTCTTGAGATTCAAATTCGGCTGCGACCATTTAATCCTATTTCTTTTGCATAAAAAATATGAAAATTTTCAAACTACCTCTTTCTTGGGATTCAAATTCAGCCATGACCATTTAATCCTATCTCTTTTGCATAAAAAATATCAAAATTTCCAAAATACCTCTCTCAGGATTCAAATTTGGCTGCGACTGTTTAATCCTATCTCTTTTGAATAAAAAATATCAAAAATTTCAAAATACCTCTCTCTTGGGATTCAAATTCAGCTGCTACCATTAAATCTCTTTTACATCAAAAATATCAAAATTGTCCAAATACCTCTCTTTGAGGTTTAGATTCTGCCATGACCGTTTTGTCTCAGCAGGATTCAGATTCACCATAACTGTTTAATCCTAACAGCCTCTCTTTGAGATTTAGATTCGACCATGACTATTTAGTCTCATCGAGATTCAGATTTGGCCATGACCATCTAATCATAACAACGTCTCTCCGAGATTCAGATTTGGCCACGATCGTTTAGTCTCAACAGGATTCAGATTCGGCTACAACTATTTAATCCTAACAACCTCTCCCCGACATTCAGATTCGGCACAACCATTTAGTCTTAGCAGGATTCAGATTCAGCCATGATCGTTTAATCCCAACAGCCTCTCTCCGAGATTCAGATTCGCCCACAATTGTTTAGTCTCTATAGGAATCAGATTCGGCCACGACTGTTTAATCCTAACAACCTCTCTACGAGATTTAAATTTGGCCACGGTCATTTATTCTCACCAGGATTCAGATTCGGCCACACCATTTAATCCTAACAACCTCTCTTCAAGATTCAGATTCAGCACTTATGGCATTGATGCATAAACATGTGAATGCGTGTTCATGGCATCAAAACAAAGAAACAAAAGATAAACCCTAATTTTAACATGTGAAAAGCGAACAAAGGATCAAACAATTAAATAGAGACTTAAACATACAAAGGAAGGCTAGAACAGAAGAATATTTATGCAAGGAAATGAGAAATAAGATCAAATAAACTAAGGTTAGGGTTTCTGGGCAAGATCATGCACGCATATGAACAAGCCTGTGTGTGCATAATCTAGCCTGCGTGCGTAGGCAGGATTACGCGCACGTGGAATCCACCCCAGAAACCCTAACAACATAGAAAATTGAACATGACTCTGAAACAATAAATCTAACATCCTAGCATGATTTAAAACATAACAACTACATAAACCTAAACTATATAAACACATATAAGCATAAAACAAGCAAATAAAAGTAAGAAATAAAAAGAAAAGCTTAGAACTTAATACCTCAAAACAAAAGCTCTTCAAGCTTGATTTTTGACCGTTCCCCTCAGTCAAATCTATTCACAATCAATAAGAAATGTGAAAAATAATCTTAAACTCAAAGATCAAGGCCAAAAAAGGACTTAATCGAAAGAAAATTTACTTGAGGATGTTTTGTGAAAAACTCCCAAATTTGATTCACTATTTCTAGTGAATCTTAGTGTTTTCCCTTAGGATTTCTGTGTGTTTTAAAGAGATACCATGTATGGCTAATTATATTGTGAAAATGGGGGTTTGAAACGGCTCCCAAATGATGTGGGATTCATTCCAAACCTTAGCATTAATGCAGAAAACTTCCCTTTTTTATGTTTCTGGAACCTTACATGCGCACAGGATCAGCCCTACGTGATCATGCATCATGGCTGCACGCGCAGGTTGATTCCTACATGCACATGCCAAGGGATTCCTTGGCTTTACTTTTCAAAATATAGATTTATTTTCTCCTTAAAAGTTATATTTTTCATTTTAACATTCCAGAAGTCAATTTAATACCGGATTAGGTCCTAAACCAACCTTAGGTCATAGAATTTCAGCATCATTGGAGAATGAGGGCCCGAGTTGTAAGGGATACAAAATGCGGTGTCTACAACGAGTAGGGATACTTCCAAAACCCTATTCGAATGGCATTAGTCCTTGACAAATGAGACAAAGGCCTTAGTAAATGTAATTGGTTTTGGGTCACTTTTGCACCTCTTTCCTAAGAGTACTACTAGCAGTATGCTGGTCCAGGCATTAGCCAAGAGGTTGTCAAGCACTACCCACACTTTTCACATTGCTAAGAAAGAGATGATTGTGACTCCCCATGACTTCCACCAGTTGACCAATCTAAGATCCAACGGGCCCATCATCAACTTAGAAGGCAAGTTAGGCGTGGCCCTTGTTATAGAGCTATTAGGGCTTGCCTACTCTAGTGAGCATGTTCGGAGGCCAACTTCAGGCCTCTCTCTCAGTCGACTCTCTAGGACCAAGCTCGGATGGCTAGGGCATTCTTACTCTATGTGGTAAGGGCATATCTTTTTGCCAATGGGGGTAAGACAGTGTCCTTAAGGTGGTTAGCTCTCTTTTCTCACCTTTAAAGTGTTGGGGTTTATACCTTAAAATCTAATTTATTGGCATGTGATAAATAATTAAATTGTTTAATTATATGAGACAATTTATAAATGAACTAATGGGACATTATCATAGTCCTTGAGATGCATTGTATGTGAATTAGTCATAGAAGATATAAATCACAAGTTCCTTGTAAACTCAAAATATAGTTTGTAGTCGGTGATGAAATTGGGTGTTTCATTTGCGAAGACTATAACACATCAGCTAAGATGGTTTGTCTTGATCATGGAACTGGAGACTTCTAGTTGATGTGTTGATGTGTCTTAAGAGTTAAGACATATTGAACTGGACCACTGTGAGATTAATTATTCAATCAACAACTGTCACCTGAATAATTAATCTCACGACTTCTAATTTCATAGACTCTCAATCCTGAGAGGATAGTGAACCCGATCATGAAATGTAGATTACTTTAATATATCAGGAGTGAGATCTAATATTCATGGTCAAAACCTTAGTATGTTGGGTAACCACACGTAGTGTTGAGGGAACACATATTCTCAAGATGGAATCCATAATCTCTTTTTATAGAGACACGATATATTCCCTTGAGATAAGTTTAATGAGAACTGGTTATTCAGGGCGCCCACTTTAGTAAGGGATTACTAAATCTTATATTTATTGAAATCGGATTTCAATAAATGTGAATAACTAAAAGATTAAACTGGGTACTCAAAGATAAAATAGTTGTTTACAAAGTGACAGTTCATTATGACTTTGTTCACTGTGGATATTTCATAGAGGGGTCAAATGATATCATTAGAGTTTGGGATATAATTTATTAATAAGGCCTAGAATGCAATTATATTTATATAATGGTATTAAATATAATTAATGGTAACTTTGGACTTGTCAAGAGTTGACAGAAAAGCCCAAGGCCCATTGGAGCTAGAGTCTTATTTGTTCCCTTTGGTCCCATCTCAAGCCACAAACAAAAGCCCAATTAGGCAGGCCCAAAAAGGCTAGCCCAATTAGATAATCAGTTATGTATAAGGAGAGAAACATATAGAATTTTTAGAAGATATAGATCATAGAAATAGTGTGTATATGAGTGTAAGCCACTCTCTTATTCTCCCTTAAACACATACGTGTAAACTGATTGAGAAACCACACTTCTTGGGCACCATGTGGAATTAAGATGATGATTAGAGGTATTCTCAAGTCTTGGTTTTAAATTTCACAACATCAAGGTATGCTTTCTATTTTTTGTTCTGAAATTCAAGGTTACATGTTATCTCTCATGAATGAAGTAGATTTGTGATTGTTGCTTCCGCTGTGTGTTTTGTATGAGATGCAAAACCAGATTTCCAAACATAAGGGGACCCGTGAGGCAGTCTAAGGGCATGCTTGCCTTGCTTATCTGTATTTGGTCTTGGACCCATTTTTTTCAGGTGACTTTGTGCCAACTAGCGGGGCCTTGGAAGCTCCTTGAGGTTAGATTCTCTTTCTTTACATTTCTTTACATAGTCTTACGAACCGTATCCCTTACTTCTTGCATCTAATCTTGCATCTGATTTTCACCTTGCATCTAGTTTACACCTTACATTCGATTTGTGCTCTGTTTCTTGCAAATTGTTCCTAACTAGTAAACTATATATGTGCTCTATTTCTTGCAAACTGTTCCTTACTTGCAAATTGTATCAATCTTCATCTTCCTCTTCTGTAGTGATGGGTCATGTCCTACGCCCCCCTTACACCTGGGGTTGATGTGAACCTGAAGGTTCTTACCTTAGTGCTCACCCACTTTGGTGGCCTTACATTCAACTCGATGAGCAAAACATTTTTTCTTTGTCCTTGTCATGATTATTCTGTTGACTTTTGGTTTTTCTTCTAATCAAACATGATTTGCAAATCACTTAGGGGCCTTGGGCTAGATTTCCCCCTGTAGCTACCCCAAACTTGAAGACGGCCACCATTTTCTCCTTTCAGACTTCTTGGCTCTTTGAGGGTGTTGGTCTCTTTGAGGGTGCTGGTCTAAGAGCCTTATACCTTGTTGAGTGGATGGCAAGCTAGCTGGTGGCTACAGATGAGCCTCAGGTACCCATGGATCCTCCCTCCTTCATGCTATCTCCCATTTCCATGACTGATGCTGAGTACCAGACCTGGAATGCTGGCATTAACTATACGAATCACATTTTGGGGGATGAGGACTATTCAATGAGAGCTGCCTCATGCCTCCCTTTGGTGCTATGGTATGTAACTCTATCCATTCTCTTTTCTCTTGCTTCTTATTTTACATGTCATATCCCTTGTGTGCTAACATCATCATGTATCGGGTTGGCCTGCTCATCTACCTTGGTCGAGCTGTTGGCTTTTCTATTGATGCTTCTCATCTACCTTGGTCGGTTTATGACTACGAGCGAGACGAGGTCACTTGGGAGCATCTTGTAGAACCCAAATGTCATGGGTTACCCATTCCTTGAAAAGACATGAGCTATGCGTTTCCTTATCCTTATCCTTTGCAATTTCTTCTCTATATTCTTTTAGCTCAATCTAACACAGTCTCTTTATCCAAAAATTAGCCTACTATAGCTGAGCACGAGGACCTAGTTTGGTTAGCTGGGAACCTTAAGTTGGAGGTGATAAAATGTTCTAGGCAGCTCTATGGTCCTGTGGGTATGCCTAAGGTCTAGATGATGGTGATGCTGATGATCTTGAGGCAACTTCAAGGGTCCACTAAAGGAAGAAACAATGCCAATGATGATCCTACTGATAGACAAATAGACAATCGTATTTCCTATTTCTTTTTATTTTCTTTTATGATTTATTTCTTGGACTTTTAATTTATTTGAGACATTGGGTTGTATTTAAGAAAATCTTTATATCTAGCTTTTATTTCAAAACATGTACTTATTTACAACTTATGGAATTTTTGGATATGCATGTTTGCTTTACAATTTTCATTCCTCTCTCTTTCTCTCTCTCTTCTTCTCTTTTTTTTTCTCTCATTCTTAGATGAAATTCTGGGTCAAAACTTGTCTCGGGCAATCCTTTAGGTTGTAGGAAACACAAAAAGAGGTCCTTGTTGTAGAAAATACAAGCGTATATGCATATATACTTAAGTCATGTGCACACATACCCTAAGCATACACACGCATGCTTGCAGGCAGAAAGCCATAGTCAACTTCTTTTGCTATAAAAAGGCTGTTAGGAGTCCCCAAATCCTCACAAAATGAATTATGAGTCAAGGATGCAATCTTTAAGGTTCCCAATGGTAGAATTCTCTCCAATGGAGATCTCTTTGTAGGTTACCTCTCAATCTCTCTTGCACTTCACACATCCATCAAATCAGGGTTGATAAGCCTTTCTTAGGTGCAGCCACTAAGTTTTGGATTCCTACTCGCCATGTCTTTTAGTTCAATGGCGTAGAGCTACAATCATGGGTAACTATGACTTTGGTGCCATCATTGTTCCTACTCTTGAGGAGAATCCTTTTGAGCTTGCTCACCATGTCCTAGAGGTCCATCTATCCATGGCCAAAAGATGGTGCAAGTCCAAAAAGCTGAATGTCTCCATGGTCTTCAAATATTTTAACAAAAAGGATGTACCTTTAACCAGAACAGAGCGTTCCCATCATCTCAATGCTTTTTGCCTTTGCATACTTACAAGAAGTGGATCTTGGAATTCTTCATGTGGTCAAGAACTTAGGGAGTGGAAGTCTGGTGCCTATCATCTTGGCTAAGACCCTCAATGGTTTGGATGACATCCATAGGGAGGAAGCAACATTCTTTGTTGGAAGTCCTCTCCTTCTTCAAGTATGATCCCTAATTTTTGCCTAAATTCCTTAACCTAGCGGGATTTCCCTAATTTTTGCATGGATTGCCTTTTGGTTTTCAACCTATCGAGGCTCCTTATATCGTCTTTGAATATCTCTCTATTTCCTTCTTATCTCTCCTTTCTCCATTCAACACTCATGCTCTCTTTTTCTCAGCCTCAAATATGGTTGTATGAGAAGCTCAAGTTAATTCATCCTCTTCTCATTCAATTCAATCGGCACTAACCAAATCACTATCGAGATCACAAGCTTAAGACAAAGAGATGAAACCTGTTGCACTTACAGAATTCTTAAGGCGTCTCACCCCCTTGGACATCCAATGGGTGGTCGAGAGGTGGCACATCAAGTCCATGACTAGCTATGATTTCAAAGAAAATTGTGTCATCTTAGTTGGGCTTCACCATTGCTCTTATTATCCCATATGTCGCATTGCACGATAATTTGATGATCGTCAAGGTATGTCTTATGACAACGGCTCTTTCCATACATTAGTACTTACTTCAAGGTTCTTAAGTAGGCTTACTAAAACTTGGCCTCTGAAGGCAATGAACAAAGACATCTGTTTTCCTTAGTTTCTTATTCCTACTTCGGGATACAAGAGTTGGTTATCCATTGATATGAGATTAGCAAAAAGGGAAGAAAATGTCACAAGAAGTCCAACAAAAGGAAGAGGACCGAGTAACTACCTTGATATGCCCCAAATTTTACTTTTCTGCACTTTTATGATTTCATGTCTTTTCATTTGTGTTAGTAAAGGATTGGAATATTCCAAATCCCCTATGAAATCAATTTATCATCTTTTAATTTAAGCAATGAGAGAATCAATCATTTATTAACTTTACTTATTGTCTTTATTTTCTTTTCTTTTTTCCGTGCCATGTAACCTTTGCCTAGGACGTCCTTGCAAGAATTTTTGCCATGCCGATGGCCTTTTTCCCTAATTTTTGCCTATACCACCCTTTTGGGTTTCCAACTTGACGGGGTTTCATTATTCTAACTTTTGCCTAGGCCGCCCTTTCGAGTTTTCAGCCTAGCGGGTTTTTTTCTTATCTTTCAAGAATTGTACTTTTGAAGTCTATCCCTGTTGATTGGTTGGAACACCTCTTCCCCATCCAAATCAGTAATCTTCTCAGAGCCTTTTGACACGATCTCCATGATGACAAAAGTTTCAGACCATCTTGGCTTCATCTTGCCTCCATGGTCAGAAATCTCTCCCTTAAGCTCCTTCAAAACTAGGTCTCCTACTTTCAAATTTTTTGACTTAACCTTCTTGTTGAATGCTTTCGCAATTCTCTTCTGATAACCTTGGACATGGGAAAGGGCTCACATCCTTTTCTCATCTATCTATTCATATCTCTCTCCTATCTAATCTCCTTCTAAGGCTTTGGTCTCCACTAGCACCCTTAAAGATTGTATCTCCATCTCAATAAGGAGCATTGCGTTACTTCTATATACCAAAGGGTAAATGGAAGCTTTAATGCCAAATCCTTGTATGTTACAACCATTTTGGCTAGAGTATTCTTGACATTCTTATTGGTTGCTTCTACGAATCCACTGGTTTAAGGTCTATACGGTGAATACTTGTAATGCCCAATCTTGTACAACTCTAGGATCTTTCAAACTTCCCCTTCAAAGTAAGACCCATTGTTGAAGATGATCTCCTGTGGTACTCCAAATCAACAAATGATATTGTTCTTTATGAATCGAGCCACATGCTCGGCTTTCATGATAGAATAGGAAGCGGGTTCTACCCATTTAGTGAAGTAATCATTTGTAACCAAAATGTACTCGTTTCCATTCAAGGCTTTAGGAGCTATCCTTCCAATCACATCTATGCCCCATACTCAAAAGGGCCATGGAGCGATCATGCATTTGGCAGTTATGGCAACTTTTCACAAAACCTATGCAGTCGGTCTCCATTGTAATCCAGTAGTATCCTATCCTTAAGATTTTCTTTGCTAGCATATTCCCATTAATGTGGGGACCACAAATTCCTCGGTGGACTTCTTCCATGATTCTCTCCGCTTCATCTTTCTTCAACAAAAAAGGTGTACACCATCATAGGATCTCTTATAATGCTGACCTCCACATAAGATGTATTGCATCACCATCATTCTCATCGAATGACGTTCTTTCTTATCAGCTTTCTCGGGATAGATTCCTAGCTCTAGGGACTTCAAGATGTCGTAATACCAAGAGATCTTTTCTTCCACTATAGCTAGGATGGCTAGGTCTTCTTTCTCCTTATGCACCACTTGATATTTCTGCTCAATCTCTAAAAGATGTGTCCACACTCCTTCGAGTATCTCAACCATGGAAGGTAAAGTAGCCAATGCCTCTGCAAATTGATTCTGAGTTTTAGGAATGATGGTGTATGATGATGCCGAAATAATCACCAGTGAGCCACACGGTTCCAACACACTCAATACCAGACCTGCCCAACACACAAAAAGAAGACCTTACAGAGAGTACTGATGTGGTATCGGCCAAAGACCCTCCGAAGGTTAAGTCAGAAGACAGCTCCAACAATGTTAGAGAGTATGAGCTTTAGAAAAATTGTGCGTATCTTTTTCTTGAGGGTCTTTGGGTTTTTATAGTCGCGTAGGGCCAAACTGCTTAGCTTGCGGAACAAGTCTTTCCTTTATGGGAAAGAAACACATTAATGCGTGTATATTCTTGAATTCTACTCATGTTAGGACTCTACAAACCAGGGCTAATCGTGTGTCGCAAGTATTTTCCATTAAAGGTTCCTTGGAGACCACATAATAATAGGCTGGATGCCACGTGGCTGTTCGGTCTGTACATGCCAGTCTGTCCGTGCCACCTCCGTCCAGATAGCTCCGTCATGCATAATTTTTCCACTTCAGTTGCGCCCTTCACCCTATGGGTTCATGATCTTGGAGTGGAAGGACCTGTGGGGTGATGGTTAGATTTGAATCCTGAGAGACTTGTCAGTCTTCGACAGGCTGGCCTGAAATTATTTATTGCGTAGGGGACTTAAATTTTGACCAAGGCACTTTTGGGTGACATGGCTCGTCTATCCTCCCGTAGGTAGGAAGACATCGAATTTTCACCAAGGCATTCGTGGGCGACTTGGTTGGTCCTTCCACCCGTAGGTAGTAGGACTTAAATTTTGCACCAAGGCACTCGTGGGTGATTTGGTTCGTCCGTCCATCCGTAGGTAGTAGGACTTAAATTTCAACCAAGGCACTCGTGAGTGACTTGGTTCGTCCTTCCACCTGTCGGTAGAAGGACTTAAATTTTGTACCAAGGCTCGTGGGCGACTTAGTTGGTCCTTCCACCCATTGGTAGTAGGACTTAAAATTTTCACCAAGGCACTCGTGGGTGACTTGGTTAGTCCTTCCACCCGTAGGTAGGAGGACTTAAATTTCGACCAAGGCACTTGTGAGTGACTTGGTTCGTCCTTCCACCTGTCGGTAGAAGGACTTAAATTTTGTACCAAGGCTCGTGGGCGACTTAGTTGGTTCTTCCACCCATTGGTAGTAGGACTTAAAATTTTCACCAAGGCACTCGTGGGTGACTTGGTTAGTCCTTCCACCCGTAGGTAGGAGGACTTAAATTTCGACCAAGGCACTTGTGAGTGACTTGGTTCGTCCTTCCACCTGTCGGTAGAAGGACTCAAATTTTATACCTAGGCACTCGCTGGTGGCTTGGTTAGTCCTTCCATCCGTAGGTAGTAGGACTTTAAACTTCGACCAAGGCACCCGTAAGTGACTTGGTTCGTCCTTCCACCCGTAGGTAGAATGACTTAAATTTCGACCAAGACACTCGTAACTGACTAGGTTCGTCCTTCCAACCGTAGGTACAAGGACTTCAATTTCGATCAAGGCACTCGTGAGTGACTTGGTTCGTCCTTACGCCCATAGGTAGAAGGACTTAAATTTTGTACCAAAGCACTTGCTGGTGGCTTGGTTCGTCCTTCCACCCGAAGATAGGAAGACTTAAATTTTGACCAAAGCATTTGTGAGTGACATGGTTCGTCCATCCAACCGTAGGTAGAAGAACTTAAATTTTGACCAAGACACTTGTGAGTGACTTGGCTCGTCCTTCCACTCGTAGGTAGAAGGACATAAATTTTGTACCAAGGCACTTGCTGGTGGCTTGGTTCGTCCTTCCACCCGAAGGTAGGTAGACTTAAATTTTGACCAAGGCACTCGTGAGTGACTTGGTTCGTCCTTCCACCCACAGGTAGAAGGACTTAAATTTCGTCCAAGCCACTCGTCAGTGACTTGGTTCGTCCTTCCACCAGTAGGTAGAAGGACTTAAATTTTGTACCAAGGCACTCGTGAGTGACTTGGTTCGTCCTTCCACCCGCAGTTAGAAGGAAATAAATTTCGACCAAGTCACTCGTGAGTGACTTGGTTCGTCCTTCCACCCGTAGGTAAAATGACTTAAATTTTGTACCAAGACACTTGCTGGTGCCTTGGTTCGTCCTTCCACTCGAAGGTAGGAAGACTTAAATTTTGACCAAGGCACTCGTGAGTGACTTGGTTCGCCCTTCCACCCGTAGGTAGAAGGACTTAAATTTCGACCAAGACACTCGTGAGTGACTTGGTTCGTCCTTTCACCCGTAGGTAGTAGGACTTAAAATTTTCAGCAAGGCACCCGTAGGTGACTGGGTTCGTCCTTCCACCCGTAGGTAGTAGGACTTAGATTTTGAACAAGGCACTCGTGAGTGACTTGGTTCGTCCTCCCACCCATTGGTAGAAGGACTTAATTTTCGTACCAAGGCTCTTGCTGGTGGCTTGGTTCGTCCTTCCACCCGAAGGTAGGAAGACTTAAATTTTGACCAAGGCACTCGTGAGTGAGTTGGTTCGTCCTTCCACCCGTAGGTTGAAGGACTTAAATTTCGACCAAGACACTCGTGAGTGACTTGGTTCGCCCTTTCACCCGTAGGTAGTAGGACTTAAAATTCTCAGCAAGGCACCCGTGGGTGACTGGGTTCGTCCTTCCACCCGTAGGTAGTAGGACTTAGATTTTGAACAAGGCACTCGTGAGTGACTTGGTTCGTCCTCCCACCCGTAGGTAGAAGGACTTAATTTTCGTACCAAGGCACTTGCTGGTGGCTTGGTTCGTCCTTCCACCCGAAGGTAGGAAGACTTAAATTTTGACCAAGGCACTCGTGAGTGAGTTGGTTCGTCCTTCCACCCGTAGGTTAAAGGACTTAAATTTCGACCAAGACACTCGTGAGTGACTTGGTCCGTCCTTCCACCCGCAGGTAGAAGGACTTTAATTTCGTCTAAGCCACTCGTCAGTGACTTGGTTCGTCCTTCCACCAGTAGGTAGAACGACTTAAATATTGTACCAAGGCACTCGTGAGTAACTTGGTTCGTCCTTCCACCCGCAGGTAGAAGGAAATAAATTTCGACCAAGTCACTCGTGAGTGACTTGGTTCGTCCTTCCACCCGTAGGTAAAATGACTTAAATTTTGTACCAAGACACTTGCTGGTGCCTTGGTTCGTCCTTCCACTCGAAGGTAGGAAGACTTAAATTTTGATCAAGGCACTCGTGAGTGACTTGGTTCGCCCTTCCACCCGTAGGTAGAAGGACTTAAATTTCGACCAAGACACTCGTGAGTGACTTGGTTCGTCCTTTCACCCGTAGGTAGTAGGACTTAAAATTTTCAGCAAGGCACCCGTAGGTGACTGGGTTCGTCCTTCCACCCGTAGGTAGTAGGACTTAGATTTTGAACAAGGCACTCGTGAGTGACTTGGTTCGTCCTCCCACCCATAGGTAGAAGGACTTAATTTTCGTACCAAGGCTCTTGCTGGTGGCTTGGTTCGTCCTTCCACCCGAAGGTAGGAAGACTTAAATTTTGACCAAGGCACTCGTGAGTGAGTTGGTTCGTCCTTCCACCCGTAGGTTGAAGGACTTAAATTTCGACCAAGACACTCGTGAGTGACTTGGTTCGTCCTTTCACCCGTAGGTAGTAGGACTTAAAATTCTCAGCAAGGCACCCGTGGGTGACTGGGTTCGTCCTTCCACCCGTAGGTAGTAGGACTTAGATTTTGAACAAGGCACTCGTGAGTGACTTGGTTCGTCCTCCCACCCGTAGGTAGAAGGACTTAATTTTCGTACCAAGGCACTTGCTGGTGGCTTGGTTCGTCCTTCCACCCGAAGGTAGGAAGACTTAAATTTTGACCAAGGCACTCGTGAGTGAGTTGGTTCGTCCTTCCACCCGTAGGTTAAAGGACTTAAATTTCGACCAAGACACTCGTGAGTGACTTGGTTCGTCCTTCCACTCGCAGGTAGAAGGACTTTAATTTCGTCCAAGCCACTCGTCAGTGACTTGGTTCGTCCTTCCACCAGTAGGTAGAACGACTTAAATATTGTACCAAGGCACTCGTGAGTAACTTGGTTCGTCCTTCCACCCGCAGGTAGAAGGAAATAAATTTCGACCAAGACACTCGTGAGTGACTTGGTTCGTCCTTTCACCCGTAGGAAGTAGGACTAAAAATTTTCCGCAAGGCACCCGTGGGTGACTGGGTTCGTCCTTCCACCCGTAGGTAGTAGGACTTAGATTTTGAACAAGGCACTCGTGAGTGACTTGGTTCGTCCTCCCACCCGTAGGTAGAAGGACTTAATTTTCATACCAAGGCACTTGCTGGTGGCTTGGTTCGTCCTTCCACCCGAAGGTAGGAAGACTTAAACTTTGACCAAGGCACTCGTGAGTGAGTTGGTTCGTCCTTCCACCCGTAGGTTGACGGACTTAAATTTCGACCAAGACACTCGTGAGTGACTTGGTTCGTCCTTTCACCCGTAGGTAGTAGGACTTAAAATTTTCACCAAGTCACTCGTGGGTGACTACGTTCGTCCTTCCACCCATAGGTAGTAAGACTTAAAATTTTCACCAAGGCACTAATGGGTGACTTGGTACGTCCTTCCACCCGTAGGTAGTAGGACTTAAAATTTTCACCAAGGCACTCGTTGGTGACTTGGTTCGTCCTTCCACCCGTAGGTAGTAGGAATTAAATTTAGACCAAAGCACTTGTGTGTGACTTGGTTCGTCCTTCCACCTGTCAGTAGAAGGACTTAAATTTTGTACCTAGGCATTCGTTTGTGGCTTGGTTAGTCCTTGCACCCATAGGCAGTAGGAATTTAAACTTCGACTAAGGCACCCGTAAGTGACTAGGTTCGTCCTTCCACCCGTAGTTAGAAGGACTTAAATTTCGACCAAGACACTCGTGAGTGACTGGGTTCGTCCTTTCACCCGTAGGTAGAAGGACTTAAATTTCGACCAAGACACTCGTGAGTGACTTGGTTCGTCCTTCCACCCGTAGGTAGAAGGACTTAATTTTCTTACCAAGGGACTTGCTGGTGGCTTGGTTCGTCCTTCCACCCGAAGGTAGGAAGACTTAAATTTTGACCAAGGCACTCGTGAGTGACTTGGTTCGTCCTTCCACCCGTAGGAAAATGACTTAAATTTTGTACAAAGGCACTTGCTGGTGCCTTGGTTCGTCCTTCCACCCGAAGGTAGGAAGACTTAAATTTTGACCAAGGCACTCGTGAGTGACTTGGTTCGCCCTTCCACCCTAGGTAGAAGGACTTAAATTTCGACCAAGACACTCGTGAGTGACTTGGTTCGTCCTTCCACCCGTAGGTAGAAGGACTTAATTTTCTTACCAAGGGACTTGCTGGTGGCTTGGTTCGTCCTTCCACCCGAAGGTAGGAAGACTTAAATTTTGACCAAGGCACTCGTGAGTGACTTGGTTCGTCCTTCCACCCGTAGGAAAATGACTTAAATTTTGTAAAAAGGCACTTGCTGGTGCCTTGGTTCGTCCTTCCACCCGAAGGTAGGAAGACTTAAATTTTGACCAAGGCACTCGTGAGTGACTTGGTTCGCCCTTCCACCCGTAGGTAGAAGGACTTCAATTTCAATCAAGACAATCGTGAGTGACTTGGTTCGTCCTTTCGCCCGTAGGTAGTAGGACTTAAAATTTTAAGCAACGCACCCGTGGGTGACTGGGTTCGTCCTTCCACCCGTAGGTAGTAGGACTAAGATTTTGTCCAAGGCACTCTTGAATGACTTGGTTCGTCCTCCCACCCGTATGTAGAAGGACTTAATTTTCATACCAAGGCACTTGCTGGTGGCTTGGTTCGTCCGTCCACCCGAAGGTAGGAAGACTTAAATTTTGACCAAGGCACTCGTGAGTGAGTTGGTTCGTCCTTCCACCCGTAGGTAGAAGGACTTAAATTTCGACCAAGACACTCGTGAGTGAATTGGTTCGTCCTTTCACCCGTAGGTAGTAGGACTTAAAATTTTCACCAAGTCACTCGTGGGTGACTACGTTCGTCCTTCCACCCGTAGGTAGTAAGACTTAAAATTTTCACCAAGGCACTAATGGTTGACTTGGTACGTCCTACCACCCGTAGGTAGTAGGACTTAAAATTTCACCAAGGAACTCGTGGGTGACTTCGTTCGTCCTTCCACCCGTAGGTAGTAGGAATTAAATTTAGACCAAGGCACTTGTGAGTGACTTGGTTCGTCCTTCCACCTGTCGGTAGAAGGACTTAAATTTTGTACCTAGGCACTCGTTTGTGGCTTGGTTAGTCCTTGCACCCGTAGGCAGTAGGAATTTAAACTTCGACTGAGGCACCCGTAAGTGACTAGGTTCGTCCTTCCACCCGTAGTTAGAAGTACTTAAATTTCGACCAAGACACTCGTGAGTGACTGGGTTCGTCCTTTCACCCGTAGGTAGATGGACTTAAATTTCGACCAAGACACTCGTCAGTGACTTGGTTCGTCCTTCCACCCGTAGGTAGAAGGACTTAAGTTTCTTACCAAGGCACTTGCTGGTGGCTTGGTTCGTCCTTCCACCCGAAGGTAGGAAGACTTAAATTTTGACCAAGGCACTTGTGAGTGACTTGGTTCGTCGTTCCACCTGTCGGTAGAAGGACTTAAATTTTGTACCTAGGCACTCGTTTGTGGCTTGGTTAGTCCTTGCACCCATAGGCAGTAGGAATTTAAACTTCGACTAAGGCACCCGTAAGTGACTAGGTTCGTCCTTCCACCCGTAGTTAGAAGGACTTAAATTTCTACCAAGACACTCGTGAGTGACTGGGTTCGTCCTTTCACCCGTAGGTAGAAGGACTTAAATTTCGACCAAGACACTCGTGAGTGACTTGGTTCGTCCTTCCACCCGTAGGTAGAAGGACTTAATTTTCTTACCAAGGCACTTGCTGGTGGCTTGGTTCGTCCTTCCACCCGAAGGTAGGAAGACTTAAATTTTGACCAAGGCACTCGTGAGTGACTTGGTTCTTCCTTCCACCCGTAGGAAAATGAAATAAATTTTGTACAAAGGCACTTGCTGGTGCCTTGGTTCGTCCTTCCACCCGAAGGTAGGAAGACTTAAATTTTGACCAAGGCCCTCGTGAGTGACTTGGTTCGCCCTTCCACCCGTAGGTAGAAGGACTTAAATTTCAATCAAGACACTCGTGAGTGACTTGGTTCATCCTTTCGCCCGTAGGTAGTAGGACTTAAAATTTTCAGCAAGGCACCCGTGGGTGTCTGGGTTCGTCCTTCCACCCGTAGGTAGTAGGACTTAGATGTTGTCCAAGGCACTCGTGAATGACTTGGTTCGTCCTCCCACCCGTAGGTAGAAGGACTTAATTTTCATAACAAGGCACTTGCTGGTGGCTTGGTTCGTCCGTCCACCCGAAGGTGGGAAGACTTAAATTTTGACCAAGGCACTCGTGAGTGACTTGGTTCATCCTTCCACCCGTAGGAAAATGACTTAAATTTTGTACAAAGGCACTTGCTGGTGCCTTGGTTCGTCCTTCCACCCGAAGGTAGGAAGACTAAAATTTTGACCAAGGCACTCGTGAGTGACTTGGTTCGCCCTTCCACCCGTAGGTAGAAGGACTTAAATTTCGACCAAGACACTCGTGAGTGACTTGGTTCGTCCTTCCACCCGTAGGTAGAAGGACTTAATTTTCTTACCAAGGGACTTGCTGGTGGCTTGGTTCGTCCTTCCACCCGAAGGTAGGAAGACTTAAATTTTGACCAAGGCACTCGTGAGTGACTTGGTTCGTCCTTCCACCCGTAGGAAAATGACTTAAATTTTGTACAAAGGCACTTGCTGGTGCCTTGGTTCGTCCTTCCACCCGAAGGTAGGAAGACTTAAATTTTGACCAAGGCACTCGTGAGTGACTTGGTTCGCCCTTCCACCCGTAGGTAGAAGGACTTAAATTTCGACCAAGACACTCGTGAGTGACTTGGTTCGTCCTTCCACCCGTAGGTAGAAGGACTTAATTTTCTTACCAAGGGTCTTGCTGGTGGCTTGGTTCGTCCTTCCACCCGAAGGTAGGAAGACTTAAATTTTGACCAAGGCACTCGTGAGTGACTTGGTTCGTCCTTCCACCCGTAGGAAAATGACTTAAATTTTGTACAAAGGCACTTGCTGGAGCCTTGGTTCGTCCTTCCACCCGAAGGTAGGAAGACTTAAATTTTGACCAAGGCACTCGTGAGTGACTTGGTTCGCCCTTCCACCCGTAGGTAGAAGGACTTAAATTTCAATCAAGACAATCGTGAGTGACTTGGTTCGTCCTTTCGCCCGTAGGTAGTAGGACTTAAAATTTTCAGCAAGGCACCCGTGGGTGACTGGGTTCGTCCTTCCACCCGTAGGTAGTAGGACTTAGATTTTGTCCAAGGCACTCTTGAATGACTTGGTTCGTCCTCCCACCCGTATGTAGAAGGACTTAATTTTCATACCAAGGCACTTGCTGGTGGCTTGGTTCGTCCGTCCACCCGAAGGTAGGAAGACTTAAATTTTGACCAAGGCACTCGTGAGTGAGTTGGTTCGTCCTTCCACCCGTAGGTAGAAGGACTTAAATTTCGACCAAGACACTCGTGAGTGAATTGGTTCGTCCTTTCCCCCGTAGGTAGTAGGACTTAAAATTTTCACCAAGTCACTCGTGGGTGACTACGTTCGTCCTTCCACCCGTAGGTAGTAAGACTTAAAATTTTCACCAAGGCACTAATGGTTGACTTGGTACGTCCTACCACCCGTAGGTAGTAGGACTTAAAATTTCACCAAGGCGCTCGTGGGTGACTTCGTTCGTCCTTCCACCCGTAGGTAGTAGGAATTAAATTTAGACCAAGGCACTTGTGAGTGACTTGGTTCGTCCTTCCACCTGTCGGTAGAAGGACTTAAATTTTGTACCTAGGCACTCGTTTGTGGCTTGGTTAGTCCTTGCACCCGTAGGCAGTAGGAATTTAAACTTCGACTGAGGCACCCGTAAGTGACTAGGTTCGTCCTTCCACCCGTAGTTAGAAGGACTTAAATTTCGACCAAGACACTCGTGAGTGACTGGGTTCGTCCTTTCACCCGTAGGTAGATGGACTTAAATTTCGACCAAGACACTCGTCAGTGACTTGGTTCGTCCTTCCACCCGTAGGTAGAAGGACTTAAGTTTCTTACCAAGGCACTTGCTGGTGGCTTGGTTCGTCCTTCCACCCGAAGGTAGGAAGACTTAAATTTTGACCAAGGCACTTGTGAGTGACTTGGTTCGTCGTTCCACCTGTCGGTAGAAGGACTTAAATTTTGTACCTAGGCACTCGTTTGTGGCTTGGTTAGTCCTTGCACCCATAGGCAGTAGGAATTTAAACTTCGACTAAGGCACCCGTAAGTGACTAGGTTCGTCCTTCCACCCGTAGTTAGAAGGACTTAAATTTCGACCAAGACACTCGTGAGTGACTGGGTTCGTCCTTTCACCCGTAGGTAGAAGGACTTAAATTTCGACCAAGACACTCGTGAGTGACTTGATTCGTCCTTCCACCCGTAGGTAGAAGGACTTAATTTTCTTACCAAGGCAGTTGCTGGGGGCTTGGCTCGTCCTTCCACCCGAAGGTAGGAAGACTTAAATTTTGACCAAGGCACTCGTGAGTGACTTGGTTCGTCCTTCCACCCGTAGGAAAATGAAATAAATTTTGTACAAAGGCACTTGCTGGTGCCTTGGTTCGTCCTTCCACCCGAAGGTAGGAAGACTTAAATTTTGACCAAGGCACTCGTGAGTGACTTGGTTCACCCTTCCACCCGTAGGTAGAAGGACTTAAATTTCAATCAAGACACTCGTGAGTGACTTGGTTCATCCTTTCGCCCGTAGGTAGTAGGACTTAAAATTTTCAGCAAGGCACCCGTGGATGTCTGGGTTCGTCCTTCCACCCGTAGGTAGTAGGACTTAGATGTTGTCCAAGGCACTCGTGAATGACTTGGTTCGTCCTCCCACCCGTAGGTAGAAGGACTTAATTTTCATTACAAGGCACTTGCTGGTGGCTTGGTTCGTCCGTCCACCCGAAGGTGGGAAGACTTAAATTTTGACCAAGGCACTCGTGAGTGACTTGGTTCGTCCTTCCACCCGTAGGAAAATGACTTAAATTTTGTACAAAGGCACTTGCTGGTGCCTTGGTTCGTCCTTCCACCCGAAGGTAGGAAGACTTAAATTTTGACCAAGGCACTCGTGAGTGACTTGGTTCGCCCTTCCACCCGTAGGTAGAAGGACTTAAATTTCGACCAAGACACTCGTGAGTGACTTGGTTCGTCCTTCCACCCGTAGGTAGAAGGACTTAATTTTCTTACCAAGGGACTTGCTGGTGGCTTGGTTCGTCCTTCCACCCGAAGGTAGGAAGACTTAAATTTTGACAAAGGCACTCGTGAGTGACTTGGTTCGTCCTTCCACCCGTAGGAAAATGACTTAAATTTTGTACAAAGGCACTTGCTGGTGCCTTGGTTCGTCCTTCCACCCGAAGGTAGGAAGACTTAAATTTTGACCAAGGCACTCGTGAGTGACTTGGTTCGCCCTTCCACCCGTAGGTAGAAGGACTTAAATTTCGACCAAGACACTCGTGAGTGACTTGGTTCGTCCTTCCACCCGTAGGTAGAAGGACTTAATTTTCTTACCAAGGGACTTGCTGGTGGCTTGGTTCGTCCTTCCACCCGAAGGTAGGAAGACTTAAATTTTGACCAAGGCACTCGTGAGTGACTTGGTTCGTCCTTCCACCCGTAGGAAAATGACTTAAATTTTGTACAAAGGCACTTGCTGGTGCCTTGGTTCGTCCTTCCACCCGAAGGTAGGAAGACTTAAATTTTGACCAAGGCACTCGTGAGTGACTTGGTTCGCCCTTCCACCCGTAGGTAGAAGGACTTAAATTTCAATCAAGACAATCGTGAGTGACTTGGTTCGTCCTTTCGCCCGTAGGTAGTAGGACTTAAAATTTTCAGCAAGGCACCCGTGGGTGACTGGGTTCGTCTTTCCACCCGTAGGTAGTAGGACTTAGATTTTGTCCAAGGCACTCTTGAATGACTTGGTTCGTCCTCCCACCCGTATGTAGAAGGACTTAATTTTCATACCAAGGCACTTGCTGGTGGCTTGGTTCGTCCGTCCACCCGAAGGTAGGAAGACTTAAATTTTGACCAAGGCACTCGTGAGTGAGTTGGTTCGTCCTTCCACCCGTAGGAAAATGAAATAAATTTTGTACAAAGGCACTTGCTGGTGCCTTGGTTCGTCCTTCCACCCGAAGGTAGGAAGACTTAAATTTTGACCAAGGCACTCGTGAGTGACTTGGTTCGCCCTTCCACCGGTAGGTAGAAGGACTTAAATTTCAATCAAGACACTCGTGAGTGACTTGGTTCATCCTTTCGCCCGTAGGTAGTAGGACTTAAAATTTTCAGCAAGGCACCCTTGGGTGTCTGGGTTCGTCCTTCCACCCGTAGGTAGTAGGACTTAGATGTTGTCCAAGGCACTCGTGAATGACTTGGTTCGTCCTCCCACCCGTAGGTAGAAGGACTTAATTTTCATAACAAGGCACTTGCTGGTGGCTTGGTTCGTCCGTCCACCCGAAGGTGGGAAGACTTAAATTTTGACCAAGGCACTCGTGAGTGACTTGGTTCGTCCTTCCACCCGTAGGAAAATGACTTAAATTTTGTACAAAGGCACTTGCTGGTGCCTTGGTTCGTCCTTCCACCCGAAGGTAGGAAGACTTAAATTTTGACCAAGGCACTCGTGAGTGACTTGGTTCGCCCTTCCACCCGTAGGTAGAAGGACTTAAATTTCGACCAAGACACTCGTGAGTGACTTGGTTCGTCCTTCCACCCGTAGGTAGAAGGACTTAATTTTCTTACCAAGGGACTTGCTGGTGGCTTGGTTCGTCCTTCCACCCGAAGGTAGGAAGACTTAAATTTTGACCAAGGCACTCGTGAGTGACTTGGTTCGTCCTTCCACCCGTAGGAAAATGACTTAAATTTTGTACAAAGGCACTTGCTGGTGCCTTGGTTCGTCCTTCCACCCGAAGGTAGGAAGACTTAAATTTTGACCAAGGCACTCGTGAGTGACTTGGTTCGCCCTTCCACCCGTAGGTAGAAGGACTTAAATTTCGACCAAGACACTCGTGAGTGACTTGGTTCGTCCTTCCACCCGTAGGTAGAAGGACTTAATTTTCTTACCAAGGGACTTGCTGGTGGCTTGGTTCGTCCTTCCACCCGAAGGTAGGAAGACTTAAATTTTGACCAAGGCACTCGTGAGTGACTTGGTTCGTCCTTCCACCCGTAGGAAAATGACTTAAATTTTGTACAAAGGCACTTGCTGGTGCCTTGGTTCGTCCTTCCACCCGAAGGTAGGAAGACTTAAATTTTGACCAAGGCACTCGTGAGTGACTTGGTTCGCCCTTCCACCCGTAGGTAGAAGGACTTAAATTTCAATCAAGACAATCGTGAGTGACTTGATTCGTCCTTTCGCCCGTAGGTAGCAGGACTTAAAATTTTCAGCAAGGCACCCGTGGGTGACTGGGTTCGTCCTTCCACCCGTAGGTAGTAGGACTTAGATTTTGTCCAAGGCACTCTTGAATGACTTGGTTCGTCCTCCCACCCGTATGTAGAAGGACTTAATTTTCATACCAAGGCACTTGCTGGTGGCTTGGTTCGTCCGTCCACCCGAAGGTAGGAAGACTTAAATTTTGACCAAGGCACTCGTGAGTGAGTTGGTTCGTCCTTCCACCCGTAGGAAAATGACTTAAATTTTGTACAAAGGCACTTGCTGGTGCCTTGGTTCGTCCTTCCACCCGAAGGTAGGAAGACTTAAATTTTGACCAAGGCACTCGTGAGTGACTTGGTTCACCCTTCCACCCGTAGGTAGAAGGACTTAAATTTCAATCAAGACACTCGTGAGTGACTTGGTTCATCCTTTCGCCCGTAGGTAGTAGGACTTAAAATTTTCAGCAAGGCACCCGTGGATGTCTGGGTTCGTCCTTCCACCCGTAGGTAGTAGGACTTAGATGTTGTCCAAGGTACTCGTGAATGACTTGGTTCGTCCTCCCACCCGTAGGTAGAAGGACTTAATTTTCATTACAAGGCACTTGCTGGTGGCTTGGTTCGTCCGTCCACCCGAAGGTGGGAAGACTTAAATTTTGACCAAGGCACTCGTGAGTGACTTGGTTCGTCCTTCCACCCGTAGGAAAATGACTTAAATTTTGTACAAAGGCACTTGCTGGTGCCTTGGTTCGTCCTTCCACCCGAAGGTAGGAAGACTTAAATTTTGACCAAGGCACTCGTGAGTGACTTGGTTCGCCCTTCCACCCGTAGGTAGAAGGACTTAAATTTCGACCAAGACACTCGTGAGTGACTTGGTTCGTCCTTCCACCCGTAGGTAGAAGGACTTAATTTTCTTACCAAGGGACTTGCTGGTGGCTTGGTTCGTCCTTCCACCCGAAGGTAGGAAGACTTAAATTTTGACAAAGGCACTCGTGAGTGACTTGGTTCGTCCTTCCACCCGTAGGAAAATGACTTAAATTTTGTACAAAGGCACTTGCTGGTGCCTTGGTTCGTCCTTCCACCCGAAGGTAGGAAGACTTAAATTTTGACCAAGGCACTCGTGAGTGACTTGGTTCGCCCTTCCACCCGTAGGTAGAAGGACTTAAATTTCGACCAAGACACTCGTGAGTGACTTGGTTCGTCCTTCCACCCGTAGGTAGAAGGACTTAATTTTCTTACCAAGGGACTTGCTGGTGGCTTGGTTCGTCCTTCCACCCGAAGGTAGGAAGACTTAAATTTTGACCAAGGCACTCGTGAGTGACTTGGTTCGTCCTTCCACCCGTAGGAAAATGACTTAAATTTTGTACAAAGGCACTTGCTGGTGCCTTGGTTCGTCCTTCCACCCGAAGGTAGGAAGACTTAAATTTTGACCAAGGCACTCGTGAGTGACTTGGTTCGCCCTTCCACCCGTAGGTAGAAGGACTTAAATTTCAATCAAGACAATCGTGAGTGACTTGGTTCGTCCTTTCGCCCGTAGGTAGTAGGACTTAAAATTTTCAGCAAGGCACCCGTGGGTGACTGGGTTCGTCTTTCCACCCGTAGGTAGTAGGACTTAGATTTTGTCCAAGGCACTCTTGAATGACTTGGTTCGTCCTCCCACCCGTATGTAGAAGGACTTAATTTTCATACCAAGGCACTTGCTGGTGGCTTGGTTCGTCCGTCCACCCGAAGGTAGGAAGACTTAAATTTTGACCAAGGCACTCGTGAGTGAGTTGGTTCGGCCTTCCACCCGTAGGAAAATGAAATAAATTTTGTACAAAGGCACTTGCTGGTGCCTTGGTTCGTCCTTCCACCCGAAGGTAGGAAGACTTAAATTTTGACCAAGGCACTCGTGAGTGACTTGGTTCGCCCTTCCACCCGTAGGTAGAAGGACTTAAATTTCAATCAAGACACTCGTGAGTGACTTGGTTCATCCTTTCGCCCGTAGGTAGTAGGACTTAAAATTTTCAGCAAGGCACCCTTGGGTGTCTGGGTTCGTCCTTCCACCCGTAGGTAGTAGGACTTAGATGTTGTCCAAGGCACTCGTGAATGACTTGGTTCGTCCTCCCACCCGTAGGTAGAAGGACTTAATTTTCATAACAAGGCACTTGCTGGTGGCTTGGTTCGTCCGTCCACCCGAAGGTGGGAAGACTTAAATTTTGACCAAGGCACTCGTGAGTGACTTGGTTCGTCCTTCCACCCGTAGGAAAATGACTTAAATTTTGTACAAAGGCACTTGCTGGTGCCTTGGTTCGTCCTTCCACCCGAAGGTAGGAAGACTTAAATTTTGACCAAGGCACTCGTGAGTGACTTGGTTCGCCCTTCCACCCGTAGGTAGAAGGACTTAAATTTCGACCAAGACACTCGTGAGTGACTTGGTTCGTCCTTCCACCCGTAGGTAGAAGGACTTAATTTTCTTACCAAGGGACTTGCTGGTGGCTTGGTTCGTCCTTCCACCCGAAGGTAGGAAGACTTAAATTTTGACCAAGGCACTAGTGAGTGACTTGGTTCGTCCTTCCACCCGTAGGAAAATGACTTAAATTTTGTACAAAGGCACTTGCTGGTGCCTTGGTTCGTCCTTCCACCCGAAGGTAGGAAGACTTAAATTTTGACCAAGGCACTCGTGAGTGACTTGGTTCGCCCTTCCACCCGTAGGTAGAAGGACTTAAATTTCGACCAAGACACTCGTGAGTGACTTGGTTCGTCCTTCCACCCGTAGGTAGAAGGACTTAATTTTCTTACCAAGGGACTTGCTGGTGGCTTGGTTCGTCCTTCCACCCGAAGGTAGGAAGACTTAAATTTTGACCAAGGCACTCGTGAGTGACTTGGTTCGTCCTTCCACCCGTAGGAAAATGACTTAAATTTTGTACAAAGGCACTTGCTGGTGCCTTGGTTCGTCCTTCCACCCGAAGGTAGGAAGACTTAAATTTTGACCAAGGCACTCGTGAGTGACTTGGTTCGCCCTTCCACCCGTAGGTAGAAGGACTTAAATTTCAATCAAGACAATCGTGAGTGACTTGATTCGTCCTTTCGCCCGTAGGTAGCAGGACTTAAAATTTTCAGCAAGGCACCCGTGGGTGACTGGGTTCGTCCTTCCACCCGTAGGTAGTAGGACTTAGATTTTGTCCAAGGCACTCTTGAATGACTTGGTTCGTCCTCCCACCCGTATGTAGAAGGACTTAATTTTCATACCAAGGCACTTGCTGGTGGCTTGGTTCGTCCGTCCACCCGAAGGTAGGAAGACTTAAATTTTGACCAAGGCACTCGTGAGTGAGTTGGTTCGTCCTTCCACCCGTAGGAAAATGACTTAAATTTTGTACAAAGGCACTTGCTGGTGCCTTGGTTCGTCCTTCCACCCGAAGGTAGGAAGACTTAAATTTTGACCAAGGCACTCGTGAGTGACTTGGTTCGCCCTTCCACCCGTAGGTAGAAGGACTTAAATTTCGACCAAGACACTCGTGAGTGACTTGGTTCGTCCTTCCACCCGTAGGTAGAAGGACTTAATTTTCATACCAAGGCACTTGCTGGTGGCTTGGTTCGTCCGTCCACCCGAAGGTAGGAAGACTTAAATTTTGACCAAGGCACTCGTGAGTGAGTTGGTTCGTCCTTCCACCCGTAGGTAGAAGGACTTAAATTTCAATCAAGACACTCGTGAGTGACTTGGTTCATCCTTTCGCCCGTAGGTAGTAGGACTTAAAATTTTCAGCAAGGCACCCTTGGGTGTCTGGGTTCGTCCTTCCACCCGTAGGTAGTAGGACTTAGATGTTGTCCAAGGCACTCGTGAATGACTTGGTTCGTCCTCCCACCCGTAGGTAGAAGGACTTAATTTTCATAACAAGGCACTTGCTGGTGGCTTGGTTCGTCCGTCCACCCGAAGGTGGGAAGACTTAAATTTTGACCAAGGCACTCGTGAGTGACTTGGTTCGTCCTTCCACCCGTAGGAAAATGACTTAAATTTTGTACAAAGGCACTTGCTGGTGCCTTGGTTCGTCCTTCCACCCGAAGGTAGGAAGACTTAAATTTTGACCAAGGCACTCGTGAGTGACTTGGTTCGCCCTTCCACCCGTAGGTAGAAGGACTTAAATTTCGACCAAGACACTCGTGAGTGACTTGGTTCGTCCTTCCACCCGTAGGTAGAAGGACTTAATTTTCTTACCAAGGGACTTGCTGGTGGCTTGGTTCGTCCTTCCACCCGAAGGTAGGAAGACTTAAATTTTGACCAAGGCACTCGTGAGTGACTTGGTTCGTCCTTCCACCCGTAGGAAAATGACTTAAATTTTGTACAAAGGCACTTGCTGGTGCCTTGGTTCGTCCTTCCACCCGAAGGTAGGAAGACTTAAATTTTGACCAAGGCACTCGTGAGTGACTTGGTTCGCCCTTCCACCCGTAGGTAGAAGGACTTAAATTTCGACCAAGACACTCGTGAGTGACTTGGTTCGTCCTTCCACCCGTAGGTAGAAGGACTTAATTTTCTTACCAAGGGACTTGCTGGTGGCTTGGTTCGTCCTTCCACCCGAAGGTAGGAAGACTTAAATTTTGACCAAGGCACTCGTGAGTGACTTGGTTCGTCCTTCCACCCGTAGGAAAATGACTTAAATTTTGTACAAAGGCACTTGCTGGTGCCTTGGTTCGTCCTTCCACCCGAAGGTAGGAAGACTTAAATTTTGACCAAGGCACTCGTGAGTGACTTGGTTCGCCCTTCCACCCGTAGGTAGAAGGACTTAAATTTCGACCAAGACACTCGTGAGTGACTTGGTTCGTCCTTCCACCCGTAGGTAGAAGGACTTAATTTTCTTACCAAGGGACTTGCTGGTGGCTTGGTTCGTCCTTCCACCCGAAGGTAGGAAGACTTAAATTTTGACCAAGGCACTAGTGAGTGACTTGGTTCGTCCTTCCACCCGTAGGAAAATGACTTAAATTTTGTACAAAGGCACTTGCTGGTGCCTTGGTTCGTCCTTCCACCCGAAGGTAGGAAGACTTAAATTTTGACCAAGGCACTCGTGAGTGACTTGGTTCGCCCTTCCACCCGTAGGTAGAAGGACTTAAATTTCGACCAAGACACTCGTGAGTGACTTGGTTCGTCCTTCCACCCGTAGGTAGAAGGACTTAATTTTCTTACCAAGGGACTTGCTGGTGGCTTGGTTCGTCCTTCCACCCGAAGGTAGGAAGACTTAAATTTTGACCAAGGCACTCGTGAGTGACTTGGTTCGTCCTTCCACCCGTAGGAAAATGACTTAAATTTTGTACAAAGGCACTTGCTGGTGCCTTGGTTCGTCCTTCCACCCGAAGGTAGGAAGACTTAAATTTTGACCAAGGCACTCGTGAGTGACTTGGTTCGCCCTTCCACCCGTAGGTAGAAGGACTTAAATTTCAATCAAGACAATCGTGAGTGACTTGATTCGTCCTTTCGCCCGTAGGTAGCAGGACTTAAAATTTTCAGCAAGGCACCCGTGGGTGACTGGGTTCGTCCTTCCACCCGTAGGTAGTAGGACTTAGATTTTGTCCAAGGCACTCTTGAATGACTTGGTTCGTCCTCCCACCCGTATGTAGAAGGACTTAATTTTCATACCAAGGCACTTGCTGGTGGCTTGGTTCGTCCGTCCACCCGAAGGTAGGAAGACTTAAATTTTGACCAAGGCACTCGTGAGTGAGTTGGTTCGTCCTTCCACCCGTAGGAAAATGACTTAAATTTTGTACAAAGGCACTTGCTGGTGCCTTGGTTCGTCCTTCCACCCGAAGGTAGGAAGACTTAAATTTTGACCAAGGCACTCGTGAGTGACTTGGTTCGCCCTTCCACCCGTAGGTAGAAGGACTTAAATTTCGACCAAGACACTCGTGAGTGACTTGGTTCGTCCTTCCACCCGTAGGTAGAAGGACTTAATTTTCATACCAAGGCACTTGCTGGTGGCTTGGTTCGTCCGTCCACCCGAAGGTAGGAAGACTTAAATTTTGACCAAGGCACTCGTGAGTGAGTTGGTTCGTCCTTCCACCCGTAGGTAGAAGGACTTAAATTTCAATCAAGACACTCGTGAGTGACTTGGTTCATCCTTTCGCCCGTAGGTAGTAGGACTTAAAATTTTCAGCAAGGCACCCTTGGGTGTCTGGGTTCGTCCTTCCACCCGTAGGTAGTAGGACTTAGATGTTGTCCAAGGCACTCGTGAATGACTTGGTTCGTCCTCCCACCCGTAGGTAGAAGGACTTAATTTTCATAACAAGGCACTTGCTGGTGGCTTGGTTCGTCCGTCCACCCGAAGGTGGGAAGACTTAAATTTTGACCAAGGCACTCGTGAGTGACTTGGTTCGTCCTTCCACCCGTAGGAAAATGACTTAAATTTTGTACAAAGGCACTTGCTGGTGCCTTGGTTCGTCCTTCCACCCGAAGGTAGGAAGACTTAAATTTTGACCAAGGCACTCGTGAGTGACTTGGTTCGCCCTTCCACCCGTAGGTAGAAGGACTTAAATTTCGACCAAGACACTCGTGAGTGACTTGGTTCGTCCTTCCACCCGTAGGTAGAAGGACTTAATTTTCTTACCAAGGGACTTGCTGGTGGCTTGGTTCGTCCTTCCACCCGAAGGTAGGAAGACTTAAATTTTGACCAAGGCACTCGTGAGTGACTTGGTTCGTCCTTCCACCCGTAGGAAAATGACTTAAATTTTGTACAAAGGCACTTGCTGGTGCCTTGGTTCGTCCTTCCACCCGAAGGTAGGAAGACTTAAATTTTGACCAAGGCACTCGTGAGTGACTTGGTTCGCCCTTCCACCCGTAGGTAGAAGGACTTAAATTTCGACCAAGACACTCGTGAGTGACTTGGTTCGTCCTTCCACCCGTAGGTAGAAGGACTTAATTTTCTTACCAAGGGACTTGCTGGTGGCTTGGTTCGTCCTTCCACCCGAAGGTAGGAAGACTTAAATTTTGACCAAGGCACTCGTGAGTGACTTGGTTCGTCCTTCCACCCGTAGGAAAATGACTTAAATTTTGTACAAAGGCACTTGCTGGTGCCTTGGTTCGTCCTTCCACCCGAAGGTAGGAAGACTTAAATTTTGACCAAGGCACTCGTGAGTGACTTGGTTCGCCCTTCCACCCGTAGGTAGAAGGACTTAAATTTCAATCAAGACAATCGTGAGTGACTTGATTCGTCCTTTCGCCCGTAGGTAGCAGGACTTAAAATTTTCAGCAAGGCACCCGTGGGTGACTGGGTTCGTCCTTCCACCCGTAGGTAGTAGGACTTAGATTTTGTCCAAGGCACTCTTGAATGACTTGGTTCGTCCTCCCACCCGTATGTAGAAGGACTTAATTTTCATACCAAGGCACTTGCTGGTGGCTTGGTTCGTCCGTCCACCCGAAGGTAGGAAGACTTAAATTTTGACCAAGGCACTCGTGAGTGAGTTGGTTCGTCCTTCCACCCGTAGGTAGAAGGACTTAAATTTCGACCAAGACACTCGTGAGTGACTTGGTTCGTCCTTCCACCCGTAGGTAGAAGGACTTAATTTTCTTACCAAGGGACTTGCTGGTGGCTTGGTTCGTCCTTCCACCCGAAGGTAGGAAGACTTAAATTTTGACCAAGGCACTCGTGAGTGAGTTGGTTCGTCCTTCCACCCGTAGGAAAATGACTTAAATTTTGTACAAAGGCACTTGCTGGTGCCTTGGTTCGTCCTTCCACCCGAAGGTAGGAAGACTTAAATTTTGACCAAGGCACTCGAGAGTGACTTGGTTCGCCCTTCCACCCGTAGGTAGAAGGACTTAAATTTCAATCAAGACAATCGTGAGTGACTTGGTTCGTCCTTTCGCCCGTAGGTAGTAGGACTTAAAATTTTCAGCAAGGCACCCGTGGGTGACTGGGTTCGTCCTTCCACCCGTAGGTAGTAGGACTTAGATTTTGTCCAAGGCACTCTTGAATGACTTGGTTCGTCCTCCCACCCGTATGTAGAAGGACTTAATTTTCATACCAAGGCACTTGCTGGTGGCTTGGTTCGTCCGTCCACCCGAAGGTAGGAAGACTTAAATTTTGACCAAGGCACTCGTGAGTGAGTTGGTTCGTCCTTCCACCCGTAGGAAAATGACTTAAATTTTGTACAAAGGCACTTGCTGGTGCCTTGGTTCGTCCTTCCACCCGAAGGTAGGAAGACTTAAATTTTGACCAAGGCACTCGTGAGTGACTTGGTTCGCCCTTCCACCCGTAGGTAGAAGGACTTAAATTTCAATCAAGACACTCGTGAGTGACTTGGTTCATCCTTTCGCCCGTAGGTAGTAGGACTTAAAATTTTCAGCAAGGCACCCGTGGGTGTCTGGGTTCGTCCTTCCACCCGTAGGTAGTAGGACTTAGATGTTGTCCAAGGCACTCGTGAATGACTTGGTTCGTCCTCCCACCCGTAGGTAGAAGGACTTAATTTTCATAACAAGGCACTTGCTGGTGGCTTGGTTCGTCCGTCCACCCGAAGGTGGGAAGACTTAAATTTTGACCAAGGCACTCGTGAGTGACTTGGTTCGTCCTTCCACCCGTAGGAAAATGACTTAAATTTTGAACAAAGGCACTTGCTGGTGCCTTGGTTCGTCCTTCCACCCGAAGGTAGGAAGACTTAAATTTTGACCAAGGCACTCGTGAGTGACTTGGTTCGCCCTTCCACCCGTAGGTAGAAGGACTTAAATTTCGACCAAGACACTCGTGAGTGACTTGGTTCGTCCTTCCACCCGTAGGTAGAAGGACTTAATTTTCTTACCAAGGGACTTGCTGGTGGCTTGGTTCGTCCTTCCACCCGAAGGTAGGAAGACTTAAATTTTGACCAAGGCACTCGTGAGTGACTTGGTTCGTCCTTCCACCCGTAGGAAAATGACTTAAATTTTGTACAAAGGCACTTGCTGGTGCCTTGGTTCGTCCTTCCACCCGAAGGTAGGAAGACTTAAATTTTGACCAAGGCACTCGTGAGTGACTTGGTTCGCCCTTCCACCCGTAGGTAGAAGGACTTAAATTTCGACCAAGACACTCGTGAGTGACTTGGTTCGTCCTTCCACCCGTAGGTAGAAGGACTTAATTTTCTTACCAAGGGACTTGCTGGTGGCTTGGTTCGTCCTTCCACCCGAAGGTAGGAAGACTAAAATTTTGACCAAGGCACTCGTGAGTGACTTGGTTCGTCCTTCCACCCGTAGGAAAATGACTTAAATTTTGTACAAAGGCACTTGCTGGTGCCTTGGTTCGTCCTTCCACCCGAAGGTAGGAAGACTTAAATTTTGACCAAGGCACTCGTGAGTGACTTGGTTCGCCCTTCCACCCGTAGGTAGAAGGACTTAAATTTCAATCAAGACAATCGTGAGTGACTTGGTTCGTCCTTTCGCCCGTAGGTAGTAGGACTTAAAATTTTCAGCAAGGCACCCGTGGGTGACTGGGTTCGTCCTTCCACCCGTAGGTAGTAGGACTTAGATTTTGTCCAAGGCACTCTTGAATGACTTGGTTCGTCCTCCCACCCGTATGTAGAAGGACTTAATTTTCATACCAAGGCACTTGCTGGTGGCTTGGTTCGTCCGTCCACCCGAAGGTAGGAAGACTTAAATTTTGACCAAGGCACTCGTGAGTGAGTTGGTTCGTCCTTCCACCCGTAGGTAGAAGGACTTAAATTTCGACCAAGACACTCGTGAGTGAATTGGTTCGTCCTTTCACCCGTAGGTAGTAGGACTTAAAATTTTCACCAAGTCACTCGTGGGTGACTACGTTCGTCCTTCCACCCGTAGGTAGTAAGACTTAAAATTTTCACCAAGGCACTAATGGTTGACTTGGTACGTCCTACCACCCGTAGGTAGTAGGACTTAAAATTTCACCAAGGCACTCGTGGGTGACTTCGTTCGTCCTTCCACCCGTAGGTAGTAGGAATTAAATTTAGACCAAGGCACTTGTGAGTGACTTGGTTCGTCCTTCCACCTGTCGGTAGAAGGACTTAAATTTTGTACCTAGGCACTCGTTTGTGGCTTGGTTAGTCCTTGCACCCGTAGGCAGTAGGAATTTAAACTTCGACTGAGGCACCCGTAAGTGACTAGGTTCGTCCTTCCACCCGTAGTTAGAAGGACTTAAATTTCGACCAAGACACTCGTGAGTGACTGGGTTCGTCCTTTCACCCGTAGGTAGATGGACTTAGATTTCGACCAAGACACTCGTCAGTGACTTGGTTCGTCCTTCCACCCGTAGGTAGAAGGACTTAAGTTTCTTACCAAGGCACTTGCTGGTGGCTTGGTTCGTCCTTCCACCCGAAGGTAGGAAGACTTAAATTTTGACCAAGGCACTTGTGAGTGACTTGGTTCGTCGTTCCACCTGTCGGTAGAAGGACTTAAATTTTGTACCTAGGCATTCGTTTGTGGCTTGGTTAGTCCTTGCACCCATAGGCAGTAGGAATTTAAACTTCGACTAAGGCACCCGTAAGTGACTAGGTTCGTCCTTCCACCCGTAGTTAGAAGGACTTAAATTTCGACCAAGACACTCGTGAGTGACCGGGTTCGTCCTTTCACCCGTAGGTAGAAGGACTTAAATTTCGACCAAGACACTCGTGAGTGACTTGGTTCGTCCTTCCACCCGTAGGTAGAAGGACTTAATTTTCTTACCAAGGCACTTGCTGGTGGCTTGGTTCGTCCTTCCACCCGAAGGTAGGAAGACTTAAATTTTGACCAAGGCACTCGTGAGTGACTTGGTTCGTCCTTCCACCCGTAGGAAAATGAAATAAATTTTGTACAAAGGCACTTGCTGGTGCCTTGGTTCGTCCTTCCACCCGAAGGTAGGAAGACTTAAATTTTGACCAAGGCACTCGTGAGTGACTTGGTTCGCCCTTCCACCCGTAGGTAGAAGGACTTAAATTTCAATCAAGACACTCGTGAGTGACTTGGTTCATCCTTTCGTCCGTAGGTAGTAGGACTTAAAATTTTCAGCAAGGCACCCGTGGGTGTCTGGGTTCGTCCTTCCACCCGTAGGTAGTAGGACTTAGATGTTGTCCAAGGCACTCGTGAATGACTTGGTTCGTCCTCCCACCCGTAGGTAGAAGGACTTAATTTTCATAACAAGGCACTTGCTGGTGGCTTGGTTCGTCCGTCCACCCGAAGGTGGGAAGACTTAAATTTTGACCAAGGCACTCGTGAGTGAGTTGGTTCGTCCTTCCACCCGTAGGTAGAAGGACTTAAATATCGACCAAGACACTCGTGAGTGAATTGGTTCGTCCTTTCACCCGTAGGTAGTAGGACTTAAAATTTTCACCAAGTCACTTGTGGGTGACTACGTTCGTCCTTCCACCCGTAGGTAGTAAGACTTAAAATTTTCACCAAGGCACTAATGGTTGACTTGGTACCTCCTACCACCCGTAGGTAGTAGGACTTAAAATTTCACCAAGGCACTCGTGGGTGACTTCGTTCGTCCTTCCACCCGTAGGTAGTAGGAATTAAATTTAGACCAAGGCACTTGTGAGTGACTTGGCTCGTCCTTCCACCTGTCGGTAGAAGGACTTAAATTTTGTACCTAGGCACTCGTTTGTGGCTTGGTTAGTCCTTGCACCCATAGGCAGTAGGAATTTAAACTTCGACTGAGGCACCCGTAAGTGACTAGGTTCGTCCTTCCACCCGTAGTTAGAAGGACTTAAATTTCGATCAAGACACTCGTGAGTGACTGGGTTCGTCCTTTCACCCGTAGGTAGATGGACTTAAATTTCGACCAAGACACTCGTCAGTGACTTGGTTCGTCCTTCCACCCGTAGGTAGAAGGACTTAAGTTTCTTACCAAGGCACTTGCTGGTGGCTTGGTTCGTCCTTCCACCCAAAGGTAGGAAGACTTAAATTTTGACCAAGGCACTTGTGAGTGACTTGGTTCGTCGTTCCACCTGTCGGTAGAAGGACTTAAATTTTGTACCTAGGCACTCGTTTGTGGCTTGGTTAGTCCTTGCACCCATAGGCAGTAGGAATTTAAACTTCGACTAAGGCACCCGTAAGTGACTAGGTTCGTCCTTCCACCCGTAGTTAGAAGGACTTAAATTTCGACCAAGACACTCGTGAGTGACTGGGTTCGTCCTTTCACCCGTAGGTAGAAGGACTTAAATTTCGACCAAGACACTCGTGAGTGACTTGGTGCGTCCTTCCACCCGTAGGTAGAAGGACTTAATTTTCTTACCAAGGCACTTGCTGGTGGCTTGGTTCGTCCTTCCACCCGAAGGTAGGAAGACTTAAATTTTGACCAAGGCACTCGTGAGTGACTTGGTTCGCCCTTCCACCCGTAGGTAGAAGGACTTAAATTTCAATCAAGACACTCGTGAGTGACTTGGTTCATCCTTTCGCCCGTAGGTAGTAGGACTTAAAATTTTCAGCAAGGCACCCGTGGGTGTCTGGGTTCGTCCTTCCACCCGTAGGTAGTAGGACTTAGATGTTGTCCAAGGCACTCGTGAATGACTTGGTTCGTCCTCCCACCCGTAGGTAGAAGGACTTAATTTTCATAACAAGGCACTTGCTGGTGGCTTGGTTCGTCCGTCCACCCGAAGGTGGGAAGACTTAAATTTTGACCAAGGCACTCGTGAGTGAGTTGGTTCGTCCTTCCACCCGTTGGTAGAAGGACTTAAATATCGACCAAGAGACTCGTGAGTGAATTGGTTCGTCCTTTCACCCGTAGGTAGTAGGACTTAAAATTTTCACCAAGTCACTCGTGGGTGACTACGTTCGTCCTTCCACCCGTAGGTAGTAAGACTTAAAATTTTCACCAAGGCACTAATGGTTGACTTGGTACCTCCTACCACCCGTAGGTAGTAGGACTTAAAATTTCACCAAGGCACTCGTGGGTGACTTCGTTCGTCCTTCCACCCGTAGGTAGTAGGAATTAAATTTAGACCAAGGCACTTGTGAGTGACTTGGTTCGTCCTTCCACCTGTCGGTAGAAGGACTTAAATTTTGTACCTAGGCACTCGTTTGTGGCTTGGTTAGTCCTTGCACCCACAGGCAGTAGGAATTTAAACTTCGACTGAGGCACCCGTAAGTGACTAGGTTCGTCCTTCCACCCGTAGTTAGAAGGACTTAAATTTCGAGCAAGACACTCGTGAGTGACTGGGTTCGTCCTTTCACCCGTAGGTAGATGGACTTAAATTTCGACCAAGACACTCGTCAGTGACTTGGTTCGTCCTTCCACCCGTAGGTAGAAGGACTTAAGTTTCTTACCAAGGCACTTGCTGGTGGCTTGGTTCGTCCTTCCACCCAAAGGTAGGAAGACTTAAATTTTGACCAAGGCACTTGTGAGTGACTTGGTTCGTCGTTCCACCTGTCGGTAGAAGGACTTAAATTTTGTACCTAGGCACTCGTTTGTGGCTTGGTTAGTCCTTGCACCCATAGGCAGTAGGAATTTAAACTTCGACTAAGGCACCCGTAAGTGACTAGGTTCGTCCTTCCACCCGTAGTTAGAAGGACTTAAATTTCGACCAAGACACTCGTGAGTGACTTGGTTCATCCTTTCGCCCGTAGGTAGTAGGACTTAAAATTTTCAGCAAGGCACCCGTGGGTGTCTGGGTTCGTCCTTCCACCCGTAGGTAGTAGGACTTAGATTTTGTCCAAGGCACTCGTGAATGACTTGGTTCGTCCTCCCACCCGTAGGTAGAAGGACTTAATTTTCATAACAAGGCACTTGCTGGTGGCTTGGTTCGTCCGTCCATCCGAAGGTAGGAAGACTTCAATTTTGACCAAGGCACTCGTGAGTGAGTTGGTTCGTCCTTCCACCTGTAGGTAGAAGGACTTAAATATCGACCAAGACACTCGTGAGTGAATTGGTTCGTCCTTTCACCCGTAGGTAGTAGGACTTAAAATTTTCACCAAGTCACTCGTGGGTGACAACGTTCGTCCTTCCACCCGTAGGTAGTAAGACTTAAAATTTTCACCAAGGCACTAATGGTTGACTTGGTACGTCCTTCCACCCATAGGTAGTAGGACTTAAAATTTCACCAAGGCACTCGTGGGTGACTTCGTTCGTCCTTCCACCTGTCGGTAGAAGGACTTAAATTTTGTACCTAGGCACTCGTTTGTGGCTTGGTTAGTCCCTGCACCCGTAGGCAGTAGGAATTTGAACTTCGACTAAGGCACCCGTAAGTGACTAGGTTCGTCCTTCCACCCGTAGTTAGAAGGACTTAAATTTCGACCAAGACACTCGTGAGTGACTGGGTTCGTCCTTTCACCCGTAGGTAGAAGGACTTAAATTTCGACCAAGACACTCGTCAGTGACTTGGTTCGTCCTTCCACCCGTAGGTAGAAGGACTTCATTTTCTTACCAAGGCACTTGCTGGTGGCTTGGTTCGTCCTTCCACCCGAAGGTAGGAAGACTTAAATTTTGACCAAGGCACTTGTGAGTGACTTGGTTCGTCCTTCCACCTGCCGGTAGAAGGACTTAAATTCTGTACATAGGCACTCGTTTGTGGCTTGGTTAGTCCTTGCACTCGTATGCAGTCGGAATTTAAACTTCGATCAAGGCACCCGTAAGTGACTTGGTTCGTCCTTCCACCCGTAGTTAGAAGGACTTAAATTTCGACCAAGACACTCGTGAGTGACTGGGTTCGTCCTTTCACCCGTAGGTAGAAGGACTTAAATTTCGACCAAGACACTCGTGAGTGACTTGGTTCGTCCTTCCACCCGTAGGTAGAAGGACTTAATTTTCTTACCAAGGCACTTGCTGGTGGCTTGGTTCGTCCTTCCACCCGAAGGTAGGAAGACTTAAATTTTGACCAAGGCACTCGTGAGTGACTTGGTTCGTCCTTCCACCCGTAGGAAAATGAAATAAATTTTGTACAAAGGCACTTGCTGGTGCCTTGGTTCGTCCTTCCACCCGAAGGTAGGAAGACTTAAATTTTGACCAAGGCACTCGTGAGTGACTTGGTTCGCCCTTCCACTCGTAGGTAGAAGGACTTAAATTTCAATCAAGACACTCGTGAGTGACTTGGTTCATCCTTTCGCCCGTAGGTTGTAGGACTTAAAATTTTCAGCAAGGCACCCGTGGGTGTCTGGGTTCGTCCTTCCACCCGTAGGTAGTAGGACTTAGATGTTGTCCAAGGCACTCGTGAATGACTTGGTTCGTCCTCCCACCCGTAGGTAGAAGGACTTAATTTTCATAACAAGGCACTTGCTGGTGGCTTGGTTCGTCCGTCCACCCGAAGGTGGGAAGAATTAAATTTTGACCAAGGCACTCGTGAGTGAGTTGGTTCGTCCTTCCACCCGTAGGTAGAAGGACTTAAATATCGACCAAGACACTCGTGAGTGAATTGGTTCGTCCTTTCACCCGTAGGTAGTAGGACTTAAAATTTTCACCAAGTCACTCGTGGGTGACTACGTTCGTCCTTCCATCCGTAGGTAGTAAGACTTAAAATTTTCACCAAGGCACTAATGGTTGACTTGGTACGTCCTACCACCCGTAGGTAGTAGGACTTAAAATTTCACCAAGGCACTCGTGGGTGACTTCGTTCGTCCTTCCACCCGTAGGTAGTAGGAATTAAATTTAGACCAAGGCACTTGTGAGTGACTTGGTTCGTCCTTCCACCTGTCGGTAGAAGGACTTAAATTTTGTACCTAGGCACTCGTTTGTGGCTTGGTTAGTCCTTGCACCCATAGGCAGTAGGAATTTAAACTTCGACTGAGGCACCCGTAAGTGACTAGGTTCGTCCTTCCACCCGTAGTTAGAAGGACTTAAATTTCGACCAAGACACTCGTGAGTGACTGGGTTCGTCCTTTCACCCGTAGGTAGATGGACTTAAATTTCGACCAAGACACTCGTCAGTGACTTGGTTCGTCCTTCCACCCTTAGGTAGAAGGACTTAATTTTCTTACCAAGGCACTTGCTGGTGGCTTGGTTCGTCCTTCCACCCGAAGGTAGGAAGACTTAAATTTTGACCAAGGCACTTGTGAGTGACTTGGTTCGTCGTTCCACCTGCAGGTAGAAGGACTTAAATTTTGTACCTAGGCACTCGTTTGTGGCTTGGTTAGTCCTTGCACCCATAGGCAGTAGGAATTTAAACTTCGACTAAGGCACCCGTAAGTGACTAGGTTCGTCCTTCCACCCGTAGTTAGAAGGACTTAAATTTCGACCAAGACACTCGTGAGTGACTGGGTTCGTCCTTTCACCCGTAGGTAGAAGGACTTAAATTTCGACCAAGACACTCGTGAGTGACTTGGTTCGTCCTTCCACCCGTAGGTAGAAGGACTTAATTTTCTTACCAAGGCACTTGCTGGTGGCTTGGTTCGTCCTTCCACCCGAAGGTAGGAAGACTTAAATTTTGACCAAGGCACTCGTGAGTGACTTGGTTCGTCCTTCCACCCGTAGGAAAATGAAATAAATTTTGTACAAAGGCACTTGCTGGTGCCTTGGTTCGTCCTTCCACCCGAAGGTAGGAAGACTTAAATTTTGACCATGGCACTCGTGAGTGACTTGGTTCGCCCTTCCACCCGTAGGTAGAAGGACTTAAATTTCAATCAAGACACTCGTGAGTGACTTGGTTCATCCTTTCACCCGTAGGTAGTAGGACTTAAAATTTTCAGCAAGGCACCCGTGGGTGTCTGGGTTCGTCCTTCCACCCGTAGCTAGTAGGACTTAGATTTTGTCCAAGGCACTCGTGAATGACTTGGTTCGTCCTCCCACCCGTAGGTAGAAGGACTTAATTTTCATAACAAGGCACTTGCTGGTGGCTTGGTTCGTCCGTCCATCCGAAGGTAGGAAGACTTCAATTTTGATCAAGGCACTCGTGAGTGAGTTGGTTCGTCCTTCCACCTGTAGGTAGAAGGACTTAAATATCGACCAAGACACTCGTGAGTGAATTGGTTCGTCCTTTCACCCGTAGGTAGTAGGACTTAAAATTTTCACCAAGTCACTCGTGGGTGACTACGTTCGTCCTTCCACCCGTAGGTAGTAAGACTTAAAATTTTCACCAAGGCACTAATGGTTGACTTGGTACGTCCTTCCGCCCGTAGGTAGTAGGACTTAAAATTTCACCAAGGCACTCTTGGGTGACTTCGTTCGTCCTTCCACCTGTCGGTAGAAGGACTTAAATTTTGTACCTAGGCACTCGTTTGTGGCTTGGTTAGTCCTTGCACCCGTAGCCAGTAGGAATTTCAACTTCGACTAAGGCACCCGTAAGTGACTAGATTCGTCCTTCCACCCGTAGTTAGAAGGACTTAAATTTCGACCAAGACACTCGTGAGTGACTGGGTTCGTCCTTTCACCCGTAGGTAGAAGGACTTAAATTTCGGCCAAGACACTCGTCAGTGACTTGGTTCGTCCTTCCACCCGTAGGTAGAAGGACTTAATTTTCTTACCAAGGCACTTGCTGGTGGCTTGGTTCGTCCTTCCACCCGAAGGTAGGAAGACTTATATTTTGACCAAGGCACTTGTGAGTGACTTGGTTCGTCCGTCCACCTGTCGGGAGAAGGACTTAAATTCTGTACCTAGGCACTCGTTTATGGCTTGGTTAGTCCTTGCACTCGTATGCAGTCGGAATTTAAACTTCGATCAAGGCACCCGTAAGTGACTTGGTTCGTCCTTCCACCCGTAGTTAGAAGGACTTAAATTTCGACCAAGACACTCGTGAGTGACTGGGTTCGTCCTTTCACCCGTAGGTAGAAGGACTTAAATTTCGACCAAGACACTCGTGAGTGACTTGGTTCGTCCTTCCACCCGTAGGTAGAAGGACTTAATTTTCTTACCAAGGCACTTGCTGGTGGCTTGGTTCGTCCTTCCACCCGAAGGTAGGAAGACTTAAATTTTGACCAAGGCACTCGTGAGTGACTTGGTTCGTCCTTCCACCCGTAGGAAAATGAAATAAATTTTGTACAAAGGCACTTGCTGGTGCCTTGGTTCGTCCTTCCACCCGAAGGTAGGAAGACTTAAATTTTGACCAAGGCACTCGTGAGTGACTTGGTTCGCCCTTCCACCCGTAGGTAGAAGGACTTAAATTTCAATCAAGACACTCGTGAGTGACTTGGTTCATCCTTTCGCCCGTAGGTAGTAGGACTTAAAATTTTCAGCAAGGCACCCGTGGGTGTCTGGGTTCGTCCTTCCCCCCGTAGGTAGTAGGACTTAGATGTTGTCCAAGGCACTCGTGAATGACTTGGTTCGTCCTCCCACCCGTAGGTAGAAGGACTTAATTTTCATAACAAGGCACTTGCTGGTGCCTTGGTTCGTCCGTCCACCCGAAGGTGGGAAGACTTAAATTTTGACCAAGGCACTCGTGAGTGAGTTGGTTCGTCCTTCCACCCGTAGGTAGAAGGACTTAAATATCGACCAAGACACTCGTGAGTGAATTGGTTCGTCCTTTCACCCGTAGGTAGTAGGACTTAAAATTTTCACCAAGTCACTCGTGGGTGACTACGTTCGTCCTTCCACCCGTAGGTAGTAAGACTTAAAATTTTCACCAAGGCACTAATGGTTGACTTGGTACGTCCTACCACCCGTAGGTAGTAGGACTTAAAATTTCACCAACGCACTCGTGGGTGACTTCGTTCGTCCTTCCACCCGTAGGTAGTAGGAATTAAATTTAGACCAAGGCACTTGTGAGTGACTTGGTTCGTCCTTCCACCTGTCGGTAGAAGGACTTAAATTTTGTACCTAGGCACTCGTTTGTGGCTTGGTTAGTCCTTGCACCCAGAGGCAGTAGGAATTTAAACTTCGACTGAGGCACCCGTAAGTGACTAGGTTCGTCCTTCCACCCGTAGTTAGAAGGACTTAAATTTCAACCAAGACACTCGTGAGTGACTGGGTTCGTCCTTTCACCCATAGGTAGATGGACTTAAATTTCGACCAAGACACTCGTCAGTGACTTGGTTCGTCCTTCCTCCCGTAGGTAGAAGGACTTAATTTTCATAACAAGGCACTTGCTGGTGGCTTGGTTCGTCCTTCCACCCGAAGGTAGGAAGACTTCAATTTTGACCAAGGCACTTGTGAGTGACTTGGTTCGTCCTTCCACCTGCAGGTAGAAGGACTTAAATTCTGTACCTAGGCACTCGTTTGTGGCTTGGTTAGTCCTTGCACCCATAGGCAGTCGGAATTTAAACTTCGATCAAGGCACCCGTAAGTGACTAGGTTCGTCCTTCCACCCGTAGTTAGAAGGACTTAAATTTCGACCAAGACACTCGTGAGTGACTTGGTTCATCCTTTCGCCCGTAGGTAGTAGGACTTAAAATTTTCAGCAAGGCACCCGTGGGTGTCTGGGTTCGTCCTTCCACCCGTAGGTAGTAGGACTTAGATTTTGTCCAAGGCACTCGTGAATGACTTGGTTCGTCCTCCCACCCGTAGGTAGAAGGACTTAATTTTCATAACAAGGCACTTGCTGGTGGCTTGGTTCGTCCGTCCATCCGAAGGTAGGAAGACTTCAATTTTGACCAAGGCACTCGTGAGTGAGTTGGTTCGTCCTTCCACCTGTAGGTAGAAGGACTTAAATATCGACCAAGACACTCGTGAGTGAATTGGTTCGTCCTTTCACCCGTAGGTAGTAGGACTTAAAATTTTCACCAAGTCACTCGTGGGTGACAACGTTCGTCCTTCCACCCGTAGGTAGTAAGACTTAAAATTTTCACCAAGGCACTAATGGTTGACTTGGTACGTCCTTCCACCCATAGGTAGTAGGACTTAAAATTTCACCAAGGCACTCGTGGGTGACTTCGTTCGTCCTTCCACCTGTCGGTAGAAGGACTTAAATTTTGTACCTAGGCACTCGTTTGTGGCTTGGTTAGTCCCTGCACCCGTAGGCAGTAGGAATTTGAACTTCGACTAAGGCACCCGTAAGTGACTAGGTTCGTCCTTCCACCCGTAGTTAGAAGGACTTAAATTTCGACCAAGACACTCGTGAGTGACTGGGTTCGTCCTTTCACCCGTAGGTAGAAGGACTTAAATTTCGACCAAGACACTCGTCAGTGACTTGGTTCGTCCTTCCACCCGTAGGTAGAAGGACTTCATTTTCTTACCAAGGCACTTGCTGGTGGCTTGGTTCGTCCTTCCACCCGAAGGTAGGAAGACTTAAATTTTGACCAAGGCACTTGTGAGTGACTTGGTTCGTCCTTCCACCTGCCGGTAGAAGGACTTAAATTCTGTACATAGGCACTCGTTTGTGGCTTGGTTAGTCCTTGCACTCGTATGCAGTCGGAATTTAAACTTCGATCAAGGCACCCGTAAGTGACTTGGTTCGTCCTTCCACCCGTAGTTAGAAGGACTTAAATTTCGACCAAGACACTCGTGAGTGACTGGGTTCGTCCTTTCACCCGTAGGTAGAAGGACTTAAATTTCGACCAAGACACTCGTGAGTGACTTGGTTCGTCCTTCCACCCGTAGGTAGAAGGACTTAATTTTCTTACCAAGGCACTTGCTGGTGGCTTGGTTCGTCCTTCCACCCGAAGGTAGGAAGACTTAAATTTTGACCAAGGCACTCGTGAGTGACTTGGTTCGTCCTTCCACCCGTAGGAAAATGAAATAAATTTTGTACAAAGGCACTTGCTGGTGCCTTGGTTCGTCCTTCCACCCGAAGGTAGGAAGACTTAAATTTTGACCAAGGCACTCGTGAGTGACTTGGTTCGCCCTTCCACTCGTAGGTAGAAGGACTTAAATTTCAATCAAGACACTCGTGAGTGACTTGGTTCATCCTTTCGCCCGTAGGTTGTAGGACTTAAAATTTTCAGCAAGGCACCCGTGGGTGTCTGGGTTCGTCCTTCCACCCGTAGGTAGTAGGACTTAGATGTTGTCCAAGGCACTCGTGAATGACTTGGTTCGTCCTCCCACCCGTAGGTAGAAGGACTTAATTTTCATAACAAGGCACTTGCTGGTGGCTTGGTTCGTCCGTCCACCCGAAGGTGGGAAGAATTAAATTTTGACCAAGGCACTCGTGAGTGAGTTGGTTCGTCCTTCCACCCGTAGGTAGAAGGACTTAAATATCGACCAAGACACTCGTGAGTGAATTGGTTCGTCCTTTCACCCGTAGGTAGTAGGACTTAAAATTTTCACCAAGTCACTCGTGGGTGACTACGTTCGTCCTTCCATCCGTAGGTAGTAAGACTTAAAATTTTCACCAAGGCACTAATGGTTGACTTGGTACGTCCTACCACCCGTAGGTAGTAGGACTTAAAATTTCACCAAGGCACTCGTGGGTGACTTCGTTCGTCCTTCCACCCGTAGGTAGTAGGAATTAAATTTAGACCAAGGCACTTGTGAGTGACTTGGTTCGTCCTTCCACCTGTCGGTAGAAGGACTTAAATTTTGTACCTAGGCACTCGTTTGTGGCTTGGTTAGTCCTTGCACCCATAGGCAGTAGGAATTTAAACTTCGACTGAGGCACCCGTAAGTGACTAGGTTCGTCCTTCCACCCGTAGTTAGAAGGACTTAAATTTCGACCAAGACACTCGTGAGTGACTGGGTTCGTCCTTTCACCCGTAGGTAGATGGACTTAAATTTCGACCAAGACACTCGTCAGTGACTTGGTTCGTCCTTCCACCCTTAGGTAGAAGGACTTAATTTTCTTACCAAGGCACTTGCTGGTGGCTTGGTTCGTCCTTCCACCCGAAGGTAGGAAGACTTAAATTTTGACCAAGGCACTTGTGAGTGACTTGGTTCGTCGTTCCACCTGCAGGTAGAAGGACTTAAATTTTGTACCTAGGCACTCGTTTGTGGCTTGGTTAGTCCTTGCACCCATAGGCAGTAGGAATTTAAACTTCGACTAAGGCACCCGTAAGTGACTAGGTTCGTCCTTCCACCCGTAGTTAGAAGGACTTAAATTTCGACCAAGACACTCGTGAGTGACTGGGTTCGTCCTTTCACCCGTAGGTAGAAGGACTTAAATTTCGACCAAGACACTCGTGAGTGACTTGGTTCGTCCTTCCACCCGTAGGTAGAAGGACTTAATTTTCTTACCAAGGCACTTGCTGGTGGCTTGGTTCGTCCTTCCACCCGAAGGTAGGAAGACTTAAATTTTGACCAAGGCACTCGTGAGTGACTTGGTTCGTCCTTCCACCCGTAGGAAAATGAAATAAATTTTGTACAAAGGCACTTGCTGGTGCCTTGGTTCGTCCTTCCACCCGAAGGTAGGAAGACTTAAATTTTGACCATGGCACTCGTGAGTGACTTGGTTCGCCCTTCCACCCGTAGGTAGAAGGACTTAAATTTCAATCAAGACACTCGTGAGTGACTTGGTTCATCCTTTCACCCGTAGGTAGTAGGACTTAAAATTTTCAGCAAGGCACCCGTGGGTGTCTGGGTTCGTCCTTCCACCCGTAGCTAGTAGGACTTAGATTTTGTCCAAGGCACTCGTGAATGACTTGGTTCGTCCTCCCACCCGTAGGTAGAAGGACTTAATTTTCATAACAAGGCACTTGCTGGTGGCTTGGTTCGTCCGTCCATCCGAAGGTAGGAAGACTTCAATTTTGATCAAGGCACTCGTGAGTGAGTTGGTTCGTCCTTCCACCTGTAGGTAGAAGGACTTAAATATCGACCAAGACACTCGTGAGTGAATTGGTTCGTCCTTTCACCCGTAGGTAGTAGGACTTAAAATTTTCACCAAGTCACTCGTGGGTGACTACGTTCGTCCTTCCACCCGTAGGTAGTAAGACTTAAAATTTTCACCAAGGCACTAATGGTTGACTTGGTACGTCCTTCCGCCCGTAGGTAGTAGGACTTAAAATTTCACCAAGGCACTCTTGGGTGACTTCGTTCGTCCTTCCACCTGTCGGTAGAAGGACTTAAATTTTGTACCTAGGCACTCGTTTGTGGCTTGGTTAGTCCTTGCACCCGTAGCCAGTAGGAATTTCAACTTCGACTAAGGCACCCGTAAGTGACTAGATTCGTCTTTCCACCCGTAGTTAGAAGGACTTAAATTTCGACCAAGACACTCGTGAGTGACTGGGTTCGTCCTTTCACCCGTAGGTAGAAGGACTTAAATTTCGGCCAAGACACTCGTCAGTGACTTGGTTCGTCCTTCCACCCGTAGGTAGAAGGACTTAATTTTCTTACCAAGGCACTTGCTGGTGGCTTGGTTCGTCCTTCCACCCGAAGGTAGGAAGACTTATATTTTGACCAAGGCACTTGTGAGTGACTTGGTTCGTCCGTCCACCTGTCGGGAGAAGGACTTAAATTCTGTACCTAGGCACTCGTTTATGGCTTGGTTAGTCCTTGCACTCGTATGCAGTCGGAATTTAAACTTCGATCAAGGCACCCGTAAGTGACTTGGTTCGTCCTTCCACCCGTAGTTAGAAGGACTTAAATTTCGACCAAGACACTCGTGAGTGACTGGGTTCGTCCTTTCACCCGTAGGTAGAAGGACTTAAATTTCGACCAAGACACTCGTGAGTGACTTGGTTCGTCCTTCCACCCGTAGGTAGAAGGACTTAATTTTCTTACCAAGGCACTTGCTGGTGGCTTGGTTCGTCCTTCCACCCGAAGGTAGGAAGACTTAAATTTTGACCAAGGCACTCGTGAGTGACTTGGTTCGTCCTTCCACCCGTAGGAAAATGAAATAAATTTTGTACAAAGGCACTTGCTGGTGCCTTGGTTCGTCCTTCCACCCGAAGGTAGGAAGACTTAAATTTTGACCAAGGCACTCGTGAGTGACTTGGTTCGCCCTTCCACCCGTAGGTAGAAGGACTTAAATTTCAATCAAGACACTCGTGAGTGACTTGGTTCATCCTTTCGCCCGTAGGTAGTAGGACTTAAAATTTTCAGCAAGGCACCCGTGGGTGTCTGGGTTCGTCCTTCCCCCCGTAGGTAGTAGGACTTAGATGTTGTCCAAGGCACTCGTGAATGACTTGGTTCGTCCTCCCACCCGTAGGTAGAAGGACTTAATTTTCATAACAAGGCACTTGCTGGTGCCTTGGTTCGTCCGTCCACCCGAAGGTGGGAAGACTTAAATTTTGACCAAGGCACTCGTGAGTGAGTTGGTTCGTCCTTCCACCCGTAGGTAGAAGGACTTAAATATCGACCAAGACACTCGTGAGTGAATTGGTTCGTCCTTTCACCCGTAGGTAGTAGGACTTAAAATTTTCACCAAGTCACTCGTGGGTGACTACGTTCGTCCTTCCACCCGTAGGTAGTAAGACTTAAAATTTTCACCAAGGCACTAATGGTTGACTTGGTACGTCCTACCACCCGTAGGTAGTAGGACTTAAAATTTCACCAACGCACTCGTGGGTGACTTCGTTCGTCCTTCCACCCGTAGGTAGTAGGAATTAAATTTAGACCAAGGCACTTGTGAGTGACTTGGTTCGTCCTTCCACCTGTCGGTAGAAGGACTTAAATTTTGTACCTAGGCACTCGTTTGTGGCTTGGTTAGTCCTTGCACCCAGAGGCAGTAGGAATTTAAACTTCGACTGAGGCACCCGTAAGTGACTAGGTTCGTCCTTCCACCCGTAGTTAGAAGGACTTAAATTTCAACCAAGACACTCGTGAGTGACTGGGTTCGTCCTTTCACCCGTAGGTAGATGGACTTAAATTTCGACCAAGACACTCGTCAGTGACTTGGTTCGTCCTTCCTCCCGTAGGTAGAAGGACTTAATTTTCATAACAAGGCACTTGCTGGTGGCTTGGTTCGTCCTTCCACCCGAAGGTAGGAAGACTTCAATTTTGACCAAGGCACTTGTGAGTGACTTGGTTCGTCCTTCCACCTGCAGGTAGAAGGACTTAAATTCTGTACCTAGGCACTCGTTTGTGGCTTGGTTAGTCCTTGCACCCATAGGCAGTCGGAATTTAAACTTCGATCAAGGCACCCGTAAGTGACTAGGTTCGTCCTTCCACCCGTAGTTAGAAGGACTTAAATTTCGACCAAGACACTCGTGAGTGACTGGGTTCGTCCTTTCACCCGTAGGTAGAAGGACTTAAATTTCGACCAAGACACTCGTGAGTGACTTGGTTCGTCCTTCCACCCGTAGGTAGAAGGACTTAATTTTCTTACCAAGGCACTTGCTGGTGGCTTGGTTCGTCCTTCCACCCGAAGGTAGGAAGACTTAAATTTTGACCAAGGCACTCGTGAGTGACTTGGTTCGTCCTTCCACCCGTAGGAAAATGAAATAAATTTTGTACAAAGGCACTTGCTGGTGCCTTGGTTCGTCCTTCCACCCGAAGGTAGGAAGACTTAAATTTTGACCAAGGCACTCGTGAGTGACTTGGTTCGCCCTTCCACCCGTAGGTAGAAGGACTTAAATTTCAATCAAGACACTCGTGAGTGACTTTGTTCATCCTTTCGCCCGTAGGTAGTAGGACTTAAAATTTTCAGCAAGGCACCCGTGGGTGTCTGGGTTCGTCCTTCCACCCGTAGGTAGTAGGACTTAGATTTTGTCCAAGGCACTCGTGAATGACTTGGTTCGTCCTCCCACCCGTAGGTAGAAGGACTTAATTTTCATAACAAGGCACTTGCTGGTGGCTTGGTTCCTCCGTCCATCCGAAGGTAGGAAGACTTCAATTTTGACCAAGGCACTCGTGAGTGAGTTGGTTCGTCCTTCCACCTGTAGGTAGAAGGACTTAAATATCGACCAAGACACTCGTGAGTGAATTGGTTCGTCCTTTCACCCGTAGGTAGTAGGACTTAAAATTTTCACCAAGTCACTCGTGGGTGACTACGTTCGTCCTTCTACCCGTAGGTAGTAAGACTTAAAATTTTCACCAAGGCACTAATGGTTGACTTGGTACGTCCTTCCACCAGTAGGTAGTAGGACTTAAAATTTTCACCAAGTCACTCGTGGGTGACTACGTTCGTCCTTCCACCCGTAGGAAGTAAGACTTAAAATTTTCACCAAGGCACTAATGGTTGACTTGGTACGTCCTTCCACCCGTAGGTAGTAGGACTTAAAATTTTCACCAAGGCACTCGTGGGTGACTTCGTTCGTCCTTCCACCCGTAGGTAGTAGGAATTAAATTCAGACCAAGGCACTTGTGAGTGACTTGCTTTGTCCTTCCACCTGTCGGTAGAAGGACTTAAATTTTGTACCTAGGCACTCGTTTGTGGCTTGGTTAGTCCTTGCACCCGTAGGCAGTAGGAATTTAAACTTCGACTAAGGCACACATAAGTGACTGGGTTCGTCCTTCCACCCGTAGTTAGAAGTACTTAAATTTCGACCAAGACACTCGTGAGTGACTGGGTTCGTCCTTTCACCCGTAGGTAGAAGGACTTAAATTTCGACCAAGACACTCGTCAGTGACTTGGTTCGTCCTTCCACCCGTAGGTAGAAGGACTTAATTTTCTTAGCAAGGCACTTGCTGGTGGCTTGGTTCGTCCTTCCACCCGAAGGTAGGAAGACTTAAATTTTGACCAAGGCACTCGTGAGTGACTTGGTTCGTCCTTCCACCCGTAGGTAAAATGACTTAAATTTTGTACAAAGGCACTTGCTGGTGCCTTGGTTCGTCCTTCCACCCGAAGGTAGGAAGACTTAAATTTTGACCAAGGCACTCGTGAGTGACTTGGTTCGCCCTTCCACCCGTAGGTAGAAGGACTTAAATTTCAATCAAGACACTCGTGAGTGACTTGGTTCGTCCTTTCGCCCGTAGGTAGTAGGACTTAAAATTTTCAACAAGGCACCCGTGGGTGATTGGGTTCGTCGTTCCACCCGTAGGTAGTAGGACTCAGATTTTAGCCAAGGCACTCGTGAGTGACTTGGTTCGTCCTCCCACCCGTAGGTAGAAGGACTTAAATTTCGACTAAGACACTCGTGAGTGAATTGGTTCGTCCTTTCACCCGTAGGTAGTAGGACTTAAAATTTTCACCAAGTCACTCGTGGGTTACTACGTTCGTCCTTCCACCCGTAGGAAATAAGACTTAAAATTTTCACCAAGGCACTAATGGTTGACTTGGTACGTCCTTCCACCCGTAGGTAGTAGGACTTAAAACTTTCACCAAGGCAATCGTGGGTGACTTCGTTTGTCCTTCCACCCGTAGGTAGTAGGAATTAAATTCAGACCAAGGCACTTGTGAGTGACTTGGTTTGTCCTTCCACCTGTCGGTAGAAGGACTTAAATTTTGTACCTAGGCACTCGTTTGTGGCTTGGTTAGTCCTTGCACCCGTAGGCAGTAGGAATTTAAACTTCGACTAAGGCACACGTAAGTGACTGGGTTCGTCCTTCCACCCGTAGTTAGAAGGACATAAATTTCGACCAAGACACTCGTGAGTGACTGGGTTCGTCCTTTCACCCGTAGGTAGAAGGACTTAAATTTCGACCAAGACACTCGTCAGTGACTTGGTTCGTCCTTCCACCCGTAGGTAGAAGGACTTAATTTTCTTAGCAAGGCACTTGCTGGTGGCTTGGTTCGTCCTTCCACCCGAAGGTAGGAAGACTTAAATTTTGACCAAGGCACTCGTGAGTGACTTGGTTCGTCCTTCCACCCGTAGGTAAAATGACTTAAATTTTGTACAAAGGCACTTGCTGGTGCCTTGGTTCGTCCTTCCACCCGAAGGTAGGAAGACTTAAATTTTGACCATGGCACTCGTGAGTGACTTGGTTCGTCCTTCCACTCGCAGGTAGAAGGACTTAAATTTCGACCAAGCAACTCGTGACTGACTTGGTTCGTCCTTCCACCCGTAGGTCGAAGGACTTCAATTTTGTATCAAGGCACTCGTGAGTGACTTGGTTCGTCCTTCCACCCGTAGGTAGAAGGACTTAAATTTTGTATCAACGCACTCGTGAGTGACTTGGTTCGTCCTTCCACCCGCAGGTAGAAGGAAATAAATTTCGACCAAGTCACTCGGGAGTGACTTGGTTCGTTCTTCCACTAGTAGGTAAAAGGACTTAAATTTTGTACCAAGGCACTTGCTGGTGCCTTGGTTCGTCCTTCCAGCCGAAGGTAGGAAGGCTTAAATTTTGACTAAGGCACTCGTGAGTGACCTGGTTCGTCCTTCCACCCGTACATAGAAGGACTTAAATTTCGACCAAGACAGTCGTGAGTGACTTGGTTCGTCCTTTCACCCGTAGGCAGTAGGACTTAAAATTTTCAGCACGGCACTAGTGGGTGAATGGGTTCGTCCTTCCACCCGTAGGTAGTAGGACTTAAATTTTGACCAAGGCACTCGTGAGTGACTTGGATCGTCCCCTCTGCCGTAGGTAGAAGGACTTAATTTTGGTACCAAGGCACTTGCTGGTGGCTAGGTTCGTCTTTCCACCCGAAGGTAGGAAGTCTTAAATTTTGACCAAGGCAATCGTGAGTGAGTTGGTTCGTCCTTCCACCCGTAGGTAGAAGGACTTAAATTTTGACCAAGACACTCGTGAGTGACTTGGTTCGTCTTTTCACCTGTAGGTAGTAGGACTTAAAATTTTTGAACAAGTCACTCGGGGGTGGCTTCGTTCGTCCTTCCACCTTTAGGTTGTAGGACTTAAAATTTTCACAAAGGCATTTGTGGGTAACTTGGTTCGTCCTTCCACCCGTAGGTAGTAGGAATTAAATTTAGACCAAGGCACTTTTGAGTGACTTGGTTCGTCCTTCCACCTGTCTGTAGAAGGACTTAAATTTTTTACCTAGGCACTCGTTGCTGGCTTGGTTTGTCCTTGCACCCGTAGGTAGTAGGAATTTAAACTCTGACCAAGGCACCCGTAAGTGACTTGGCTTGTCCTTCCACTCGTAGGTAGAAGGACTTAAATTTTGTACCAAGGCACTTGCTAGTGACTTGGTTCGTCGTTCCACCCGAAGGTCGGATGAATTAAATTTTGACCAAGGCACTCTGAGTGAGTTGGTTCGTCCTTCCACCCGCAGGTAGGAGGAATTAAATTTCAACCAAGACACTCGTGAGTGACTTGGTTCGTCCTTTCACCCGTCGGTAGAAGGACTTAAATTTCGACCAAGACACTCGTGAGTGACTTGGTTCGTCCTTCCACCCATAGGTAGAAGGACTTAAATTTTGTACCAAGGCACTTGCTGGTGGCTTGGTTCGTCCTTCCACCCAAAGGTAGGAAGACTTAAATTTTGACCAAGGCACTTGTGAGTGACTTAGTTCTTCCATCCAACCATAGGTAGAAGGACTTAAATTTCGACCAATACAATTGTGAGTGACTTGGCTCGTCCTTCCACTTGTAGGTAGACCTACTTAAATTTTGTACCAAGGCACTTGCTGGTGACTTGGTTCGTCCTTCCACCCGAAGGTAGGAAGACTTAAATTTTGACCAAGGCACTCTGAGTGACTTGGTTCATCCATCCACCCGCAGGTAGAAGGGCTTAAATTTTGACCAAGACACTCGTGAGTGACTTGGTTCGTCTTTTCACCCGTAGGTAGTAGGACTTAAATTTCAACCAAGGCACTCGAGAGTGATTTGGTTCGTCCTTCCACCTGTCAGTAGAAGGACTTAATTTTTGTACCAAGGCTAGTGGGCGACTTGGTTGGTCTTTCCACCCGTAGGTAGTAGGACTTAAAATTTGCACCAAGGCACTTGTGAGTGACTTGGTTCGTCCTTCCACCTGTCGGTAGAAGGACTTAAATTTTGTACGTTGGCACTCATTGGTGGCTGGGTTAGTCCTTCCACTTGTAGGCAGTAGGAATTTAAACTTCGATCATGGCACCCGTAAGTGACTTGGTTCGTCCTTCCACTCGTTGGTAGAAGGTCTTAATTTTCGACCAAGACACTCGTGAGTGACTTCGTTCGTCTTTTCACCCGTAGGTAGTAGGACTTAAAATTTTCAACAAGTCACTCGTGGGTGACTTCGTTCGTCCTTCCGCCCGTGGGTAGTTGGACTTAAATTTTGACCAAGGCACTCGTGAGTTACTTGGTTTGTCCTTCCACCAGTAGGTAGAAGGACTTAATTTTCGTACCAAGGCACTTGCTGGTGGCTTGGTTCGTCCTTCCACCCAAAGGTAGGAAGACTTAAATTTTGACCAAGGCAATCTGAGTGACTTGGTTCGTCCTTCCACCTGCAGGTAGAAGGACTTAAATTTTGACCAAGACAATTGTGAGTGACTTGGCTCGTCCTTCCACTCGTAGGTAGTAGGAATTTAAACTCCGACCAAGGCACCCGTAAGTGACTTGGCTCGTCCTTCCACTCGTAGGTAGAAGGACTTAAATTTTGTACCAAGGCACTTGCTAGTGACTTGGTTCGTCGTTCCACCCGAAGGTCGGAAGACTTAGATTTTGACCAAGGAACTCTGAGTGACTTGGTTCGTCCTTCCACCCGCAGGTAGAAGGACTTAAATTTTTACCAAGACATTTGTGAGTGACTTGACTCGTCCTTCCACTCGTAGGTAGAAGGACTTAAATTTTGAACCAAGGCACTTGCTGGTGACTTGGTTTGTCCCTCCAGCCGAAGGTCGGAAGACTTAGATTTTGACCAAGGCACTCTGAGTGACTTGGTTCTTCCTTCCACCCGCAGGTAGAAGGACTTAAATTTCGACCAAGACACTCGTGAGTGACTTGGTTCGTCCTTTCACCCGTAGGTAGTAGGACTAAAAGTTTTCACCAAGGCACGCGTGGGTGACCTGGTTCGTCCTTCCACCCGAAGGTAGTAGGACTTAAATTTCGGCCAAGGCACTTATGAGTGACTTAGTTCGACCTTCCACCTGTCGGTAGAGGGACTTAAATTTTGTACCTAAGCACTTGTTCGTGTCCTGGTTAGTCCTTGCACCCGACGGTAGTAGGACTTTAAACTTCGACCAAGTTACCCGTAAGTGACTTGGTTCGTCCTTGCACCCGTAGGTAGAAGGACTTATATTTCTACCAATACACTCATGAGTGACTTGGTTCGTCCTCTCACCCATAGGTAGAAGGACTTAATATTCGTAGCAAGACACTTGCTGGTGGCTTGGTTCGTCCTTCCACCCAAAGGTAGGGAGATTAAATTTTGACCAAGGCACTCATGAGTGACTTGGTTCGTCCTTCTACCCGTAGGTAGAACGACTTAAATTTCGACCAAGACACTCGTGAGTGACTTGGTTCGTCCTTTCACCCGTAGGTAGTAGTAGGACTTAAAAAAACTTTCACCATGTCACTCGTGGGTGACTTGGTTTGTCCTTCGACCCGTAGGTAGTAGGAATTAAAATTTTCACCAAGGCACTCGTCGGTGACTTGGTTCATCCTTCCGCCCATAGGTAGTAGGACTTAAATGTTGTACCAAGACACTCGTGAGTGACTAGGTTCGTACTTCCACCCGTAGGTAGTAGGACTTAAATTTTGATCAAGGAACTCGTGTGTGACTTGGTTCGTCCTTCCACCTGTAGGTAGAAGGACTTAAATTTCTACCAAAACACTCGTGAGTGACTAGGTTCGTACTTCCACCCGTAAGTAGTAGGACTTAAATTTTGATCAAGGCACTCGTGAGTGACTTGATTCGTCCTTCCACCCGCAGGTAGAAGCACTTAAATTTTGTACTAAGGCACTCGTGAGTGACTGGGTTCATCCTTTCACCCGCAGGTAGAAGGAAATAAATTTTGACCAAGTCACTCGTGAGTGATTTGGTTCGTCTTTCCACTCGTAGGTAAAAGGACTTAAATTTTGTACCAAGGCACTTGCTGGTGCCTTGGTTCGTCCTTCCAGCCAAAGGTAGGAAGAATTAAATTTTGACTAAGGCACTCGTGAGTGACTTGGTTCGGCCTTCCACCCGTAGGTAGATGGACTTAAATTTTGACCAAGGGACTCGTGAGTGACTTGGTTCGTCCATCCAACCATAGGTAGAAGGGCTTAAATTTTAACCAAGACAATTGTGAGTGACTTGGGTCGTTCTTCCACTTGTAGGTAGAAGGACTTAAATTTTGAACCAAGGCACTTGCTGGTGACTTGTTTCGTCCTTCCACCCGAAGGTAGGAAGCCTTAAATTTTGACCAAGGCACTCTGAGTGACTTGGTTCGTCCTTCCACCCGCAGTTAGTAGAACTTAAATTTCGGCCAAGGCACTTGTGAGTGACTTGCTTCGTCCTTCCACCCGTAGGTAGAAGGACTTAAATTTCGACCAAGGCACTCGTGACTGACTTGGTTCGTCCTTCCACCCATCGGTAGCAGGACTTAAATTTTGTACCTGGGCTCTCCTTGGTGGCTTGCTTTGTCCCTGCAACCGAAGGTAGTAGGAATTTAAACTTTGACCAAGGCACCCGTAAGTGACTTGGTTCATCCTTCGACCCTTAGGTAGAAGGACTTAAATTTCGACCAAGACACTTGTGAGTGACTAGGTTCGTCCCTTCACCCGTAGGTAGAAGGACTTAAATTTCGACCAAGGCACTCGTGAGTGACTTTGTTCGTCCTTCCACCCGTAGGTAGAAGGACTTAAATTTCAACCAAGACAGTCGTGAGTGACTTGGTTCGTCCTTTCACCCGTAGGTAGTAGGACTTAAAATTTTCAGCACGGCACTAGTGGGTGACTGGGTTCGTCCTTCCACCCGTAGGTAGTAGGACTTAAATTTTGCCCAAGGCACTTGTGAGTGACTTGGATCGTCCTCTCACCCGTAGGTAGAAGGACTTAATTTTGGTACCAAGGCACTTGCTGGTGGCTTGGTTCGTTTTTCCACCCGAAGGTAGGAAGTCTTAAATTTTGACCAAGGCAATCGTGAGTGAGTTGGTTCGTCCTTCCACCCGTAGGTAGAAGGAATTAAATTTCGACCAAGACACTCGTGAGTGACTTGGTTCGTCTTTTCACCCGTAGTTAGTAGGACTTAAAATTTTCAACAAGTCACTCGTGGGTGACTTCGTTCGTCCTTCCACCTTTAGGTTGTAGGACTTAAAATTTTCACCAAGGCACTCGTGGGTGACTTGATTTGTCCTTCAATCCGTAGGTAGTAGGACTTAAAATTTTCACAAAGGCATTTGTGGGTAACTTGGTTCGTCCTTCCACCCGTAGGTAGTAGGAATTAAATTTAGACCAAGGCACTTTTGCGTGACTTGGTTCGTCCTTCCACCTGTCGGTAGAAGGACTTAAATTTTGTACCTAGGTACTCGTTGGTGGCTTGGTTCGTCCTTGCACCCGTAGGTAGTAGGAATTTAAACTACGACCAAGGCACCCGTAAGTGACTTGGCTCGTCCTTCCACTCGTAGGTAGAAGGACTTAAATTTTATACCAAGGCACTTGCTAGTGACTTGGTTCGTCGTTCCACCCGAAGGTCAGAAGACTTAGATTTTGACCAAGGCACTCTGAGTGACTTGGTTCGTCTTTCCACCCGCAGGTAGAAGGACTTAAATTTTGACCAAGACAATTGTGAGTGACTTGGCTCGTCCTTCCACTCATAGGTAGAAGGACTTAAATTTTGTACCAACGCACTTGCTGGTGACTTAGTTCGTCCCTCCAGCCGAAGGTCGGAAGACTTAGATTTTGACCAAGGCACTCTGAGTGACTTGGTTCTTCCTTCCACCCGCAGGTAGAAGGACTTAAATTTCGACCAAGACACTCGTGAGTGACTTGGTTCGTCCTTTCACCCGTAGGTTTTAGGACTTAAAGTTTTCACCAAGGCATGCGTGGGTGACCTGGTTCGTCCTTCCACCCGAAGGTAGTAGGACTTAAATTTCGGCCAAGGCACTTGTGAGTGACTTAGTTCGTCCTTCCACCTGTCGGTAGAAGGACTTAAATTTTGTACCTAGGCACTCGTTGGTGTCCTGGTTAGTCCTTGCACCCGACGGTAGTAGGACTTTACACTTCGACCATGGCACCCGTAAGTGACTTGTTTCGTCCTTGCACCCGTAGGTAGAAGGACTAATATTTCTACCAATACACGCGTGAGTGACTTGGTTCGTCCTCTCACCCAGTGGTAGAAGGACTTTATTTTCGTAGCAAGACACTTACTGGTGGCTTGGTTCGTCCTTCCACCCGAAGGTAGAAGGACTTAAATTTTGACCAAGACAATTGTGAGTGACTTGGCTCGTCCCTGCACTCGTAGGTAAAAGGAGTTAAATTTTGTACCAAGGCACTAGCTGGTGACCTGGTTCGTCCTTCCACCCGAAGGTCGGAGGACTTAAATTTTGACCAAGGCACTTGTGAGTGACTTGGTTCGTCCTTCCACCCGCAGGTTGAAGGAATTAAATTTCGACCAAGACACTCGTGGGTGACTTGGTTCGTCTTTTCACCCGTAGGTAGTAGAACTTAAAATTTTCAACCGAGTCACTCGTGATTGACTTGGTTCGTGCTTCCACCCGTAGGTAAAAGGACTTAAATTTTGTACCATGGCACTTGCTGGTGGTTTGGTTCGTCCTTCCACCCGACGGTAGGAAGACTGAAATTTTGACCATGGCACTTGTAAGTGACTTGGTTCGTCCTTCCACCCGTAGGTAGAATTACTTAAATTTCGACCAAGACACTCGTGAGTGACTTGGTTCGTCCTTTCACTAGTAGGTAGTAGGACATAAAATTTTCACCAAGGCACTTGTGGGAGACTTGGTTCGTCCTTCCGCCCTTAGGTAGTAGGACTTAAATTTTGACCAAGGCACTCGTGAGTTACTTGGTTTGTCCTTTCACCAGTAGTTAGAAGGACTTAATTTTCGTACCAAGGCACTTACTGGTGGCTTGGTTCGTCCTTCCACCCGAAGGTAGGAAGACTTAAATTTTCGCCAAGGCACTCGTGAGTGAGTTGGTTCGTCCTTCCACCCGTAGGTAGAAGGACTTAAATTTCGACCAAGACACTCGTGAGTGACTTGGTTCGTCCTTTCACCGGTAGGTAGTAGGACTTAAAATTTTCACCAAGTCACTCGTGGGTGACTTCGTTCGTCCTTACACCCGTAGTTAGTAGGACTTAAAATTTTCACCAAGGCACTCGTGGGTGACTTGGTTCTTCCTTCCACTCGTAGGTAGTAGGACATAAAATTTTCACCACGGCACTCGTGGGTGACTCAGTTCGTCCTTCCACCCGTAGGTAGTAGGAAATAAATTTAGACCAAGGCACTTGTGAGTGACTTGGTTCGTCCTTCCACCTGTCAGTGAAAGGACTTAAATTTTGTACCTAGGCACTCTTTGGTGGCTTGGTTAGTCCTTGCACCCGTAAGTAGTAGGAATTTAAACTTTGACCAAAGCACCCGTAAGTGACTTGGTTCATCCTTCCACCCGTAGGTAGAAGGACTTAAATTTCGACCAAGACACTCGTGAGTGACTAGGTTCGTCCTTTCACCCACTGGTAGAAGGACTTAAGTTTCGACCATGGCACTCGTGAGTGACTTGGTTCGCCCTACCACTTGTCGGTAGAAGGACTTAAATTTTGTACCTTGGCACTCGTTTGTGGCTTGGTTAGTCCTTGCACCCGTAGGTAGTAGGAATTTAAACTTCGACCAAGGCACCCGTAAGTGACTTGGTTCGTCCTTCCACCCGTAGGAAGAAGGACTTAAATTTCGACCAAGACACTCGTGAGTGACTAGGTTCATCCTTTCACCCGTAGGAAGAAGGACTTAAATTTCGACCATGGCACTCGTGAGTGACTTGGTTCGTCCTTCCACCTGTCAGTAGAAGGACTTAAATTTTGCACCTAGGCACTCGTTTGTGGCTTGGTTAGTCCTTGCACCCGTAGGTAGTAGGAATTTAAACTTCGACCATGGCACCTGTAAGTGACTTTGTTCGTCCTTCCACCCGTAGGTAGAAGGACTTAAATTTCGACTAAGACACTCGTGAGTGACTAGGTTCGTCCTTTCACCCGTAGGTAGAAGGACTTAAATTTCGACCAAGGCACTCGTGAGTGACTTGGTTCGCCCTTCCACCCATAGGTAGAAGGACTTAAATTTCGTACCAAGGCACTTGTTGGTGGCTGGTTTCGTCCATCCACCCGAAGGTAGGAAGACTTAAATTTTGACCAAGGGACTCGTGAGTGACTTGGTTCGTCCATCCAACCAAAGGTAGAAGGACTTAAATTTTGACCAAGACAATTGTGAGTGACTTGGCTCGTCCTTCCACTTGTAGGTAGAAGGACTTAAATTTTGAACCAAGGCACTTGCTGGTGACTTGTTTCGTCCTTCCACCCGAAGGTAGGAAGCCTTAGATTTTGACCAAGGCACTCTGAGTGACTTAGTTCGTCCTTCCACCCGTAGTTAGTAGGACATAATTTCGGCCAAGGCACTTGTGAGTGACTTGCTTTGTCCTTCCACCCGTTGGTAGAAGGACTTAAATTTCGACCAAGGCACTCGTGAGCGACTTGGTTCGTCCTTCCACCCATAGGTAGCAGGACTTAAATTTTGTACCTAGGCTCTCCTTGGTGGCTTGCTTTGTCCCTGCAATCGAAGGTAGTAGGAATTTAAACTTCGACCAAGGCACCCGTAAGTGACTTGGTTCGTCCTTCGACCCTTAGGTAGAAGGACTTAAATTTCGACCAAGACACTTGTGAGTGACTAGGTTCGACCCTTCACCCGTAGGTAGAAGGACTTAAATTTCGACCAAGGCACTCGTGAGTGACTTTGTTCGTCCTTCCACCCATGGGTAGAAGGACTGAAATTTTGTACCAAAGCACTGGCTGGTGGCTTGGTTCGTCCTTCCACCCGTAGGTAGAACGACTTAAATTTCGACCAAGACACTCGTGAGTGACTTGGTTCGTCCTTTCACCCGTAGGTAGTAGTAGGACTTAAAAAAACTTTCACCAAGTCACTCGTGGGTGACTTGGTTCGTCCTTCCACCCGTAGGTAGTAGGAATTAAAATTTTCACCAAGGCACTCGTTGGTGACTTGGTTCGTCCTTCCACCCATAGGTAGTAGGACTTAAATGTTGTACCAAGACACTCGTGAGTGACTAGGTTCGTACTTCCACCCGTAGGTAGTAGGACTTAAATTTTGATCAAGGAACTTGTATCTGACTTGGTTCGTCCTTCCACCTGTAGGTAGAAGGAATCAAATTTCTACCAAGACACTCGTGAGTGACTAGGTTCGTACTTCCACCCGTAAGTAGTAGGACTTAAATTTTGATTAAGGCACTCGTGAGTGACTTGGTTCGACCTTCCACCCGCAGGTAGAAGGACTTAAATTTTGTACCAAGGCACTCGTGAGTGACTTGGTTCATCCGTTCACCCGCAGGTAGAAGGAAATAAATTTCGACCAAGTCACTCGTGAGTGATTTGGTTCGTCCTTCCACTGTTAGGTAAAAGGACTTAAATTTTGTACCAAGGCACTTGCTGGTGCCTTGGTTCGTCCTTCCAGCCGAAGGTAGGAAGACTTAAATTTAGACTAAGGCACTCGTGAGTGACTTGGTTCATCCTTCCACCCGTAGGTAGAAGGACTTAAATTTCGACCAAGACACTCGTGAGTGACTTGGTTTGTCCTTTCACCCATAGGTAGTAGGACTTAAAATTTTCAGCACGGCACTCGTGGGTAACTGGGTTCATCCTTCCACCCGTAGGTAGTAGTATTTAAATTTTGATCTAGGCACTGGTGAGTGACTTGGTTCGTCCTCTCACCCGTAGGTAGTAGGACTTAAAATTTTCAACAAGTCACTCGTGGGTGACTTCGTTCGTCCTTGCACCTGTTGGTAGTAGGACTTAAAATTTTCACCAAGGCACTTATGGGGGACTTGGTTCGTCCTTCCACCCGTAGGTAGTAGGACTTAAAATTTTCACCAAGGCACTTGTGGGTAACTTGGTTCGTCCTTCCACCCGTAGGTAGTTGGAATTAAATTTAGACCAAGGCACTTGTGAGTGACCTGGTTCGTCCTTCCACCTGTCGGTAGAAGGACTTAAATTTTGTACCTAGGCACTCGTTGGTGGCTTGGTTCGTCCATCCAACCATAGGTAGAAGGACTTAAATTTTGACCAAGACAATTGTGAGTGACTTGGCTCGTCCCTGCACTCGTAGGTAGAAGGACTTAAATTTTGTACCAAGGCACTAGCTGGTGACTTGGTTCATCCTTCCACCCGAAGGTCGGAGGACTTAAATTTTGACCAAGGCACTCGTGAGTGACTTGGTTCGTCCTTCCACCCGCAGGTAGAAGGAATTAAATTTCGACCAAGACACTCGTGAGTGACTTGGTTCGTCTTTTCACCCGTAGGTAGTAGAACTTAAAATTTTCAACCGAGTCACTCGTGATTGACTTGGTTCGTCCTTCCACCCGTAGGTAAAAGGACTTAAATTTTGTACCATGGCACTTGCTGGTGGTTTGGTTCGTCCTTCCACCCGACGGTAGGAAGACTTAAATTTTGACCGAGGCACTTGTAAGTGACTTGGTTCGTCGTTCCACCCGTAGGTAGAATTACTTAAATTTCGACCAAGACACTCGTGAGTGACTTGGTTCGTCCTTTCACTGGTAGGTAGTAGGACATAAAATTTTCACCAAGGCACTCGTGGGTGACTTGGTTCGTCCTTCCGCCCGTAGGTTGTAGGACTTAAATTTTGACCAAGGCACTCGTGAGTTACTTGGTTTGTCCTTTCACCAGTAGGTAGAGGGACTTAATTTTTGTACCATGGCACTTGCTGGTGGCTTGGTTCGTCCTTCCACCCGAAGGTAGGAAGACTTAAATTTTCGCCAAGGCACTCTTGAGTGAGTTGGTTCGTCCTTCCACCCGTAGGTAGAAGGACTTAAATTTCGACCAAGACACTCGTGAGTGACTTGGTTCGTCCTTTCACCGGTAGGTAGTAGGACTTAAAATTTTCGCCAAGTCACTCGTGGGTGACTTCGTTCGTCCTTACACCCGTTGTTAGTAGGACTTAAAATTTTCACCAAGGCACTCGTGGGTGACTTGGTTCGTCCTTCCACTCGTAGGTAGTAGGACTTAAAATTTTCAACACGGCACTCGTGGGTGACTCGGTTCGTCCTTCCACCTGTCAGTGAAAGGACTTAAATTTTGTACCTAGGCACTCTTTGGTGGCTTGGTTAGTCCTTGCACCCGTAGGTAGTAGGAATTTAAACTTCGACCAAAGCACCCGTAAGTGACTTGGTTCGTCCTTCCACCCGTAGGTAGAAGGACTTCAATTTCGACCATGGCACTCGTGAGTGACTTGGTTCGTCCTACCACCTGTCGGTAGAAGGACTTAAATTTTGCACCTTGGCACTCGTTTGTGGCTTGGTTAGTCCTTGCACCCGTAGGTAGTAGGAATTTAAACTTCGACCAAGGCACCCGTAAGTGACTTGGTTCGTCCTTCCACCCGTAGGAAGAAGGACTTAGATTTCGACCAAGACACTCGTGAGTGACTAGGTTCGTCCTTTCACCTGTAGGTAGAAGGACTTAAATTTCGACCATGGCACTCGTGAGTGACTTGGTTCGTCCTTCCACCCATAGGTAGAAGGACTTAAATTTTGTACCAAGGCACTGGCTGGTGGCTTGTTTCGTCCATCCACCCGAAGGTAGGAAGACTTAAATTTTAACCAAGGGACTCGTGAGTGACTTGGTTCGTCCATCCAACCATAGGTAGAAGGACTTAAATTTTGACCAAGACAATTGTGAGTGACTTGGCTCGTCCTTCCACTCGTAGGTAGAAGGACTTAAATTTTGAACCAAGCCACTTGCTGGTGACTTGTTTCGTCCTTCCACCCGAAGGTAGGAAGCCTTAAATTTTGACCAAGGCACTCTGAGTGACTTGGTTCATCCTTCCACCCGCAGTTAGTTGGACTTAAATTTCGGCCAAGGCAGTTATGAGTGACTTAGTTCGTCCTTCCACCTGTAGGTCGATGGACTTAAATTTCGACCAAGGCACTCGTGAGTGACTTGGTTCGTCCTTCCACCCATAGGTAGCAGGATTTAAATTTTGTACCTAGGCTCTCCTTGGTGGTTTGATTTGTCCTTGCAACCGAAGGTAGTAGGAATTTAAACTTCGACCAAGGCACCCGTAAGTGACTTGGTTCGTCCTTCGACCCTTAGGTAGAAGGACTTAAATTTCGACCAAGACACATGTGAGTGACTAGGTTCGTCCCTTCACCCGTAGGTAAAAGGACCTAAATTTCGACCAAGGCACTCGTGAGTGACTTTGTTCGTCCATCCACCCATAGGTAGAAGGACTTAAATTTTGTACCAAAGAACTTGCTGGTGGCTTGGTTCGTCCTTCCACCCGAAGGTAGGAAGACTTAAATTTTGACCAAGGCACTCGTCAGTGACTTGGTTGGTCCATCCGACCATAGGTAGAAGGACTTAAATTTTGACCAAGACAATTGTGAGTCACTTGGCTCGTCCTTCCACTCGTAGGTAGAAGGACTTAAATTTTTTACCAAGGCACTTGTTGGTGACTTGTTTCGTCCTCCCACCCGAAGGTGAGAAGACTTAAATTTTGACCAAGGCACTCTGAGTGACTTGGTTCGTCCTTCCACCCGTAGGTAGAAGGACTTAAATTTCGACCAAGGCACTCGTGAGTGACTTGGTTTGTCCTTCCACCCATAGGTAGAAGGACTTAAATTTTGACCAAGGCACTCTGAGTGACTTGGTTCGTCCTTCCACCTGCAGGTAGAAGGACTTAAATTCTGACCAAGACACTCGTGAGTGACTTGGTTCGACCTTCCACCCGCAGGTAGAAGGACTTAAATTTTGTACCAAGGCACTCGTGAGTGACTTGGTTCATCCGTTCACCCGCAGGTAGAAGGAAATAAATTTCGACCAAGTCACTCGTGAGTGATTTGGTTCGTCCTTCCACTGTTAGGTAAAAGGACTTAAATTTTGTACCAAGGCACTTGCTGGTGCCTTGGTTCGTCCTTCCAGCCGAAGGTAGGAAGACTTAAATTTAGACTAAGGCACTCGTGAGTGACTTGGTTCATCCTTCCACCCGTAGGTAGAAGGACTTAAATTTCGACCAAGACACTCGTGAGTGACTTGGTTTGTCCTTTCACCCATAGGTAGTAGGACTTAAAATTTTCAGCACGGCACTCGTGGGTAACTGGGTTCATCCTTCCACCCGTAGGTAGTAGTATTTAAATTTTGATCTAGGCACTGGTGAGTGACTTGGTTCGTCCTCTCACCCGTAGGTAGTAGGACTTAAAATTTTCAACAAGTCACTCGTGGGTGACTTCGTTCGTCCTTGCACCTGTTGGTAGTAGGACTTAAAATTTTCACCAAGGCACTTATGGGGGACTTGGTTCGTCCTTCCACCCGTAGGTAGTAGGACTTAAAATTTTCACCAAGGCACTTGTGGGTAACTTGGTTCGTCCTTCCACCCGTAGGTAGTTGGAATTAAATTTAGACCAAGGCACTTGTGAGTGACCTGGTTCGTCCTTCCACCTGTCGGTAGAAGGACTTAAATTTTGTACCTAGGCACTCGTTGGTGGCTTGGTTCGTCCATCCGACCATAGGTAGAAGGACTTAAATTTTGACCAAGACAATTGTGAGTCACTTGGCTCGTCCTTCCACTCGTAGGTAGAAGGACTTAAATTTTTTACCAAGGCACTTGTTGGTGACTTGTTTCGTCCTCCCACCCGAAGGTGAGAAGACTTAAATTTTGACCAAGGCACTCTGAGTGACTTGGTTCGTCCTTCCACCCGTAGGTAGAAGGACTTAAATTTCGACCAAGGCACTCGTGAGTGACTTGGTTTGTCCTTCCACCCATAGGTAGAAGGACTTAAATTTTGACCAAGGCACTCTGAGTGACTTGGTTCGTCCTTCCACCTGCAGGTAGAAGGACTTAAATTTGGACCAAGACACTCGTGAGTGACTTGGTTCGTCCTTCCACCCGCAAGTAGAAGAAATTAAATTTGAACCAAGTCACTCGTGATTGACTTGGTTCGTCCTTCCATCCATAGGTAAAAGGATTTAAATTTTGTACCATGGCACTTGCTGGTGGTTTGGTTCGTCCTTCCACCCGAAGGTAGGAAGACTTAAATTTTGACCAAGGCACTCGTAAGTGACTTGGTTCGTCCTTCCACCCGTAGGTAGAATTACTTAAATTTCGACCAAGACACTCGTGAGTGACGTGGTTCATCCTTTCACCCGTAGGTTGTAGGAATTAAAATTTTCACCAAGGCACTCGTGGGTGACTCAGTTCGTCCTTCCGCCCGTAGGTAGTAAGACTTAAATTTTGACCACGCACTCGTGAGTTACTTGGTTTGTCCTTCCACCAGTGGGTAGAAGGACTTAATTTTCGTACCAAGGCACTTGCTGGTGGCTTGGTTCGTCCTTCCACCCGAAGGTAGGAAGACTTAAATTTTGACCAAGGCACTCGTGAGTGACTTGGTTCGTCCTTTCACCCGTAGGTAGAAGTACTTAAATTTCGACCAAGACACTCATGAGTGACTTGGTTCGTCCATTCACCCGTAGGTTGTAGGACTTAAAATTTTCACCAAGGCACTCATGGGTGACTTGGTTTGTCCTTCCACCCGTAGGTAGTAGGACTTAAAATTTTCGCCAAGGCACTCGTGGGTGACTTGGTTCGTCTTTCCGCCCATAGGTAGTAGGACTTAAATTTTGTACCAAGGCACTCGTGGGTGACTTGGTTCGTTCTTCCATCCGTAGGTAGTAGGACTTAAATTTCGACCAAGGCACTCGTGAGTGACTTGGTTCGTCCTTCCACCTGTCAGTTGAAGGACTTAAATTTTGTACCAAGGCACTCGTGGGCGATTTGGTTGGTCCTTCCACCCGTAGGTTGTAGGACTTAAAATTTTCACCAAGGCACTCGTGGGTAACTTGGTTCGTCCTTCCACCCGTAGGTAGTAGGACTTAAATTTCGAACAAGGCACTTGTTAGTGACTTGGTTCGTCCTTCCACCTGTCGGTAGAAGGACTTAAATTTTGTACCAAGGCACTCATTGGTGGCTTGGTTAGTCCTTCCACCCGTAGGTAGTAGTACTTTAAAGTTCTACCAAGGCACCCGTAAGTGACTTGGTTCGTCCTTCCACCCATATTTAGAAGAACTTAAATTTCGACCAAGATACTCGTGAGTGACTTGGTTCATCCTTCCACCCGTAGGTAGAAGGACTTAAATTTCAACCAAGGCACTCGTGAGTGACTTAGTTCGTCCTTCCGCCCATAGGTTGAAGGACTTAAATTTTGTACCAAGGCACTTGCTGGTGGCTCGGTTCGTCCTTTCACCCGAAGGTAGGAAGACTTAAGTTTTGACCAAGGCACTCGTGAGTGACTTGGTTCGTCCTTCCACCCGTAGGTAGAAGGACTTAAATTACGACCAAGACACTCGTGATTGACTTGGCTTGTCCTTCCACTCGTGCGTAGAAGTACTTAAATTTTGTACCAAGGCACTTGCTGGTGGCTTGGTTCGTCCTTCCACCCGAAGGTAGGAAGACTTAAATTTTGACCAAGGCACTCGTGAGTGACTTGGTTCGTCCTTCCTGCCGCCAGTGGAGGGACTTAAATTTCGACCAAGACACTCGTGAGTGAGTTGGTTCGTCCTTCCACCCATAGGTAGAAGGACTGAAATTTGGTACCAAGGCACTTGTGAGTGACTTGGTTCGTCCTTCCACCCATAGGTAGAAGGACTGAAATTTCGACCAAGACACTCGTGAGTGACTTGATTCATCCTTCCACCCTTAGGTAGAAGGACTTAAATTTTGTACCAAGGCACTTGCTGGTGGCTTGGTTCATCCTTTCTCCCGAAGGTAGGAAGACTTAAATTTTGACCAAGGCACTCCTTAGTGACTTGGTTCATCCTTCCACCAGTAGGTAGAAGGACTTAAATTTTGACCAAGACACTCGTGCGTAACTTGGTTCGTGTAACACCCCAAACCCATACCAAGGATTTAGATGCACAACCTATCTTAGAAATACTCAACAATAATATAATGGAACAGAGCGTAATTAAATATCCACAAATAAACTTCAAATAATCAATATCTTTCCCATGAGATCCATTAAAACAAAAAAAAACAAAAAACCATAACAATAAATTCTCCAAATACAATCTCAAATAGTTCCACAAATGTCAAACTCACTATCCAAAAATATTAAAATAGTTCACCAACTAACATAGCTCCAAAGGAAGTTGTCAATCTAAGGCTCCACTGATTTACCACCAAAAGACGTACCACTACTCTAATCTGTAAGGGTGGCAAAAGGGGGGGGGGGGGGGGGGGGTGAGCTAGAAGCCCAATAAGAGACTACATAACATAAGGATGTCTTTCAAAACAACCATTAGTATCATTGACGAAGTATAGTCTTTACAAAATATTTACAACTAGTTTTTAACAGTAATACAATAAATTCTATAAAACTGTCAAGAATAAAACATTTAACTATAATGCTGTAATCATTAAATAAAATAATAACCACTTTAGTTAGCTAGAATACACTAAATAGGTAGAAACAATATATTATAACAATAAACAATCTTTTTCCTACTTATAAAGATCAGTAACAATAAAACAGTAGTTCGATATGGAAAACATTAGTCAGACAAAGACATAAGCTGCTAAACACTCGGTGGGTGATTCCCCTAGGGAATAATAACACTAACCTCAAAGAGGCAACACTGGCTCCAAAGAGCAAACAATAACACTGCACCACACCACAATAACACTACATCGGCCGAAGGCCAACACTTAACCCTGTATTGGCAAAGGTTGCAGACTATCTAACTGACTGTTTGAAAACATTCTTGACATGTACAATTTCATAATAATATACAATAAATAATAAAATTCTGGTATATATTATGCATTTACAATGGTATAAGTTTTTGAAACTTCACTTTTGCAATTATGTATATATAAATATATTTTTACCAAAAATATATATATAACTATACACGTCTTGAGAGACGTCATGTTCTGTAGTCTACTTACCTCTAGTTGTTAAATCAAGCTTCACCTCAACGGTCTGAAACAATATCAATTAGAACCTAAATAAACACAAGACGACTCAATAAGAATGGATACACTAAGGCAGCAACAAAATATAAATTTCACTCTTAAAATTCGTAGTTCACTACTTATTTTGAAACTATAGCTAATCTAGTACTCAATTGCTTTATCAAGTACTCCAAAATCAATACCTAGTAAACAATTCTAATGAGCCGAATATGTAAATCTCTATGTTATAAAATTCTCCCAGTACAAGTTGGCTTCCAAATGATCACATGCTTGTAGATCATATTAACCCAAAATAATATATATCATCCATAGAAAATTCTACCCGTAGGACATAGAAACTATAGCATGTACTGAGTGTTAGAAATTTTATCTAACATATAAATAATATTCAAGGATCTATCCTACCCGTAAGCCATAGAAGGAACACAATGGATTTACCAATTAATTCCTACCCATAGGACTTAGTGACCTGAAGCATGCATTGATAAAAGTTTAGAACCTGACCATGATATAGATTACAAGATTCAAAAGTCCAGCCCCACGACCATGCGTAAACTCTAGCAACTATCACTCAAGAGCTTTTCGCCTAATTCAAGAGTTCATATGGGACAGTAAAGCAAATCTACTAAACTACTCTAGCAACGTAGGTTATTTCCATGAGGGTTTGAGAGAGAGATATACCTGACCACACCACCACACCGATGCAGGATTTGTTTCTTGTACTTTTGCAGTCTCTCTCTCTGTCTTTCAGCAGGAAAACCCTAACTTACTTACACGTTAAAACTGTTTTCACTTGGGCTCAAATTTAAAACCCACTAAAAATTCATATTAAGGTTATTTACATAGGCTAGGACTCTAAAGAATTCCAATAACACTTAAACTCCTAATCCATATAGGTTTTAGTCTCTTATCCTTTTCCTTAAACAATAAGGAGACTAAAAGCTAAATATGAATAATCCACACAAAATAACTATTCACGTTACTTTTTTTTTTATTTTTTTTTATCATAATATAAAATAATGTCACTTCTAAAATAAATTAAATAATTCATCAACTCCACTCTAGAAGTAAATAAAATAAATTTAAGTGAGACGGTTGTTATAGTTTGTCCTTTCACCCGTAGGTAGTAGGACTTAAAATTTTCACCAAGGCGCTCGTGGGTGACTTGGTTCGTCCTTCCACCCGTAGGTAGTAGGACTTAAATTTTGACCAAGGCACTCGTGAGTGACTTGGTTCGTCCTTCCACCCGTAGGTAGAAGGACTTAATTTTCGTACCAAGGCACTTGCTGGTGGCTTGGTTCGTCCTTCCACCCGAAGGTAGGAAGACTTAAATTTTGACCAAGGCACTCGTGAGTGACTTGGTTCGTCCTTCCACCCGTAGGTAAAAGGACTTAAATTTTGAATAAGAATCAGGTGCCGTTGGCATCCTTGATCGTCGGTATCCTTGGTTGTCGATCCATCCCATAGGGATGAGGATTAGGTGTCCGTCAGCTTCCTTTTGTAGTGTTTAGCCCTGAGGTCTTGCTGCAGCGTTGGCATTTGTTGTATGCTTATACGTAGGATTGGGCATCCTTTTGCATGGTAGGCCATTGATACACTGCCCCCGGGACGCGTGATGCCCGAACTTTCAACATTCGGTACGCATTGTAGTCCTCTATTAACGTCCCATTCTTAAGGTATTTTGTCCGTCTACTTTGGGTCGTGGACTTGCCGACGTGACTGAGCGTTACCTCGTCATCAAAATTTTTTTTTTTGGTGTCCGTCCACTTTTGTTCATGGACATGCATCCGTCCTTTTTTTTTTTTTTTTTTTTTTTTTTTGGTGTCCGTCCACTTTTGTTCATGGACATGCATCCGTCCTCTTTTTTTTTTTTTGTCTGTCCACTTTGTTCATGGACATGCATCGTCAATTTTTTTTTTTTTTGTTTTTTTTTTTTTGGTGTTCGTCCACTTTTTTTCATGGACATGCATCCATCCTTTTTTTTTTTTTTTTTTTGGTGTCCGTCCACTTTTGTTCATGGACATGCATTCGTCCTTTTTTTTTTTTTTTTTTTTTTTTTTTTTTTTTTGTGTCCGTCCACTTTTTTGGTTGTCATTTTTTGGTCGTGGATTTGTTGAGGTGACTAAGTGTTACCTTGTCACCTTGTTGGTCGTTCGCTTGGGGTCGTGGACTTGTTGAGGTGACTAAGTGTTACCTTGTCACCTTGTTGGTCGTCCACCTTGGGTCGTGGACTTGTTGAGGTGACTAAGTGTTACCTTGTCACCTTGGGTCTTGGATTTGTTGAGGTGATTAAGTGTTACCTCGTCACCTTTTTGGTCGTCCACTTGGGGTCGTGGACTTATTGAGGTGACTAAGTGTTACCTCGTCACCTTGTTGGATGTCCACCTTGGGTCGTGGATTTGTTGAGGTGATTAAATGTTACCTCGTCACCTTTTTGGTCCTCCACTTGGGGTCGTGGACTTATTAAGGTGACTAAGTGTTACCTCGTCACCTTGTTGGACGTCCACCTTGGGTCGTGGACTTGTAGAGGTGACTAAGTGTTACCTCGTCACCTTGTTGGTCGTCCACTTGGGGTCATGGACTTGTTGAGGTGACTAAGTGTGGCGACCGTCCACCCATAGTCAACTTTGGTCATGCGTCTACTTGTAGGTGACTAAGCGTAGTGACCGTCCATCCGTAGGCGACTTTGGCTACGCGTCTACCCGTAGGTAACTTAGTATAGTGACCGTCCACCCATAGGCGACTTTGGCCATGCGTCTACCCGTAGGTAACTTAGTGTAGTAGCCGTCCACCCGTAGGCGACTTTGGCCATGCGTCTATCCGTAGGTAACTTAGTATAGGCGACTTTGGCCATGCGTCTATCCGTAGGTAACTTAGTATAGTGACCGTCCACCCGTAGGCGACTTTGGCCATGTGTCTACCCGTAGGTAACTTAGTATAGTGACCGTCCACCCGATGCGTTGTACAAATATTCCTCGTCTTTTGCCCCCCCTTCCATGTTTGCCTTTGCTACTTGAGTTGATCATCTCTCAGATTGTTCGTCACCTTGGCGACTTGGATGATCGGTATTACCTCGGAGATATTGTAGAAGGGTAGGCAGTATTGGTTGTTCGCTTTTTTTTTTTTTTTTTAATCGCAAGTAGAGTAAATATTCTTCAGGCATTCGGTATTCTAAGGGTGAGGTAGCTTCTGCCCATCAAGTCTCTCTTGTAGGGTGGTTGTCATCCAAAAGGCACCTTTTTCATGGAGAATTGGTCTTCCGTCTTGCTGGGTTGCTCCAGTTCGCTGTAACTTCCCTTGGCCTACAAGGATCTCTATTTGTTGTTTCAGATTATAACACTCCTTTGTGTCATGTCCATGTTCATGGTGGTAATGTCAATATTTGGTGCTTTGATCGCTTGCTTGGATCCCCATTCATCCTCCTCGGCCATTCCAACATGGGGTCGATAGGAGCGTTTAGTGGGGTGGAGCGAACGGGTCGGCTATTAGAGTGTCTAGGCCTCTTGCCTTCTCTTTGGCCAATCGTTCGTCGTCCTACAGTATTGTAGTCGTCAGTCTTCTCTTCTATTTTCTGTTCCCTTCTTTAATATTTCGAAGGGGTGGATAGTGATTATGACCACTTCTACGTTGATCATACGATAAGACTTGATGTTCTTGCTGCTGCTTAATTTGCACTTCCAACGCTTGGTTTTGTAGCATAAGAGCTTTATTTTGTTGAGTAAGTTGCTCGATCGCAACCGAGAGAGTGTCTGCAGTTGCCATTCTACAACAGTGGGGGGAATTCCAGTTTCTTGGTTGGCTAATGCCATCGATCGAGTTTGGACCGTACGACCTTTTGTCTCAGGGATAAAGCAATGACTGATTACTCGTATTTCCCACAGACGGCGCCAACTGATGATGCCGAAATAATCACCAGTGAGCCACACGGTTCCAACACGCTCAATACCAGACCTGCCCAACACACAAAAAGAAGACCTTACAGAGAGTACCGGTGTGGTACCGGCCAAAGACCCTCTAAAGGTTAAGTCAGAAGAGAGCTCCAACAATGTTAGAGAGTATGAGCTTTAGAGAAATTGGGCGTACCTTTCTCTTGAGGGTCTTTGGGTTTTTATAGTCGCGTAGAGGCAAACTCCTTAGCTTGCAGAACAAGTCTTTTCCTTATGGGAAAGATACTCATTAATGCGTGTATATTCTAGAATTCTACTCATGTTAGGACTCTGCAAACCAGGGCTAATCGTGTGTCGCAAGTATTTTCCATTTAAGGTTCCTTGGAGACCACATAATAATGGGCTGGATGCCACGTGGCCGTTCGGTTTGTACATGCCACGTCTGTCCGTGCCACCTCCGTCCATATAGCTCCGTCATGCATAATTTTTCCTCTTCAGTTGCCCCCTTCACCCTATGGGTCCGTGATCTCAGAGTGGAAGGACCTGTGGAGTGACAGTTCGATTTGGATCCTAAAAGACTTGTCAGTCTTTGACAGGCTGGCCTGAAATTATTTATGGCGCAGGGGACTTAAATTTTGACCAAGGCACTTTTGGGTGACATGGCTCGTCTGTCCTCCCGTAGGTAGGAAGACTTCGAATTTTCACCAAGGCACTCGTGGGCGACTTGGTTCGTCCTTCCACCCGTAGGTAGTAGGACTTAAAATTTTCACCAAGGCACTCGTGGGTGACTTGGTTCGTCCTTCCACCCGTAGGTAGTAGGACTTAAATTTTGTACCAAGGCACTCGTGGGTGACTTGGTTCGTCATTCCACCCGTAGGTAGTAGGACTTAAATTTCAACCAAGGCACTCGTGAGTGACTTGGTTTGTCCTTCCACCTGTCGATAGAAGGCCTCAAATTTTGTACCAAGGCATCCGTGGGCGACTTGGTTGGTCCTTCCACCTGTAGGTAGTAGGACTTAAAATTTTCACCATGGCCCTCGTGGGTGACTTGGTTCGTCCTTCCACCCGTAGGTAGTAGGACTTAAATTTCGACCAAGGCACTTGTGAGTGACTTGGTTCGTCCTTGCACCTGTCGGTAGAAGGACTTAAATTTTGTACCAAGGCACTCATTGGTGGCTTGGTTAGTCATTCCACCCGTAGGTAGTAGGACTTTAAACTTCGACTAAGGCACCCGTAAGTGACTTGGTTCGTCCTTCCACCCGTGGGTAGAAGGACTTAAATTTTGACCAAGGCATTCGTGAGTGACTTGGTTCGTCCTTCCACCCATAGGTAGAAGGACTTAAATTTTGTACCAAGGCACTTGCTGGTGGCTTGGTTCGTCCTTCCACCCGAAGGTAGGAAGACTTAAATTTTGACCAACGCACTCATGAGTGACTTGGTTCGTCCTTCCACCCGTAGGTAGAAGGACTTAAATTTCGACCAAGACACTCGTGAGTGACTTGGCTCATCCTTCCACCCGTAGGTAGAAGGACTCAAGGTGGGTTTCTCAAACAAGTAATTTAGGGGGTCCATTCTAGCAACTATCTATACTTGAAATGGTAAAATGACATGTCTCAACTTCTACACGACCCACACAAGAGCAAAACAGGATTTCCCTATAGATATGTGTCTAGTCTTATAATCTTGCAGAGTCTTCCTTAAGAAGCACATGGCTCTCTCATTATTGTCGTCATCTTCTTGGGCCAACATGCTTCCTACAAAATCTTCTATGATCAAGAGGTAGAGGGGTAAAGTTTTTCTGAGTTCTAGAGGTACTAGGACAAGTGGGTTAAGGAGGTATTCCTTGATAGTCTTAAAGGCTTTCTGACATTCCTCATTCCATGTATCGGGTTCATTCTTTTTCAAAAGCTTGAAAATTAGTTCATAAGTGGAAGTGAGCTTGGCAATGAATCAGCTAATGTACTATAGTCGACCTAGGAATTCTCTTATCTCTTTCTCACTCTTGGATAGAGGCATGTCCAAAATGGCTTTGATCTTTGATGGGTCAACTTCTATCACTTTATCACTCACTATGAAGCTTAGCGATTTTGCGACAATTACTCCAAAGGTACACTTTTGGGGATTCAACCTAAGCTCGTATTCTTTCATCCTTCGAAGAACTTTCTCAAGTTGATTATGTGGCCCTCTCTATCTCTAGACTTCACTATCATGTCATCAACACATACCTATACCTCATTGTACATTATGTCATGTACCAAGGCTGTGGCCATCCTTTGATAAGTTACCTCCACATTTTTAATCCAAATGGCATCACCGTGTAGCAATAATTTCGCCATTCTGTGATGAAGGTAGTTTTGGTCATATCCTCAAGGGCTATTTTGATTTGGTTATATCTGGAGAAACCATCCATAAAAGAAATCAAAACACTACCAGTAGTGTTATCCACTAAGACATCTATGTGGGGTAAAAGGAAGTCATCCTTGGACAAGCCTTTTTTAAGTCTCTAAAGTCCACACACATTCTGACCTTTCCATCTTTCTTTGGTACGGGCATAACATTGTTGATCCACTCAGATTGGTGCACGACTTTGATGAACCTTACCTGTAATTGCTTGGTAACCTGTTCTTTGATCTTAAGGAGTCATTCGGTTCTCATGCATCTCAACTTTTGTTTGACAAGCAATATATGGGAGTGGGTGTTAAAAGAAGGGCATCTATATATACCTCGTTTTGTACCCCGTTAATAAATTTTGGTCTCCAGCCCCAATGATGAGCTTGACATATGCCAACCAAAGGTAATTAAAGAGTTCACAATAGTTTGGAAGTAATCACAACTCAAAAGTGCTCAAATCGCGTTGAAAACGATTCTGAAAAATGACCTTTGTTCACTATTTTGACCATAAATTTTAATCCACAAAGAATTTTTATGTGAGATATATTTCATTAGAAAGTAGACATCTTGGGATTCAATTTGAACACAAATTTTTCCTAATTTAGATTTATATTGAGTAAGTTATAGGTGTTTGAAGTTGGGCCATAAAAGCTGTTAGATTAGGGTTTTTGGGGACGCATGCGTATGCATGCCCCAACCATGCGTATGCAAGGTCATTTCCAGAGCCCATATCTTCAATTTTAGGGGTCCAAAACTTCATTCTTTGATGTGGGCCGGCCCTTAAACCCTTGGGAATGTCCAAAGACCATTAAAAAGCCCTAAAAACCCTAATTTTAACATATAAATACTCACCTTATGTCTCCAATCAAAACCCTAGCAAGAGAGAGTTATCTTTTGGCCTCCGTCTTCTCTAAAACCCTAGTTTTCTTTTCTACAACTCACACACAGTACCTTTACACATTTTTGAAAAATAAAAAACCTTTCTTTAGTTAGTTCTAAGGCAGAAACTATTTTCCCAATTCGTTCTCTAAAACCTTTTCAATTATAAGTTTTGTTCTTGAGTTGTGATCATCCTAAAAACTATTGTGTTCTTCAATTACACTTTTTCTCTCAATCTAATCTTTGTGTTTTAGGCACTGAAGGATCGGTTAAATAATCTCAAACTCATAATCTCAAGTAAGGTGAGTGTTCTTCCCATGAACTCCTCCATTTCTTAATATGATTCATATGAGTTCTTGATTTAGTTTCTCTATTTGTTATATTTGATTTGCTTATTGTTTTTAATTCTTTTGATATGTATTAATTTGATTTTGGTTGTTTGTAATCTATTTTGGTTGTTCTTGTTTTATTATTTTAGTCTCTATGTAAATTTAACATGATTATTTATTTTAGGGGAAATTGCACTTTACTCACCTGTGGTTTGGCCCGTTTTAACAGTGCCTACCGGTGGTTTAAAAGTTGTCACTTAACCCACCTGAGGTGGCCTCTGTTAGACCCCCGTTACCCACCTCTCCCTTTTCACCGTTAAAAATAGGGGTAAATGTGTCTTTTTCATTATATTTTATGTCTCTCTCCTCTTTTCTCTCAATATTCTTCTTCTTCACAATCAAAACCCATAAATGTATATGGAATGATGCGTTTAATGTTCTTACCCAATGCCCACTGCAATTGCCAAAAATACTTTTACAATGACAAGAAAACCAATACACCTACAGTCACAAACAAAGCCATAAATCCATGTGAACATACACCCACAGATTTGCTAAATCCAAAAATTGACTACTTAATTCTTCATAAAACAATCACAAAATAAAATACAAAAATAAAGAAAAAATGGTATCCACTAGTTTGCTGGATTCTATCTTTACCCTAGGCTTTCTCTCTCTAAAACTCTAACCCCTTCTCTTTTGCTGGGTTCTCTAAAAAAAAAAACCCAGATTTGCAAGTAAAAAAAAAAAAAATCTGCAAAAAAACAAGAAATCTTTCATGCAAGTAAAAAAAAAAATAAAAAAAAATCTGCAAAAAAACAAGAAATCTGCAAAAAACCCCAGCAAAGACTAGCAAGGCAACGGATGGTGGAAATCTGTTCCTTTCACGCATCCTTCGACTTTCGAAACCATCTCCATGGAAGAAGATCTCAAGAACAAGGTAAATTCCAACCCTGAATCTTTCCTCAAAGGCAAACTTTGTGAAGACTATACCCTATAAAGGTGGAGCTTTTATTGTATAATTAGAAATCAAGCTGGATTTCCTCAAAAAAAGAAATCAATCTGGATTCTTATCTTTTTTTGGGGCGGGGGTATAGATTTGTGTAAAAATGAATTTCTTTCTTAATTGTTGTTGATGGTGGTTTTGTGAGAAGTACTTTATATCTGATTTTGGTTGATGGGGAAATCTACAGCTCGGAGATTTTTAATCCTATGGAGTTCAATAAGTGGGTCACGACTACCATGGCCTCAAAAATTGTTTTACAAAACAAGTTGTAAAATTACTTGTGTGTGCAAAGGATGGTGTTCATTTAAAGTGATGTTTTGATGGAGAGTGTAAAGAAGACTGGGCTAAAGTTGATACAGAGGAAAACCCAAGCTTCAATACACCTCCTTGCTTCCAAGTGTTCAGATTTCACTTGGGGCAATCTAAGTGAAGAGAGGAAGGGATTATGGGTTTTGGGGATTTTTAGGGATTCTCAAGTAGAGAGAGGGAGAGAGCTCGTTCTTCTTTTTAGGGTTCTATTTGGGTTCTAATTTTGGCTTATATAGTAAAGGAGATTTTCTAACAAAAAGGGCAGAGGTGGGTAACGGGGGTCTAACGGAGGCCACCTCAGATGTGTTAAGTGATAACTTTTAAACCACGGGTAGGCACTATTAAAATGGGCCAAACCACAGGTAGGTAGAGTGCAATTTCCCCTTTATTTTATGTTAGTCTAGCATATTTATTTGGTTTGTTCGTGGTTATTTGTTTATATTGGTTTGTTTTGTTTCCTTTATGTTAGTTTAGTGTTTAGGGTTCTAATATGCTTGTTTGATTTCTGTTTTAATATTTTTGAATGATTAAATGCATGCACATGGTTTAACCATGCATGCGCATAGTTGAGTATGCGTACGCATCCTGAACCCAAATTAAGGCAAAAATATTGGTTTTATTTATTCAAAGATTAGGGCAAAAATCTTTTTTTTTTTTCTTTTAATAATTTTTTACATGTTGTAGACATCGTATTTTGTACCCCTTATGACTCAGGCCCCCGTTCCTCGATGATGCTCAAACTCTAAGGCCCAATGCCAATTTAGAGCCCAATCAGATATTAAATTGACTTGAAGAGTGTTAAAATGGAAAATATAACGTTTTAGATGAGCAAAAATCTATTTTTGTAAATAAAATGACCAAAGTGGCCCTCAGCCTATGTATGTAGGCCACGACTTGCATACGCAGGCCAAAGCATGTGTAGGCAAACACATTCCTGCATACATAGCTAGGGTTTCAGAAGCATAAGAAATGGAAGTTTTCTGCAATAATGGCTGAGATTTGGAATGAATCTCACATCGTCTGGGAGGCGCTCCAAACCTCATTTTTCCCGCTATATAAAGCCTTACATGGTACATTTTCAAAACACACAGAAATCCCACCACTACAAGAAATTTGTACTATTGCGGCAGGTACAAAAACTGCCGCTATATGTCGCATATTGCAGCATTTTTTTGACCGCCGTTGTACATAGGATCTATTGCGGCGTTTCATTGGACCGCCACAGTAGCTCTAGTCTTTTGCAGCATCCTACAGCAGTGGGACATAGAACTGCTGTAATATATATGTTTTAGCGGCATTAACTTAGATATAGCAGTGCTCCAAAATCCCGCCGCAATAAATATATCATTTTGCGCAAATACTATAGCGGCGGTATAGAAAACCACCGCAATATGTTAGTTGTAGAGGCGTTGAGATGACCGCCATAATAGACCTTCTAATTCCTCGCCTCTCCAAATTTTCCCTTTGTTTTTTTGGCTTTTCATTTTTAGCGCCTTCTCATTTCACTCCCCAAAACCAAACACTCTCTCTGTATTCACTCATTCATTCTCTCTCTCTCTCTCTCTCTCTCTCTCTCTCTCTCTAACTCTTCAGAGACCTAAAATCCCACCCAAACACCCAGCTCAAACACCTATCTCTCTTTCTCTCTCTCTCTCTCTCTCTCTCTCTCTCTCATCCCACCACTGTTGCCACCTCCACAACAACCCCACCACCACCACCAAACCGTCGTGGCCCAATCCACCTCGTCGCCACCACCTAACAACCCCAATCCAGTAAGTTCTCTCGAACCCTGTGATGTTTCGATTTTTTTTTTATTTAAAAAAAGGGATTTTTTTTTTTTTTAAAATCTGATGATGAGAAACAAAGTTCAATGTACGTTGGTATTTTTGTATTATGTATCCAAAAGGTGTTTGTCATTGTATTGATTGATGTTTACTTTTCTCTTTTCTGATTTTTGTTAAAGAAAAATTACTGGGTTCATTGGGGTGTTCTGAGTAAGATTCACATTCTAGCTCTAAGGCGTTGTCCGATTCTCCTAATGAATAGAACTTAGGGCTCAAATCCCCTTCCCCCACTTATTGTAAGCAAAAAGAAAATATGAAAAAATTTTACTAGAAAAACGTTGTTTATTGATTCTAATATTTAATTAGAAAACTTAATGTCAGTTGTTTAAATTGTTTATTGATTCTTATATGGAAAAAGGGAGTTTCAAATAACTGGCTAGTCCCATGAGAGTATCTAGAAACAAGTATCATTGATTTGAAAGAACAGGCTCAAAGTATTTCTTAATAATCTAGTTGTTGACTTGTGCCAAGGTTATAAGAGCCTTTACATTTCTAAGTAGTGTAGTTAAATCTGATATCAAACAATAGTGACAAAAATAAGTGGTTAAGATAATATTAATTGTTGGGATCAAACCTACAGACTTGAGCTTTCAACTATCATAAACCCCAGATCCCAATACTTTTTTTGATTCTAACACAGTGTAAGGAGGAATGGGATTAAATGGGGATTGAATTGGAATGGTAACATTAATATACTCTAGCGCCTTCCTTCTTTATCCTTGTAAAATATTTCTATACAACATTAAATATACTCAACAATATGGATTAGACTATACACGAAAACCAATTGGTTTTGCTAACAAAAGAAGGAGAAAAATACATACAGTGTGTTCATAGAGTAATGGTACAGATATATTCTCAAAGTTGTTTGATAAGACTGAGATGCATGAAGAAAAGGCAACAAGAATTCCCAGATGCAGCTCTAGCAGTACTTTTGCATACAAATACATATGTTTACCAACAGTAACCATAAGAAACAAATCCTTGCTGGATGTCTTTTACACTTATTTGATTTCAGTTTTTAGATTTGTGATCTTTGAGATTCTAGCAGTGTAAATAGAAGGATTACTTAGCAGAGGTCCTGATCCTTTCCTATTCTGTTGTTTGTGGGATCTCAGTTCAAGTAGTCTTCTATTTCCACTATTAGCTCACAAATCTTCCTATCATTTCCTTTATATCTATTGACTGACAGCCAATTGCTTGATATTTTATATATGTGTGTGTACTGTACACTTTAATCAGTTGATTCTTATATTTAATTCAATGTAGTTTATCTACCCAGTAAGCTTTTATTGTGATTTGTATCATTTCCATTATTGTGATTTGTATTAAGAACCAATTGGTAGTGTGTATATAATGTGTTTGGCAAATTCTTAATTTGTTTATTGTTCATTTGTGCAAGCTTAGCTACACTCTTTACTTGATATCAACTTGATTTTTACCTGTTGTTGTGCTTATATACTTGTTTTTATTTTAGACTTTGACAGTTGAAATGGCAAGGCAAAAAGTAAGTTTGCACACGCATTCCAAGAGCGTAACCTTGGAAGGAGCTTCTACACAACATGTGGATCAAGAAACGAACCAAGAAATGCACGAAGCTTCTACGCAAGGTATGGGCTTACATGAACATTTTGCTATTAGTTTGGTAACTTAAAAATTCTTTTAGGAATATGTGTTGAATATACTTGTTCAAATTGAAGGATTACTTGTGACTTCTTTCAAAAATAAACATAAAAGTGATGAGAGTTGGGTTTACATGATGAATTGGGTATTGGCAAAAGGATAAGGCTGAGATCACTCTAAGCCATGGAATCTGTCTAGGTCTTGGTTCAATTTGATCTTTTCAATTTCAATACTTATTTATGATCCATTATTTTGATAAAGCTAAGCTAACTTACAACACCAGAAGGGGCTAAAACATATATTAGAGAATCAAACTATTTGAAAAGAAATCTGTTTTTCTTCTCCCCTGTTTATATTCTCTGCTAGGTTTACTTTAGTTAGGATTGAGTGGGCTTAAATGTGAGATGTCATAGAGAATAAATTATGATATTGGTTCCTTATAATCCTTTCATATTTGTTGGTTTTTTTTATAGTAGCTTACCTAATTGGAAAGCCTGAAAGCTTCTCCTAAAAAGTATCTATTCTAGCTTCTGTCCCTAGAACCTAGAGCAACATTTCATTCACTTTTACCTACTATTTACTTACTTACTGATTTGCGTTATATATTCAATTTCATATATATTTACTTACTTTAACGATATTGTCTCCTTTAAATTTCAGATGTGAAGCCACCTGTACGTACCACTCATGGGCCAAGTAAGTACTTGAATGTTTGGGATCTTCCCGACAACCAAGTAATTGAGTTGCCGCTAAATAGTATGCATCAACCGGTTGATGAAAGGGCGAGGGCTTTCACTGGTTTCTTGGGTATGATTGCACGGAAACCCCACATGTGCCCAATTAGATATCTAACTTGGAAGGACATGCTAGAAGAACTTAAAGAAGAGTGTTCGCATGTTGTAGAGGTATTAAAGAACTTATAATACTTGTAATTATGACATTTTGTACTAGGTTATACATAAGTATTTGAGCATGAAAAAATTTATAATTTGCTAACTCAACTATTTGATTGTAGCGAAAATACACCGTCCCTACTAATCCTACTGCATATGTGGCTTTGAAGACATTTACCTTACAAAAAATTGAGAAGGCTTGGAGGGATCACAAGTGTAGGCTGAAAACATCTCATTACATACCGCATCCAAGAAACAAAGCACGGGTGAAGAACAACCGACCCAAGGGATGCATGCCAAAAGATTGGGATGTTCTTGTTGAGCATTGGTATATTGATGATGTAGTGGTATGTTTGTTTTCTCTCCCTCTCTCTTTCTTTTTATTTTTTAATATTATCGTTATGTTTATTTTTTCAAGCACAAGATAATTTTTAAATTTATTACATTGTTATTTTTAAAATGCACCCTTCACTTCAATTAGGCACATACTAGCATTTCTAGCTTCTTGACATAATAATTAGTTTTGTAAAATTTGAGCCCCTGCCTACCCCACATTGGCCAACACATGGAAATGATAACTTAGGATCTAGTACAGTGATGCAGTTACTGCAAGGTTAACAATGGCTACTAAATGTTGGGTCAGAGAAGGCAATGTCATTGGTTGCATAAGTTTTTGGGACCTAAAACTTATTTTCAACTCTCCTTCCAAAACTATAAATATAAACCCTAAATAAAGATATCATCTGTAAACTTAATTCTGTTTGGATATTGATGAGTTTCCTAAATGAAACTTATTTCATTATTTTTATCCATCTAATAACATAACACACACATAATGTTAATGTTACCAGTCCTTAACACTTCATACTTGCCCCAGCTTCTAGCTTCATGCCACCCTAATTTCAATATGCATCCCTTGTAGCCATTTCCTACTTATCTTTACACCTCCTACTTACCATTTAACCAACCTAATTGCTCCTCCTTGTGAGAATTTTCTGCCCACTTCGGCTATACACATAGAAGGAAGCTAGGAACCTTTGGTTCGATGAGAAAATAAAGAAATAAACATTTAGCTTGAGTGCAAATACAATCTACCTAACCTTATACAAATTATGGCTTTCGGTTTCATGTAAGTTACAATATAGTGGTTTGATTTCCACTTGGCTTGTCTTGCTTTATTTATATAATGATATTCATTCAATGACCAAGTGTTCTTGCTGTTACCTCAATTAACCAAATGGCTGGAACTTCAATTTCAAGAACTCTAGAGTGACTTTTAATTTACATAAACTTCATTTCATGAACCTGATTTAGAATTGAATTCTAGTTCTTGTTTGAGAATTTGTTGATGAATACTTTTCATTTTATCCATCGTGTTTGCATTACCTATGCATTCCTTGAGTTAATTCCATGATCTCTGTTAGGACATATGTGATTCACTTGTTAGGAACATATGTCACTATTTTATGTAATTGGCTAATCCTTTGACAAAACGCATTTTACTTGTATTTGGGTAGATCTAGGATGTGTTTAATGCTTCAAGAAACCTCGTTTCAAGTTCAAGTGTTAAAGTCATGAAAGTCTGTCCAAGATTCAAGTGCAGAAAGTGCTGTTCATTAAAGCTTGATAGCTAGCCATCTAGCGAGCCTTGAAGCGCTGTTCTAGCCCGTGGCTTGACAGCAGCTTGACAGATAGGCATCTGTCGAGGTTTATGAAAAACAGAGTTCCAGGTCTGTTTTGACTCCAATCCGTGGTTGTATGTTTGGGCTTTCTTTTCTCACAACCCTAAAAATTTAAAAGGATTATTTTAAGGGCCTTCAAAGGTAGAGCAAGTTGCACAAGTGTTAAGCAAAGTTTGTTCAAGCAAATTGTGACCAGAAACAGAATTTGCCCTAGTTCATCTTTCTTGTGAAGAAGCTGCTGTAACCAAGGAGCTTCTCGATCTTCATCGTGTGATGAATTGAAGAACTTTGCAGCCAACAACCTTCTCTAGTTGGTGATTGAAGTCACGTACTGGGATCCGCGCAATTGGTTAGTCACGTGCTGGGAGCCGTGCACTACAAGGAGAAATTGTCACTACAGAAGATGTCCAATTTGGTATTAGGGTAAGGGTTCAACTGTAGGTTGGTATAAGGTACTGGGATTCCTTACTTGTAACCGCTTGTTTTGATAATAGTGGATTCTCGGGAGTGGTGACCTTAAAATCACCCTGTGGGGTTTTTGCCGTGTTGGTTTTCCCCATTCGTAAACAAATCACCGTGTCAATTTATTTTCCACTGCATACTTAGTTTATTGGTGATTTGTTTGTGCTACCACGCGTTTGCATGTTAATTTGATTAATTAATAAACTTGGCTAATTAATAAACTTGGCTAATTAATCAATTAATTTATCACAAGGGGTCAATACATTCTTGGCCTATCAAGTGGTATCAGAGTAGACACACTCTGATTAGATTTTAATCTTTGCTGTGTGATCCATTAACCCTTATTTGTCATGGATAGAGGACAGTCTCTCATTATACCTCCTTTATTTGATGGCACTAACTATGCATACTAGAAAGTACACATAAGAGCTTTTTTTCAGTCTCTAGATGAGAAGGTGTGGCAAGCTGTTGAGATAGGCTGGACCAAGCCGAAGGAAGCGCCGGCCGATTGGGATGATGCCAAGATCAAGGCAGTAAACTTCAACAGCAGGGCATTGAATGCCTTATTTAGTGCGGTCACTAATGAGGAGTTCAAGAAGATATCCTCCACTGAAGCTGCTAAGGAAGTATGGACCATTCTCCAGACAACCTATGAGGGAACCAAGGCTGTCAAGGATTCAAAGCTTCAGAGGCTCACTACAAGCTTTGAAGAGATCAAGATGGTGGAGGATGATTCATTTGATGATTTCTATGCCAAACTCAAGGACATAGTGAACTCAGCCTTCAACCTTGGGGAAACCATTCTTGAACCAAAGATTGTGAGAAAGGTGCTCAAATCTCTACCCGAGAGATTTCATGCCAAAATTACCACAATAGAAGAATCAAAGGACATTGACAAGATTCCTTTGACAGAGCTGGTTGGTAATCTGCAGACCTATGAGTTAGGTTTAACAAGAATTGGTAAATCGGGTAAGAGCAAGAGGATGGCATTGAAGGCCAAGAGCAGTGATACTGATGAGTCTTCAGACGATGAAGTTTCTAAGATTAAGTCCTACATCACCTGACAATTCAAGAAGTTTATGAAGAAAGAAAATGGAAAGGGCTTCGACAAGGACCGTAGGTAATCCAATTCTTCTCAGTTCAAGAGCCAAGACAAATGGAAGAAGGATGCTAAGGATAGCGGTCAGTACACTGTTCCCTTAGGACCAAAGTGCTTTGGGTGTCAAGGCTTTGGACATATGAAAAAAGAGTGCCCCACATATCTCAAAAGCATTGGGAAGAGCAAGGCACTTGCTGCTACATTGAGTGACACCGAGCCTAAGGATGATTCCGACAATGAGGATGACGGAATCCTGAATGCCTTCACTACCACTGTCAATCCTACTAAGGGGATTGTTGAAGACGTGGATGAAGAAGTGGAATTGGTGGAGTCCAAGTTTGAGAAGATGGACGAACAAGATGACATCCATACAGCCTATGCAATGTTATACACGGTCTCAGAGAAGCATGAGAAGATGTATAGGTTGACCACCAAGAAGCTTAGTAATGTATAGCTAGAACGAGAAGAGCTTTCCACAAAGTTTGATGAAGCCAATCAGACTATTGGAGCACTGGGGTTTGAGAATAATTTCTTGGGTAAGAAGACCAAGAAACTTGAGGCAGAACTGTTCCAAGTTAGAGCTCAGCTGGAAAGGACTTCAAGCGCTAAGCTCAATGAGATGCTCAGTCTTCAGAAATTTGCTTCTGATCGAACCGGTTTAGGGTATGATTTCTCTTCTCCTAGTATTGCTTCTACTAGTATAACTGTTTTTGTTCCTCATGCTAATAACATTGAAACTGAGTAGAATGTTGTTAAAAATGATTTAGCTAGTGAGAACATAGACAAGGGTAAATCTATTTTAGGAGTACACCTTAAGCAAGATAAGAAAACAGCTAAAAACCCTAGGGCTAAGAAGGCTAACTCTCAAAAGCCTAAACAGAAGAAGCAGCATCTCTGTCATTACTGTGGAGTAGCTGGTCATATTGGACCTAATTGCTATAAGTGGCTAGCCACTCAACAGAGCAACGGCATGATAGCATCGGGAAACCAGAATCAGTTTCCATCCTCTTTTGCTCCTCTTGGAGATCTTCTCAAAGCCCTTATGTTCCTTTCAAACTTGAACGGTTTCAATTATTCCCCCTTACCGCCAGTTCAAGGGTTTACTCAAAGGAAAGGTTCTTCCAAGGTGTGGAAGGAAAATGGCTTCAAGTGATTATGTCATTTTTCTCTCTCCTCTTCTTGTTTTTGTTTGCATTACTTGAGTGTTTTGCTTTACTGTTTTGAGTCAGTCTAGTGTTATGCTTTGCTTGGTTTAACATGTTTTTGTTTGTTTTCAGTTTTTTTTTTATTTTGTTTTCAATATAAAAATAAAAATAAAAATTTTGAAAAATTAGAAAAATACAAAAACAGTGTGTGTCTGTGTATATTGGTACTTGTGTACTTTGGATGGCCATTGAAATAAAGTTTTCTAAATTTTGTATCTCTTGTAGCTTAGATGAGCATCTCTATGCACAACTAAGCAAGTGAGCTTTGTGGCTCTTATTTGTGATGAGTAAGATTAAGTAATTTCTTGTACTTAACACTCATATCACTCTTTTTGACAGGAAGGACTAGAAAATCCTAAGAGAAAGGCATAAATAATCATCTCATCACTGTTGCCCGCCAATCTTGAAATGACATTTGTATGCTTCGGCATAGCAAAAGTGGAATGTCAAAATGCTTAATATCATTGGGTATTTCTTTTCTATCTCTTGTATGCCCATGCATGATATGCTTATTAAAAGAAAAATATGCAAAGAAAAATAAAAAGCAAAATGATCAAAATGCTTTATATATGATTGCAAGTGTGTATTCTAGGAGATGTAGGAGTTATAGGATGTACCTCGAAGGTGATAGTCCCCATAAAATAGTTATGATTGTGTGTGAGTTAAAGTGATTTTCTCATATCTCAAATCGTCATAACATGTATACACTTATACAATCTTGTGATGTTTTTCACACACAACACGCAATATTCTTTGCTACTCTTGATACATGTGTAAGTACAATGTGATTTGACCATCACAAGGTTTACATGTGTTAATGTATGCTTACTAAACTGTTTTGACTTGTTTTTGAAATATAAAATTGGTTATACTTTTTTAGTGTGTGTGTGTGTGTTTTTGGGATCTATGTGCTAAATTTTTTTTGGTTGAGAGATGATTTTGAGTGTTCAAAATGTTGTTTGGATCATTGGTTGAGTTGCATGTTTGATTGCATTCATATTTGTGTTTTTCTCTTCTTGAAAAATTGTTTTTAAGCAATCTCGATACCTCCTTGACACCTCTCGATGCCTGGCTTATCTATCGAGCTCTTTAGTTGCTTTTTATCGCAATCTCGACACCTCTCGATAGCTAGGTGGATCGATTGAGAAAGTTCTTGTCCCCTTGATAGCTCTTCGATACCTACTCGATCCATCGAGCTTATTTTGCTATGGACACCTCTGGACACCTTCTCAATAGCTGCATCTGTCAAAGTTTTTAAATCTCGACACCTCTATCTATCGAGATTTACTGAACTTCTATTTAAGTATTCAGCGCGATTCGGACTTCGTTTCGCTTGATCTCTCTCGATTTGTCCGTGTCTCTTCACCTCCTAAACTTCCCTCTCTCACACCAAACTTCATCCTAAGTTGATTTTTGGCCTTAATCAAGTTTCTCATTACTTGGTAAGTGTCTAAATCCTTCATTCTTCATGCATTTCATGCATTAGACCTAGGTTTTTGGGTTTTTGAAATTATTTTGGGGTTTTTCAAAATTGATGAAGTTATTATGAAATTTTTGGGTTGGTTTTTGTGAAAATGCTTTAAGATCTTCATGCATTGCATCCCATGTGCATTATAACTATATTTTCATGCATTTAGATGTGTGTTATATATGTTAAACTGCTTGTGTGCTAGTAGGTTTGGATTGGGCTGAGTCCATGATGCAATTATCTTTGCACATCACATGCTCATACATTTTCATGCATATGTCTTTACATTCAATATATTTTTATATATTTGAACTGTTTTTGTGACTTTTCTGAGTGTTTGTTTCTTCCATCTCACTCTCTAGTTTACATTAGTGTGTCATGGCCGTCCTGGAACCCTCTTTGTTCCAAGGCATCTTCTTCTTCTGATCCCACCCCCTCTTCTGTTCAATTTCGTGATGAGCAAGCCCGAAAGGACTTCTCTGAGAACTTCTCTAGACGAGGCGTTCATTCGGAACGCCAAGTCATTTTGTCGGACTTCTCCGACAGTGACCTACCCACTGTCATTCATAGTCGGGGTTAGGAGTCACTGTGTGACATCCCAGTTACCTGTCCATTTGTGCTGATCCAGGAGTTTTACTCCAACATGCATGGACTTGATTCTTCAGTACCTCTTTTCATTACTCGCGTTCGAGGTACACGTATAGTGGTCACATCGGATATTGTATCTGAGGTGCTCCATGTCCCGAAGGTAGAATATCCTGACTACCCCCGTTGTGAGCATTTGAGCACTGTGTCCAAAGATGAGATGATTTTCGCTTTTTGGGAGCGTCCCCCTAATTGGGGCGATCGTCAATGTACTCCATGTTCGACCTTTGCTAAAGGTCCTAGATTCATGAACATGGTTATGACTTTTGTTCTTCATCCTCTTTCTCATTATAACTCTATTACCGAGCCCCATGCTCGATTTTTTCTTTCTTTGTTAGAGCATCTCACTATAGATTTTCCCTCACATTTCATTCTTTCCATCATAGATGTCTATAGGGATACGGCGACTCGTGATAAGCTCATCTTTCCTTCGACTATCACGAGGTTTTTACGCTATTTTTCCGTTCCCTTCCCTGTTTCTGACCACTTTCACGTTAGGTGTGCCATTGACTACGCTACCATTAAATGGAGCGAGGCGCAGTTTTGTTCAAGGTGGTCCAGTCCGGTAGCTCCTCCCACTTCTTACGCTCCATCCACCTCTGCTCCCTCTACTTCTGCGGGTGGTGTGACTTTGGATGCGATCATGGCGCAACTTCAACGCATGGATACTCGCCTTAATACACTCTCTATTGAGTTGTATCAGGTGAACACCCGTGTTGGCCGTATTGCTAGATGGCAGGCTCACCTTGGTGGCTTTATGGAGTCTCCCTCTCCTCCTTTCTTGGCATCCGAGGCATCTGAGGATGATGACGACTCCGACAACGACGATGATGATGATGATGGAGATACTAGCTCTTCCAACTCTGATGAGATGTCTACTTGACACTCTTACCCTTTGTCACTCGTAACAAAAAGGGGGAGTAGTTTTGGTTATGAGAGTAGTCATAGTTAGGGGAAGGGTTAGCATAGGAGATTTTTGTTAGGGGGAGTGTGTACATTGAGGGATGTAGTGAGGACTTGATGTATTCTTTTCTTTTCTTTCTATTTCAGATACATCAAATCTTGTATATTGTGGTCTTGTGACCGTTTTGACATACATTGTACTTATATTCCTTTTATATTGATGTATGTTTTTCTTTTCACCTACCCTTACCATGTATTGTTTCTTTTCTTTCTTTATACACATGTTTCTTATATTTTGTATGCAATCTATTATTTATGATTTACACTAAGATGCCGTGATGAGTTTTGTTTAAAGTGTTTCATAAATACAGGTTGTCAAAGTCTTTCTTGCCATAAACTCTCTTCTTGCAAAATTTTTCAAGAGTTTGTGTTAGGATAGATTTTATTGTATTCAACAAGTGAATATGAGTCGAGTGATTTATGACTTCTCTCATATGTTCATTTGTTTGTTGTGGTTTTGTCACGGATTGCCAAAGGGGGAGATTGTTAGGACATATGTGATTCACTTGTTAGAAACATATGTCACTATTTTATGTAATTAGCTAATCCTTTGATAAAATGCACTTTACTTGTATTTGGGTAGATCTAGGATGTGTTTAATGCTTCAAGAAACCTCGTTTCAAGTTCAAGTGTTAAAGCCATGAAAGTCTGAACAAGATTCAAGTGCAGAAAGTGCTGTTCATTAAAGCTCGACAGCTAGCCATCTATCGAGCCTTGAAGAGTTGTTCTAGCCCATGGCTCGATAGCAGCTCGACAGATAGGCATCTGTCGAGGTTTATGAAAAAATAGAGTTTAAGGTCTGTTTGTTGGGATTAATGCCCTTAACTCCTATTGTATGATGCCATGTATAATATTATTTATGACATTATGTATGACATGATGTATGACTTAAAATTGTGATTAATAAAGTTGTTTTATTATCATCTAAAATAATGGTAACATGAATATTCGAACGTTATCATATAGTCCATGAGATGCATAGTATGTGATTTATGTGATTTAGTCACAAAAGATATAAATCACAAGTTCTTTGTAAACTCAGAATTTGGTTCGTAGTTAGTGATGAAATCGGGCATTTCATCTGCGAAGACTATAACATATTAACTAAGATGATTTGTCTTAATCATGGAAGTGGTGACTTCTAGTTGATATGTTTTAAGAGTTAAGACATATTGAATTGGACCGCTGTGAGATTTATTATTCTCCTAACGACTGTCAATTGAATAATAAATCTCACGACTTATATTTACATGAACTCTTAATCCTGAGAGAATAATGGACCTGATCATGAAGTGAAGGTTGCTTTGATATATCAGGAGTGAGATCTAAAGTAACGGTCAAAACCTCAGTATGTTGGGCAGCAACATTTAGTGTTGATGGAACATATATTCTCAAGATGGAATTCATAGTCTCTTAATGGAGATACAAATATTCCCTTGAGATAAGTTTAATGGGTTTGTTATTCAGAGAGTTAGGCCTAACCACTTTAGTAAGACTAAAGTATATATTTATGAAATTGGATTTCATAAATATATGATGAATAACATTAAAGGATTAAACCGGGTACTCAAGGATTAAGATGTAGTAATATACAAAGTGGCAGTCTATATTCATGACTTTGTATTACTACGAATATTTTAATGAAGGGGTTGCATGTACAATAAAGTTTTGGGATATAATTTATTAATAAGGCCTAGAGTGCAACTATATTTATATAGTGGTATTAAATATAGTTAATGGTAACTTTGGACTTGTCAAGAGTTGACAGAAAAGCCCAAGGCCCATTGGAACTAGAGTCTTATTTGTTCCCTTTTGGTCCCACTCCAAGCCACACACTAAAGCCTAATTGGAAAAGCCCAAAAGGCTAGCCCAATTAGATAATCAGTTATGTAGAGAGAAACATACAGAATTTTATGTACAATGAATGAAATGGAATGTATGTGAAGAAGAGACACTTTTTGATTCTCTCTAGAATACACACACATATTTGATTGAGAGACCACACTTCTTGGGCATCAAGTGGAATTGGAGTGAAGATTAAAAGTATTCCCAAGTGCTTCTGATTTTCGGTTTTGAATTTCACCATACCAAGGTACACTCTCTTGATCATATATTCTGAAATTTATATAGCACATGTTATCAATTGTGAATGAAATAGATCCGTTAAATTTTTCCGCTGCACATGTTATTTTCCATCAAATGGTATCAGAGCGGTCTTCATTTCGAATCTGTATAACATGATTTGTAAGTTTTGGAATTAGAAATAATAGTTTCATGTTGTTAGAAGATTATATATGCATTTAATTTTCTGCATGGATGATGAAACTATAATTTGATGAAAACTGATATTGATGTTCTGATGTTGTTTAAATTTGAATTTAAGTATATTAAATTGATCTTTAAGGCTATAGCATCAATGGAATTCAGTTTTGACATCAATTTCCATCTGTTATGTTCATATGGTGTTTGATTGTTTATGAAAAACCGTTGAAAACTGTTTATATCTGAACTTGAAAACTAAAAACACGGGTTTTTCGCGAGTAAGCTTCCCGGGAAGCTACTCGCGAAAAATGCCACTGAAGCACAAAAATTTTCGCAGTTAAGCTTTACTCACGAAATAGTCGCGAGACAGTAGTGAAAGTTTCTGTGTGAATTTTTGTGTTTTCAAATTTTGCTTAACTCTTTTTTGCGGGAAGCAATTAATCACGAGATACCCACGAGGGAAGCGATTAGTAGCGAGATACCCGCGAGACAGTAGCGAAAGTTTCTGTCTGAATTTTTTGGAAAATTAGAAATTCAAAGTTTTTCAAGATGTTTTCAATAGTATAAAGTGCAATGCTGTGTGTGATTAGTTTACACATGTTTACAAAATAAAAACCTTTAATTTAAAACATCTAGTGGGAGAGAGATACAAGGGTTGGATCTCACGGCCTCCATTGTCGGTTTATAGTAGTGTGATTAAATACCTCGCCTTGGCGTATATGCCTTGCTCCCTTCGGAGGGTGTTTAATTCATGGAACTACAAATTAAACTTCTTAATGATGGATGATATGTGTTTTTACATTAAGAACGACCACACTTCCGTGGAGTTACTTAGTGACTCACATTGATTCTAGGCAATGGTGTACATTAGACTAAGTATAATGTTAACCTCCCTTCGAAGCTATGTCATTATTACTTAGAGGCTAAAGGAAAAATGGCAAATTATTTTTGTTTGGTAAGAGTTACCATGATAGCATTAATAATGAGAATAATTCTCCCCTAATCATAGTGATTGGTATGACCTCGCTTCCGGGGAATATTAATTGTGGGATTGGGTTGTCGTTGCATATATTATATTATGGTTTTGTTAAGGTTCCATACTATATGATTATACGCTAAATTGTACATTAGACTAAGTATAATGTTAACCTCCCTTCGAAGCTATGTCATTATTACTTAGAGGCTAAAGGAAAAACAGCAAATTATTTTTGTTTGGTAAGAGTTACCATGATGGCATTAATAATGAGAATAATTCTCACCTGATCATAGTGATTGGTATGACCTCGCTTCTGGGGAATATTAATTGTGGGATTGGGTTGTCGTTGCATATATTATATTATGGTTTTGTTAAGGTTCCATACTATATGATTATATGCTAAATTGATAATGTCCAGTTTACTTATTATATTCATGTTTATTATTTTTAGATTTGAACATGGCATCATTTAGCCCACTTGTTACTATTCTTAATCAAAACAAACTGACTGGATCCAACTATGTTGACTGGAAATGAAATTTGGACATTGTTCTAACTACTGAAGAGCACAAATATGTGCTTACTAAACCATGTCCTAGTTTTCCTTCATTAGATGCTCCCCCTGAGGAAAAACAACAATATGATCATTGGCAAAAGTCTAATGAGGTGGCCAAGTGCTACATCTTAGCATCTATCTCAAATGTTCTACAGCATCAAATGCAGGATGTAGAACTAGCTTCGGACATTATGCTAAATTTGAAAGAGATGTTTGGTGAGCAAGGCCGTTCAGCAAGGCAAGAAACCAGAGGCAAATTTGTAATACCAAAATGGCTGAAGGCAGTTCAGTTAGGGAGCATTGTCTTACAATGATCTCTAATCTGAATACATTGGAGGTTTTAGGTGCCGATATTGATGGAGAATCCCAAGTGGATATGATACTCCAGTCACTATCGGAATCATTCAAGGAATTCAGACTCAATTATAATATGAACAAAAAGATTTATTCTTTGTTTGAATTAATGAATGAGTTGGTAGCGGCAGAAGGCATCCTTGGTACTTCTAGTGTAGATACTAATATGGCTGAAGCTTCTACTTCTCAACCTAAGTCGAAAGGCAAAGGTAAGAAGAAGAAGAAGAAGAAGGACTTCACCAAGCAAGAGGGTAAACAAATTGCCTTAGGGGTTGCTGACAAAGGAAAGAAGATCAAAGGAAAATGTTTCCATTGTGGTGAGAAAGGACATCGGAAGAGGAATTGTCCAAAGTTCAAGGCTGCCGATAATAAGGGTATGAAAAGTTCTTTCCTCCTTGAAATATGTTTAGTACAAAATCCCACTGATTCCTGGTGTGTGGATTTAGGTTGTACTAATCATATATGCAATTCTTTGCAAGGGTTCCAGGAGACCAGAAAGCTTAAACAAGGGGAATTGTTTCTTACTTTGGTTGATGGGTGCAGGATTCCGGTTGTAGCTATTGGTGTTTTTAATTTATGTTTTGAGTCTAGAGTTTTAATATTGGAAGACTGTCTGTATGTGCCTAATGTTCGTAGGAATTTGATTTCTACAACTTATTTAGGTAAACATGGATATTGTGTTATCCTTAAAGACAATGTTGTAATAAAGAAGGGTAAAGTGTTTATCTGTTTTGGCAATATTGTGGATGGTCTTTATATTTTAACTCCTGATAAGCATGAATTATATAATTCTGAATTAGATAATGACTCTCATGTAAAATCATTAAAGAGAAAGTTTCCTTCTACTAATGATGCATATCTTTGGCACTTGCGTTTAGGTCATATAAATTCAAACAGAATTCAAAGACTGATCAAAGATGGACTCTTAGAGCTCATGGACTTTGATGAATTTCCAGCTTGTGAATCTTGTTTGGAAAGCAAAATGACCAAACGACCTTTTAATGCAAAAGGCAGAAGAGCCTAAGAATTGCTTGAATTAGTTTATACGAATGTGTATGGTCCTATGTCAACCCAAGCAAAAGGAGGTTATGAGTACTTCATCACTTTTACCGATGATTACTCAAGATATGGTTATGTGTACCTAATGAAACGGAAGTCCGAAACCTTTGAAAAGTTTAAAGAGTTTAGGGCTGAAGTCGAGAATCAATTGGGTAAATGCATAAAAGCCATTCGATCTGATCGTGGTGGCAAATACCTTCTTGGGGATTTCAAGGATTACTTAACACAAAATGGGATTGTATCCCAATTGACTGCACCTAGAACTCCCCAACAGAATGGTGTAGTAGAAAGAAGGAATAGGACACTTTTAGAAATGGTTAGGTCCATGATGAGTTACTCAACTTTACCGATCTCTTTTTGGGGTTATGCCATAAATAAAGCAATACATCTTTTGAATTTAGTTCCATCAAAATCTGTTCCCAAAACACCCATGGAATTGTGGAGTGGGTGTAAGCCTAGTATGAAATATCTCCACATTTGGGGTTGTCCAGCACATGTATTAAAAGGGAAGCCTGATAAATTGGAACCAAAATCAGAAGTATGTTTGCTTGTAGGTTATCCAAAAGAAACTAGGGGTTATTTATTCTATAGTCGTAAGGATAATAAAGTTTTTGTTAGTACAAATGCTAAATTCTTGGAAAATGACTATATGAATAATTTTACTCCTAGAAGTAGAGTTGTGTTGGTTGAAATGAATGAACTTGTAAAAGAACAACTAATGGATGAAACTAGGGATGATGTGGTTGTATTAGATACACCACAAGATACTACTTATAAGATGTCTAGTACACAGGTGCCTCATCGTAGTGGGAGAATTGTTCGGCCTCCTATAAGATTCATAGGTTTGGGAGAAACTTATGAAGCTATCTTAGAAGAGGCTGAATCGGATCCCTACACTTATGAAGAGGCAATGAATGATATAGATGCACATCATTGGGTCAAAGCTGTGAAATCTGAATTAGATTCCATGTATTCCAATCAAGTTTAGGATCTTGTAAAGGCGCCTAACGGCATTAAACCTGTTGGTTGCAAATGGGTTTACAAGAGGAAGAGAGGGATAGGATGGAAAGGTTGAAACCTTTAAAGCAAGACTAGTGGCAAAAGGGTATACACAAAAAGAAGGTATTGATTATGAAGAAACCTTTTCACCAGTAGCAATGCTTAAATCTATCAAAATTCTCTTATCCATTGCTGCTCATTATGATTATGAGATTTGATGGATGTCAAGACTGCATTTCTAAATGGCAATCTTGAAGAGGAAATCTATATGATGCAACCGGAAGGTTTCATAGCAAAGAACCAAGAGCATATGGTATGCAAGTTGAAAAGGTCCATTTATGCACTTAAGCAAGCATCTAGATCATGGAACATCAAATTTGATTAAGCAATCAAATCATTTGGTTTTGAACAAAATCTTGATGAATCATGTGTGTACAAAGACATCAAGATAAAGTGGTAATGTTCCTAGTGCTTTATGTTGATGATATTCTACTCATTGGAAATGATGTAGGGGTAATGTCATCAGTAAAGGTTTGGTTGTCAAGCCAATTTGATATGAAGGACTTATGTGAGGCTAATTTTATTCTAGGAATCAAGTTTTGGCAAGATCGCAAGAATAAGATGTTAGGCTTATCACAAGCTAGATATATAGATAAGGTTCTAAAACGGTTTAGCATGCAAAACTCCAAGAAATGATTACTTCCTTTCAGACATGGAGTTCCTCTGTCTGATGACCAAAGGCCTAAGACTGAAGAGGAAGTTGAAATGATGAGACAAGTTCCTTATGCTTCTGTAGTGGGAAGTCTCATGTATGCCATACTTTGTACTAGGCCAGATATTTGTTATTCAGTTGGCATGGTCAGCCGATATCAATTAAATCCAGGACCATAACATTGGCAAGCTGTAAAGCATATTCTCAAGTATCTACGGAGAACAAGAGATTATATGCTTGTTTACCATTGTGAGGATTTGATTCCCATTGGCTATACAGATTCAGACTTTCAACTGGATCTAGATTTCAGAAAGTCCACATCAGGATGTGTATTCACCTTGGGAGGTGGAGCCATAACTTGGAGGAGTGTAAAGTAATCTTGCATTGCAGACTCCACCATGGAAGCTGAGTGTGTTGCTGCTTGTGAGGCAACAAAAGAAGCTGTTTGGCTCAAGAAATTCCTTTCTGATCTTGGTGTAATGAGAATGGAACAAGTTCCCATCACATTGTTTTGCGACAATAGTGGAGCTGTTGCACAATCCAAAGATCCAAGGAATCATAAGAAAGGAAAGCACATTGAGAGAAAGTATCACATCATTCGAGATATTGTTGCTCGTGGAGATGTGGTGGTTGCAAAGATTGAAAGTGATAATCTAGCAGATCCCTTTACCAAAGCCTTGCCTCAAAGGACCTTTGAGTCACATTTGGAGGGAATAAGAGTTAGATTAGTGCACAATAGTCTTTAGGGCAAGTGGGAGATTGTTGGGATTAGTGCCCGTAAATCCTATTGTATGATGTTATGTATGATATTATTTATGACATTATGTATGACATGATGTATGACTTAATATTGTGATTAATAAAGTTGTTTTATTATCATCTAAAATAATGGTAACATGAATATTCGGATATTATCATATAGTCCATGAGATGCATAGTATGTGATTTATGTGATTTAGTCATAGAAGATATAAATCACAAGTTCTTTGTAAACTCAAAATTTGGTTCGTAGTCGGTGATGAAATTGGGCATTTCATCTGCGAAGACTATAACATATCAACTAAGATGATTTGTCTTGATCATGGAAGTGGTGACTTCTAGTTGATATGTTTTAAGAGTTAAGACATATTGAACTGGACCGCTGTGAGATTTATTATTCTCCTAACGACTGTCAATTGAATAATAAATCTCACGACTTATATTTACATGAACTCTTAATCCTGAGAGAATAATAGACTTGATCATGAAGTGTAGGTTGTTTTGATATATCAGGAGTGAGATCTAAAGTAATGGTCAAAACCTCAGTATGTTAGGCAGCCACATTTAGTGTTGATGGAACATATATTCTCAAGATGGAATTCATAGTCTCTTAACGGAGATATAAAATATTCCCTTGAGATAAGTTTAATGGGTTTGTTATTCAGAGAGTTAGGCCTAACCACTTTAGTAAGACTAAAGTATATATTTATGAAATTGGATTTCATAAATATATGATGAATAACATTAAAGGATTAAACCGGGTACTCAAGGATTAAGATGTAGTAATACACAAAGTGGCAGTCTATATTCATGACTTTGTATTACTACGAATATTTTAATGAAGGGGTTGCATGTACAATAAAGTTTTGGGATATAATTTATTAATAAGGCCTAGAGTGCAACTATATTTATATAGTGGTATTAAATATAGTTAATGGTAACTTCGGACTTGTCAAGAGTTGACAGAAAAGCTCAAGGCCCATTGGAGCTAAAGTCTTATTTGTTCCCTTTTGGTCCCACTCCAAGCCACACACTAAAGCCCAATTGGAAAGGCCCAAAAGGCTAGCCCAATTAGATAATCAGTTATGCAGAGAGAAACATACAAAATTTTATGTACAATGAATGAAATGGAATGTATGTGAAGAAGAGACACTCTTTGATTCTCTCTAGAATACACACACATAATTGATTGAGAGACCACACTTCTTGGGCATCAAGTGGAATTGCAGTGAAGATTAAAAGTATTCCCAAGTGCTTCTGATTTTCGGTTTTGAATTTCACCATACCAAGGTACACTCTCTTGATCATATATTCTGAAATTTACATAGCACATGTTATCAATTGTGAATGAAGTAGATCCGTTAAATTTTTCCGCTGCGCATGTTATTTTCCATCACTGTTTTGACTCCAATCCGTGATTGTATGTTTGGGTTTTCTTTTGTCAGAACCCTAAACATATAAAAGGATTATTTTAAGGGTCGTCAAAAGTAGAGCAAGTTGCACAAGTGTTGAGCAAAGTTTGTTCAAGCAAATTGTGACCAGAGACATAATTTGCCCTAGTTCATCTTTCTTGTGAAGAAGCTGATGTGTTTGTGCACCATAGGGTTTTGTAACCAAGGAGCTTTCTCGATCTTCATCGTGTGATGAACTGAAGAACTTTGCAGCCAACAACCTTCTCTAGTTGGTGATTAAAGTCGCGTACTGGGATTCGCACAATGGGTTAGTCACGTACTGGGAGCCGTGCATTACAAGGAGATACTGTCACTACAGAACAAGTCCAATTGGGTATTGGGGTAAGGGTTCAACTATAGGTTGGTATAAGGTATTGGGATTCCTTTACTTGTAACCGCTTGTTTTGATAATAGTGGATTCTTGGGAGTGGTGACCTTAAAATCACCCGGTGGAGTTTTTGCTGTGTTGGTTTTCCCCATTTGTAAACAAATCACCGTGTCAATTTATTTTCCGCTGCATACTTAGTTTATTGGTGACTTTTTTGTGCTACCACGCGTTTGCATATTAATTTGATTAATTAATAAACTTGGCTAATTAATCAATTAATTTATCACAAGGGTTCAATACATTCTTAGCCTATCAATCTCAATTCAATTCATATTGTTCCTACCCTTGTTTCATTAATTATACATGAAATTGACAACTTGTGATCAAGATGATATGTATCTTGTTTCTAATGAATACAGTGGCAACTAAAAGTTTTGGTAATCAAAGTCTTGAGTGGCAACTAAAAGTCTTGGTAATCAAAGTCTTGAGTTTCCTATGATTTGCTAATTAAAGATATAAGTCTTGTGTTATGCCATGACTCATTGTAATGACTTTTGCAAGATCGTTAGTTCTAACTCTAATATTTCGCTTACATTGTTATGCTATGCTATAAAACATATTATGACTCATGTTAAAGTATTTTATTTAGTCTAATTATCTTAGTTTATATCCTATGGCAGCCCTAAATAGGGTTAGTGGCTTATGCCCAATGACTTGTTACAAGTACCTTTAGGAGATCACCTTGAATATTGGTTGCAATCCTTGATAATAATGGCTCCTATTTTGTGATTGTTTCTATGTTCCCTATGGCTATACAACCATTGAATTTACATATTTGAGCATGTAAATGATAGTTAGAAATTGAGGCAAAAGGCTTCTTAAAGCTATTTCATTAATTTAAGAAGCTTTAAGTAACTATCTTGGAATTTGGTTGTATTTCGTTGTCATAGTTGCTGATTTGTGTTTGTTTTCCCTTAAGCTTTGTTGTTGTCCATCCCTTGAATTTACTTAACTAAGTATTTTAATGCAAGTAAGAAACTCAAGTGAAAAGGGTCCTTAAGGATTTTATTTGATTTATGACCAAAGCTTGTCTTCAGTATGATTCGTTAAGATAGGTTTGTTAGACAAGTTGTAATTCCAAATGGATTCCTAAATATAAACTTCTATGTTTTGCTTTTGGAACCTAAGGATCATGTTTTATGCATGTACTATTGCTTCCAATCTCAAGCACATTTAAAAAAAAAAAAAATTAGCTCTGTTTGACATGATATGAATGTGAACATAAAAATAAAGGTTTCACTGCCATAGAATTTTCAAAATTTGGAAAGCCATCATTTTGTGTCTTGGACAGTTTGCTAAGAGAGGAGTAGGAGAAAGTTTGATGAATTTGAGAGTAACAATCATGTTATCAATCAGTCTTTGTTAGTCTTGGAAGCAAAATTTTGAAATTTGGGTGGTTTGAACATCTAATTGATACTCTCTCTTCTATATTTTCATTTAGACTTTGAAGGTATATAAATGGTCACTTTAAAATTTTAGTTAGTAAGTATAACATATAGAGAAATGATATGTCCACAAAATTATTAAGTAAATTATTTTTGAGAATTTTATATTTTAATAAGTAATATTCATTAAAAAACAAAAAGGCCACTAAAAGGCACCACCAATGTACACTGGAAGATTACTCCCACTGGACAGATTGAATGTGTTTAGGCAAGACAAGTAAATCTTTAGCATTTTGTAGTTGGACAGAATAATATACCTGTATATAAACATGTTACTCTAATTGAATGTAGATAGAGTCAGAGAAGAATAGGGACCGTCGTTCTAAACGGGAGGACTTACATACTGCTAGTTCATGTAGCTATGCCATGCATGCTGTAAAGAAGGTAATAAGTATTATTACTAATTTTTAAATGATTTGACTTATCTTGAGTTTATGTGGAACCAATATTCATCACTACATAAATATACTGTTCATATTGTAGGCAAAAGCGGATGGACATCCTATAGAGCGTGCAACATTATATTCAATACTGCATACTCGTAAAGATGGATTTGCAGTTAATCCTGTAGTGCAAGCAAAAATGCTAAATAATCCATTTCATATTCAGGGTATAATGGTTTTAGATGTTCAATAATATATTACACATTTATATCAACAATTAAGCATGAATGCAAAACTATAAGTACAAGTTGCATTGTTGATAAGCACAAGTTGTTTGCATATGTTAGTTGTAGCATACCATTAAATTGATCTTTGACGATTTGGACTGAATAATGAATTGCTTTTGTTAAAGACAGTAAAGAACAAGAACTAGAATGATGAGAATAAGATTCAGGACTTCTCTCTACTTTTTATAAAAAAAATTAAATAATTACTTCCTTATTTATACTACTAATTTAGAAAATTCAAAGAGAACTTATAGACTTTTGTTTGGAGTAGTATTTTTAAGAAGCAATTAAAGTGAGGGTTGTATATGATAGAAGTGCATAAGGATTAAAATGATGTTACTAATTTTTCCTATGAAGTGGAAAAAAATTAAAGAAATTAACCAATTGCTGATTCTTGTTTAATTTCAAAGCAATAAACTTATACAGGTACATCAACCCCAGCAGTGGGACATGTCTGAGAGTCTAATCTCCTCAAAACCTTTACTTAGCCAAAAAAACAAAAAGAAAATTGTGGTTTAGATAGTACATTGTTGTGTACTTGTGCCAGGTCCCACTAATGCACCTATGGACACTAGTTGAGAATGATATTCTGGTATGAGTTGTTCTAGCTACTTTTTAAAGCATTTTTCTTGCATTAGCAGGTATTGCTTCCCTACACATCTGCTTTGTGAGAAATGAGATCTTCATTTTTTCATGGACATTTTCTTCTTTAAAGTAGAAACTATTTTGTCTAAAGGGTCTCTTTCTCTCCCTTGATTGCAGCAATGCTAGATAACATCTCAAATGTTCTTCACTTGGTCATGACTTATACATTGTTATTTTCTTGGTCGTCAATTATCTATCTATCTATCTATCTATGTATCTATCTATATATATATATATATATATATATATATATATTTACAATTATTTATATACTATGGATATTAGCTTTCACTTTATTAAAATAAATGCTATAATTTGCCAACTATAGATCCCACAGTGCTCCCCATAATCTGAAAATCCATAACCACAATTGCTAGGGAATGGAAATACTGTTTAGTTGACCTGTGTTGGTTTGAATAGCCTCAAATAATTTCTCTGATTCATACCCCAAAAGTGTAGGTTGATTTTATTGGCAATGGTTTTGGTGACTTTAGGTCTTGGAGATATATACCAGTGACATTCATGAGATGCTTTGCTAATCAAAGTAGATCTTGAAGCTGATTTTGCTCAGCTGTATCCATTTTTCAATCATAAACCGCAATTGTATTTTATGCTGTATTTTTTTTTAATTACATTTTATGTTGTATGTTGAACGGGTACAAATGGGCTCATAGTACAATCACAGCTCTTGTACTGATGAGTTTAGAAGCTTGTGGAACTCTCTTTATGACCCCTGGGATGGGCGTTGTTAATTTTTCTATGTATTTCTGTTTGTCCCTGTGCTTCCTAACCTCCATTAATTGTTACCTAAATGTGACTGGTGTAGGTCTCTTGCTTTTAAATTTTATTATAATCAATGAAAATCTGTAAATACAGTAAATTCCTCTGAATAAAATCATGCACATTCTGACAATGACCTGTAGCTCAAATGGTGCTGCCTTTGTAAGAACAAGGTGGAGGGTGTTTACTTTGTTGTGTAGTTGTACCCTTCGTTTTGTATTGACTTCTCAAGACTCAAGTGTTTTTATTGTCTGAATTTTTCAGTTAATGTTGGCGGCAGCTTATTCTATTCATTATATTGTGTATGCTTCTCAATATAATTTTTGTTGTCTTGAATCAAATGATGTTGCTAATTTCTAATTGTTTTGTTTTGTTCAAACCCAAATATCAAGATAAAATGAAGGAATTGTTGGCTGACCCTTCGAATCAATTGCAATCATCTAACACAAGTGGTAGTATTGCATGGTTATCAGATGATGTGTTTGCCAAAGTGATAGGTAAGGAGCGCAAAGGTCGTATTCGTGGGGTAGGATTTGGTCCAAGCCCAAGTGGCTGATGTAGCAAGAGTGCTCTCACGGATATTCAAATACGATCAAGTCAAGCAAGGGATGATGAAGTTGCACAACTGAAGGCTTCCTTGGCTAATATGCAGGAGAAACTGTCATCATTTGAAGAAATGAAGGAAAGACTTAGCCAATTCAAAGAAATGGAGCAAAGAATGGCTCACATGCTTCAACAAATGCAACAAATAACTTCACAATGCAAGTCAGGTATGATAAATGACTTGTAGAATGTAATGTCTTTTCTTTTTATTATTTTCGGTTTTAATTATGGCAGTCAGCAGTATAACACTATTAGAAGTGTTACTCCTTATTTTCAACAAAGCTCTGCTGAGGGTTATTATTATACACTTATATCTCAAATCTACTTGGGCAAATTACCATTTTACAAATACTTATTGAAAGGACAAAATTCATGTTCTATGAAAATGCCTAGGGAATGTTCCTGGTGTTGGGTAAAATTGCTAAAGTTAAGGCCTATTACTCCTAATTCTGTAAGCACCTAATTGGGATTGGAATGGTTTTGTTCAGATTGAGTAATTGGCACATTAGAGAACTTCTCATTACCAAATATGGTCCTAGGATAGTTTATGATGAATCAATCCCATCAGTGACTTAGGTCCCTTATTTTTTTTATATTAAAAAAAATAAATAAAGTTGAACTGCTATGTGGGATTCCATAAGAGGAAGAATCATAACTAGAGTGGTCTCATTTAATTTGGTTTCTCAAACCAAATCCAAAGCATGGTTTCATAATTCTACAATCGACCCATTTCATGTGACTAGATATGGCCACGAAGAAGGTAAAAGTCATGTCTTGGTTTCTCTGTGATGATCCTTGAAATTTAGTTTCACTATGGGGTGTCTTATTGCAGTGCTAAAAAGGCTAATTAAATAGTATGAGAAGCATGTCAAGCCTTCAACTACACGAGGCCAAGTTATAATACAGAGGCAATAAGGATGCTGCTAAAAGCTAATGCAAACTTCATTAAGCCGAAGAAACTGAAACTTCAATATACTGATTTCTAATTCCATCAATTTGAGCTTGCTTGCCAAAATAACATATAAATATATATAAACAAAAAGTACCCTCTGCATTGGGTTCTCTTTTATCCCTCAGTTTTGTTTTGGAATGCTATTTTGCTATTTTGATGGGTTGGGTTCTTTTGGGATTGAGAATTGGGAATGGGTTTTCTCTGTTGTGTTGTCTAAATTTTGGTTCTAAAGATATGTACAGATTTTCACTAATAGAAGTGGATTTTGATTGAAGTAAGTCAACCAATAGAAGCTTATTACTTGTTTTTTGATGTTGTAAAGCAATTTTGGATTCCAATATTTGATTATTACCTCTTTTTTTTTTTTCTTTTTTTCTTTTTTTTTGTATGTAGGACGTTCCTCCGATCCTACAATCCCCAGCTCTTTTACAATCCCCAGCTCTCCAAAAATCATCAGTTACATCCCATCAACCAAGCAGCATATAAGTTTTATGTTGGTGTTTGTGGACATTTTGTGTACAAAAAACCACATTTAAACAACCACATTTTTTGTAAGTGTTGAAAAATATTTTGAAACACTTTGAAACTTTGATTATAGTATTAGCTTAACTTAAGTGTTGAAGGACTTTTTATGTACAAAGGACCACATCTTTCTTTTGTTAATTTTATGATGATGGTTATAGACAATGTTATGTATTTGATAATATATTTCTATGTTAATGTAATGTTAGTTTGGAGACATTTGTGGTGTTATCTAGTTACATTTGTGGTATTGTCTTAGTGGAGCTAAAATTATTACAGGTTATTTGTAATGGATCTGTCGTTTGAAGACCTATAGTGGCGTTTATAAGCCACTGCTAAAGCTTCACACATATAGCAGCGGGCGTAACCACCACTAAAAGGTACATAAGGTTTGTTGTACATGAAGCCCTATAGTGGCGCTTATTGCCCGCCGCTAAGAGGTCACTTGACCCGAATGGTAACCTTATATGGCAACAGTTTTTGACCCGCCGCAATAGACCAAAACCCCCGCTAAATGGCAAATCTATTGCGGTGCTTTTTGTTACTGCCGCAATAGATCTATAGTAGCATCGCAACGGTGGCGAGAAGAATCGCCGCAACAGTACGAATTTCTTGTAATGCACGGGAAAAACCTAAAATACTTTAGAAAATAGTGAATCAAAAGGGAGTTTTTCACAAAACACCCTCAAGTCAGTTTTGTTTGATTAGGACCTTTTCTAGCCCCAATCCTTTTAATTTAACATTGCTAATCACTATTTTATTGAATTGTGATAGATTTGACTAAGGGGAACGGTCAAAATCAAGCTTGGAAAGCTTTTTGTGAGGTATTCCTTTTTAACTTTTCTTCTTTCTTTTCTACCTTTAAATCCTTCTGTTTGCTTTGTTTGTATGCTAAAACATGTTTTACTATGTTTCTCTAGATTAGGTGTAAGTTTTGGTATTCTCAAAATGTATGTTTGTTTGCTAGATTTAGGGTTTTAGTTCATACCTTATTTTTTGCCCTGTTCATTTTTGGGTTAAGGTTTTGAGTGAATCCCACACACGTGTGCCATGTGCATGCTTACGCAGGTTAAGTCCTGCATACGCAAGCTTCTGGCTACGAACGTAGGTGCTTGCCTAAAAACCCCAATCTAGATTTCTTACTGTTTGTTTTATTCATCTCACATGTTTTGTCCCTTTTCTTTTAAAGCCTTTTTTACATGTTTATACGTGCTTATGTCTCTTGTATGTTTGACATGATTATATTAGAATTTCTTTTTATTTTCTTGCTTTGATGCCTTGCCATTCATTCACATGTCCATGCATCAATGCCATAGGTTCTGTGTTGCTACAAGGTAAGTAAAGGGTAAGTCATGCATTAAAAATGTTCATGCATTTGTGTTATGATTTACTTTGATGATATGATGGAACATGCTTAGGTGTATGATTAGGGTTTGTAATATGTTAATGCCTTGCTGCCATGATTAAGTTGCTGCCTTGTTTTAGATGTATGATAGGGTTTTCGTATGCTAGATGAATGTTAGGGTTTCTTGTGTGTGTTTGGTTCTCTTTTGCTTTATGGATAGATAACTATGCTTGTTTAAGGATAAAGATGACATGATTGTATGTTAGATGCATGCTAGTGTGTGTGTGAGTTTAGGATACAAGTGTTGAGATTGTTTTTAATAAGGTTAAGGTATTAGACACAATAATGGGAGGTCAACCTTAGGGTTGGGCGATCTTGGGTGCCTAACACCTTCCCAAGAGCATACCTAAACTCCGAACCCATACACTGGTAGTAAGATCAATGGCCCTCCCTCGAGAGGATGCTATATATATGGTTCCTAGACCATTGCAAAAATTAGGTGGCGACTCCAAAACCCCTTGTGTCCACACATGTTCTCTGATGTTTAACTCTATTTAGGCTAATATATTGTGTTTAATTATTTTCCCGGTTTCTTTTAGTATTTTTGCGATGCTTGGTTTATTTGAAATTTTTTCCTTGTGTGTTTTATTTAATTGTTATCTTTTCCTTTTTTAATATATATGTTTGATTGGGTTTTATTTGTTTACTTTTATATTGTGATGTGATAATTAACATGTTGTGTGTGTTATTTTATTTAAGTGTATGATGTATGTTTAGGTTAAGGATTAGGGCTCTTTTAATAACTTCTTTATCTAAATATGGCCCAACAACACATAATGGAGGCTGGCCCACAAGCCGGGCGGTCTTGGGTGCCTAACACCTTCCTAAGCAATACCTAAACTTCAGACACATAATCTGGTATACAGATCTATGTATGTAAGCGAGTGGCCCAAAAGGCCTAATATGGTTCCTAGACCTAATCTAGGTGGCAACTCCATTTTTCACCCTCCACTATTGTCCACTCCCAAAGGCCGAGGCGTACTCCCATGCACCCACAATGGCAACCCCATTGGGGATAGAGATGATGTTTAACTTTGATGTGTTGTTAGGCCATAATTAAATAAAGATTTTATTAGTTGAGCCAAATCTTGTTTTATTTTTTTTCACGTACATGCTCTTTGTACCCATGTAACCTTGGTTGGTGATTAGTGGGAAAGTGGAGGCTCCATTCGGGCCAAGACTTTTCACAGTTCATCCCACCAACTCACAATCTGTGCCACTACCTATGATGGGTTTTAAGTACATTAATGGTTTGCCATCAATCCATTACTGTCCGTTTAGACTGAAGGTTGGAATCATGGCCCACAAAGTTGTGAGTGACCTACTGATCTGTCCCCTTAACTTTAAGGATCTTACTCACACGTAGATGAGCTTAAAATCCAACCATGTAGAGTTACCCAATTGTGTGTGCTTGGTGTTCTTTGTTTGAATTGTTTGTTGGGCTAGTAAGATGGGTCAATCTTTTTTTTCTTTTTTTCTTTTTTTTTTTAAGTCTTTTACTTTTTCAAAAAAAAAAAAAAAAAAAAAAAACCAAAAAAAAAGTAAAGTTTTCAAGTTAATTTTTTTAAATAAATTTCTTCAAGAAAAAAGAGTGAAGTTTTCAAAAAACACCAAATAAAATTTCAAAAAAAAGGTGAGTTTTCAGTTAGGTTTATTTTTTTATATAAATTCCAAAAGGTTTTTTTAAAGAAAGTGAGTTTCTTTGTAAATATATTTTTTTTTTTTCAAGAAATAGTTTCTTTCAAAATAAAAATTTTTCAAAAAAAAGAAAAAAGTGAGTTTTCTGTAAATAATTTTAAAAAATATATATCAAATAGAGTTTTCAAGAAAGAGTTTCTTTCAAAATAAAAATTTTCAAAAAAAAATCTTTTTTGAGTTTTTCTTCAACAACAATTTTTTTTTTCAATGGTTGGCCCATTCTAGTAGCCCATTTTTGTTTGATGTTTTGAGTCTTTCCTTTGTTGTGTCTTGGGCAAAGGCCCATCCATGTCTTGTCTTCTCTTTGTCTTGTCTTGGACCTTAGGCCCATCCTTGTTTTGTCTAGGGGCATTGAGCCCACTTTTTTATTGCCTAGGGGCATTAAGCCCTTCCTTGTGTCGTCTTGGGCCTTAGGCCTATTCTTTGTTTCTGTCTTGTGCCTTAGGCCCATCCTTGTTTGTTTTGGGCCTAGACTCATTCTTGTCTTGTCTTTGGCCTTAGGCCCATCCTTGTTTTGTCTAGGGGCATTAAGCCTACTTTTGTCTTGTCTAGGGGCATTAAGCCTACCTTTCTCTTATCTAGGGGTCGTAGGCCTATCCTTGGTTTTGTCTAGGCTTTGAGCTTTCGTTGTTGTTCATTTTAGGGCTTTGGGCCCATGTCATGCCGTCTAGGGTTGTTACTCTATCTTGTCCTTTGTTTTAGGCCCTAGGTCCACTCTTGTTTGTCTAGGGGCATTAGGCTCATGTCTTATCAAGGTTTGTCATCTTTTATTTTCTTTCTTGTTGTGTCTTCAAGTTTCATTCTTTTGGATCTTATCTTTCTTGGGTCTTGTCTATTCTTTGTGTTCTCATTCTAGGGGCATGGTTAAGTGGGAATTGAATGTAAAATTTATTGTTGGTGATCTTCATGAAATGTTTCTCATAAGAATAATTCTCTTGTAGGTGACCCATCATTGCTCCTAAAAAGAATCTTGCACAACCCTCTTTGTCTTGAACTTTTGATAATCGACTCATAAGAACCGATCTTACTTCTATTGACCAAATGGCATCAAGTGACCAAGATATTTTGAAGAAGATGGAAGAAATGATGACAAGGATGACTGCTCATATCATTGAGAGGCTTCACCATCTTAAGGGTGCTCAAGGAAAGAAGAAGAAGGTAGTGCAAGAACCATAAGATGAAGACTCTATCTTTGATGATGATTGTTTTGAGAAAAAAGAGGCTGAGATCAACAAGGAACCTAAGAAGAAAGAACATACAAAGGAAACCAAAGAGATGTCACAAGAAATTGGGAAGATGAAAGATAAGCATACAAGGTCCCAAGGTATGGAAGACTACATGCTTGATATTGAGGGATTATGTCCATTCCCCGATGTTCAACTCCCCCCAAAGTTCAAGATGTCAAAAATGGATTCTTTTGATGGAACGGGAAATCCCAAGAATCATTTGAAGCAATATGTTCTTGCCATGAAGCCTCTAGGTCTTACCAAGGAGCACTTCATTTTGTGTTTCCCTCGAATTCTTAGTGGTGTAGCCCTACAATGGTATCTCTCATTGGAAAATGCTAAGATGAATGATTGGAACAAGAGGCTGAAGCTTTTACGCAACAATATTCATACAATATTCAATTGGATGTGAGCCTTAGGGACTTGGAAACTACAAAATAATTGAGCAGTGAGTCATTTTCTGATTTTCTAATGAGGTGGAGAGGAAAAACTTCCAAGATGCCTAATCGTCCTTATGAGAAAGACCAAGTGAGAATGGTCATGAAGAACATTCTACCTACTTATGGGTGCCAAAATGCTCCAATTCATTTGAAGAGTTTGTTGATTTGTATGAGATTGCCATACAAGCTGAGAATGCTATTAATAGTCGACGTATTAAGAAAAGTGATGCAAAACCTCAAAAGAAGTTTGGGGTAGGGAATTCAAGTAATAGTGGTAACTATGGTGGTAAGACAAGTGAAGTTCATACTATTAATGTTTGAAGAGAGTTCGCTCCATTGGGAATGACTTTATCCTAAGAACTTGAAGCTTTTTTAACCAAAGGATTTATCAAGCCATTGGATCTTAGAAGGTATACTCCAAACACCTCTGCTCCAAACTACAATGCAAATGAGCCATGGTCATTCTACTGATAAGTGCACTCGTCTCCATCATGACATTGAATACCTTATTCAATCTGGTAAGGTCCTTTTGCCACCCATCAACCACCCAAACATCAAGACAAATCCTCTTCCCGACTACCATGCTATTCCCCCTTCTACTTGGGGTTGATTAATCGAGAAGTTTAGTCTTTGTTATTGCATTCCACAAGAGTCTTTCATTTCAGTGTGTATTTCAATTCAATATGCTTTTGTTGTTTCAATTAAGTGAGTCTTTCAATTCATGTGCTCTTTTAATTCATCAATAAAGTGGTTTGCAATGGTTTGAGTTTTATGATAAGTTCTCAAAGTTTCAAGTTGATTTGATTCTCAATATGTGATATTGCATGTTCGCTCATAATTGAACAATGGAAATTGGGATGAAGAGAGGCCATTTTTCTACTATCATAAACACATTTCCCTTTGCTCACCCCTTTTGAGCCTTCAAAGTTGTTCTCTTTCAAAGTAGCTGTCAATATTGTATTTTGTCCAGTCTCGATTCATGCGTCAAAACATAGACCCAAAATTCGAAAAAATTAGGAAAGGAGCAAAAATATGAGTTTTAAAGAAAAAAAGGGCAAAAATAAATACAACATGTTTAAATGGTGAATCAAAAAGTCACAACATTTCAAAAACTTATTTTACAAAAAATCTAACCAAAACCCTAATCGAGTGTGGTTAAAAAGTTGACTTTTTTATATGACTATTGGATCATGTTGAATTCTGGACCATCTCGTAGGGCATGTTTTCCCCTTTGAAGCAATATTAATGGGCTAAAATTGGAGTTAAAATAGATGAGACATCACAAAAATACCAAAACCCCAATAGAGTCTTTAGTGTATTTTTTAGAAAAATTGGCAGTTGCGTAATAAACTGTACCAATTGGGCAAGAACTGGAATGAACGAGCTAGACCATCTTGAAGAACAAGGTCTTAGATAGTTTTCACCAAATGGGCTCAACAATATCAGCTCCGAATTAAAAGATATGAATTTTTTGAGGGAAGACATCCAACATTTTTTAGCTTTGCGTCACCTCCCTTCTGAGCACAATATCTCGATGACCGTAGCTCCAAATCAACCAAGGATAAGACCATTAGAAACTACACATCCATTCGTTCATATTAATTTCAAAGAAAATAAAGCTCAGAAAAGGCCTCCAAACAGCCACGCGAAGATCAAGCTAGAAATCAGAAGAAAAAAAAATTAAAAACAAAAAACAAAACAAAAAATGATTACGAGGCACTGACGAGGCAGATAAGGATAAGGATGGAGCTGGCATTGGTGTACCAAGGTACACCAATGCTAGCCACTCCTTTGAAGGGGCGACTAGCACTAGTGTACCGTGGTACATTAATGCTAGCCTCCAATTTCCTCCCTTTTTGCTATAAATACCCCCTCCCCATATGTAGAAAAAAGGGGTAGAAAATTTATGTAAGATTAGAGTGAGAGAAAGTGAGAAAAAAAAATCCTAAAAAAATCCCTTAGAATTATTATTTTTTAAATCTTTCTCTCTCTCTCTCTCTCTCTCTAAAACCCACATAGAAAGCCTTCTTCCTTTGTTGTAATCGTTTGTGGTAAGGAATTGGGGGTGGGTTTAGTTCTTTAATAAATAAACCCATCCCCCCCCCCCCCCCCCTCCCCTTTACTTTTGTAGCCATCTTTCTATATATAAAAATGTTATCTTTTCTTTACTTTGTTGTGTAAATATTTGTTTTACATTACTTTGTTCTTGTATATATTATGCTTGCTCCTAACCCTTTTTATTTTTATGCTCTTAATATTAATGTTGAATATTACACTTGTCTTGTTCATCCTAGATGGGTATTGGACTATCATCCTAGGCTATTCTTGCAATCCCATTTACTTTCAAGCATCCCCATTCCCTTTATTTTCTTGCAATCCCATTTACTTTCAAGCGTCGTCATCCCCTTTACTTTCTTGCTCCTGTGTGTGTGTGTGTGTGTGTGTGTGTGTGTGTGTGTGTGTTATATTTAGACACTAAAAAAAAGGATTTTCTATCTTCTTCTTTAAATGGTGTCTAAACCCCCATTAGGGCACAATATGGGTATGTCACACAAGAGTGGTGATGGCGTATGAACTACCACTTCTTTGTGTTGAAGGACCCATAAGGTTCGAAGGGTATTAGGCTTTATTCAAAGAAGAAATAGTTCCTATTTGTTTCAGCTTTCCCAACCCAAAAAGCCCGTTTTGAAACTACAAATACAAAAAGCCCGTTTGGTTAGGTATAAAAAGCAACTTTTTGGAAAAAGTTGCATTTTGGGTTTGTGAAGAGAACGCACATTCGCAGAATGGAGCTCTGAGGAGCATTTTACAAAAGCTCCTATGTGTTGATGAATCTATCTGTTGGGTTATTGGTTCAGTTACCAAATTGCCCTCACTTTTACTTAAAACTCTAACTTTGCCCTTTTCTCTTCTCCCTCATATTCTTGCTCCTCTGTTATAGACCAACACCGATCAAGAAAGTATCAACCAAATACAAACACAGCACCACCCAACTATCACCGGTCTACCACCACAACCCATTTCAACATTTGATAATCCAAACACAAAATCAACAAAATTAAACCAAAAATAACTCAAAATCAACAAAAAACAACTTAAAATCAACTCAAACCCCATTGGAAAACCCATACCAAACCCAACTCAAAATCAATCCAAAACAAAATCAACTCAAAATTAAACCATTAACTGAAAACCCATAACCCAAACCCAAAATCAAAATCAAATACAAACCCAATGGTGGCAAAGACTTAAGAGATCTGAGAATTAAGGAGAGAGATGACGGATTTCCTTATGTTTCAATCATCTTCATCTTCTTCATCATCATCATCATCATCATCATCTTCTCTCTTCCTTGTAGCTTTCGAACTGTCAAAAAAAAAAAGAAAAAAAAGAAAAAAAAAAGAGATGCAGAGACTTTGAGGGATGAGAGAGGGGCGGAGACTTTGTGGGTTAAGGGAAAGTGAGAGGCAGATACTTTATGGGTTAGGTGGGGTAGGTGGGAAATAATAAAAAAAGTGAGAAAAATAGTATTTTAATAAAAAAGTGTATATAATAGATAAACTGATGTGAGTGTTTTGTAAAAATGATGATGTAAAATAGAAAAAGTAAGTTTTTTGTGTAAAATAGACGGAATCTTTTAGACATACTAATGCAGTTGCTCTTATATCTCTAAATTTTTTAAATTAGTACTTTTTTTTTTAATAAAAAAAATAGTGCTATTGACAGAATATTTTTATAACAATTTCATAATAAGTTGTTATTGGTTCTCATCTAGACCTACTAGTGATATATATATATATATATATATATATATATATATATATTTTCCTACCATTAACAACTTGTCATATAAACTTTATTGTGAAATTTTTGTGAAAATATTGTGTCCATAACTTGCATTAAGAGAGGTAATTAAAACAAAGAATTCTCTTTATATATATCTTGTTTACAACTCAAACTGTCACTTTTATAAGTATTAGCCAAACACTCAACTTTTTCAAAAAGCACTTTTTAACAGCTTTTACCAAACACTCAGCTTTTTGAAAAAACACTTTTTTATACTGCACTTTTTGAAAACTCCACTTTTTCAAAAAACCTAGTTTCAAAAAGCTGAACCAAACTCACCCATAATAGTAAGAAATCATTTTAATCAACTTTACAATATTTCAAGCCTTTTTCAAGTCATTTACTTTCCAAGCTTTATTTTTCTGCACTTTATTTTGTTGTTATCTCTTTATTTATCTTATTGATAATGGTAAAATGCTTGGGGTGTACATTCCCCCTCAACACCTCTATTTGAAGAAAAACGCTTTCTTTCACCTTTTCAAGTAAACCCTAAAAAAAAAAATTAAAAAAAAGAAGAAGATTTCTTAAAAAAAAAAGGGGGTGAAAGGGCTTTCCTTTCCCAAAAATGTTTTCAAAAGGGCTTTCCTTAAAACACTTCAAACTTTGTTTTCTCAAAAAAAGCTACAAACCATGTTTTCAATAAAAAGGGGAAGTTCTATTTTCAAAAGATGTGAAACCTGACGCCTTAAGAAGAAAGTGATAATAAATAAATAAAATAAAAATAAAAATAAAAGGGTTCAAAGTTTCTTTTTTACATACAAAACTGTTTTATTTTTTATTTTTTATAAAGCTGTTTTTTTAGGTTTGTTTTCAAAAACAAAAAAATCTGCTTTATTACACCGTATTTCAAATTTGTTTTTCTGTTTTTGGCACTGTATAAAACTCTTTTCTGCGCTGTATAAAAACTGTTTTTTGCACTGTATAAAATCTGTTTTCTGCACTGCATTAAACTGCTTTCTGCATAAATAAATAGAAAACTGTTTTCTGCATAAAAATAAAACTTTTTTTAAAATCTGTTTTCAAAAATCATAAGGAAATCGTTTTCAAAACCTTTTCAAACCCAGAGGAAATTTGTTTTTCAATTGAAAAAAAAAAGGGGGGGTACCCGAAACTTTTTTCAGGAAAATAATTTTTTTATTATTATTTTATCATTTCTCTTGGGGAATCCAAAACTTCAATAAAAAAAAGGAGTGTTTTCTAAAATTTCTTTCCCTTTCAAAAAATATGCTTTCAAAAAGGATTTTTTTTTTTAGCATACATCAAAAAAATGTTCCTTTTCCGAAACGTTGTAACTTTCCTTTTCTTAGAATAGGTGTAGTTGTGGGAGTAGTGTTCAAAGCTCATTTCTTTGAGTATTTGAACATCCCATGAGCATACATAGTTCCTAATAAATTTGGCACTAACAACTTTCTTTTTGTCATTCTTTTTTGCATGGAATACAAATGAGAAAATGGTGGATGACAACAAGGTGCTATTCTTCCAACCCTTCTTTTTTTATTCCCTGTTGTTTTTCTTTGTATAGCTATAGTATTCACATGCTAGCTACATAATAAATATATACTAATATGTTATTGTATATGTAAGCGACTAAATTTCTAGTTCGAAATAAATCAAACAAGTAAAATAGTTTCACAAATGCGAATTTGTATTGATGATTTTGTGGTACAATTCTCTGTGATTACAAAAGATTGATCCTCTGATTCTATTTCCTTGAAAGATTTGTTGATTGGATTTGTAGTGATGTGATTTTGATTTGAACACCCAATGTACTTCAATTTGGCTGAAGAATGGATCGAAGATCTTTGGAACAGAATTACAATGAATCTCTGGCTATGAGCTTGTTGGAAATCCTTTGTTCTTCACGTTCTTCGTGTTCTTCGTGTGTTCTTCGTCTTCGAAGGTTTGTGGTGGAAGTTCTTCGGGGCTTTAGAGGCTTAAATTCGTTGAGCTTCACTGATTTGTGATTTCTTGAGGTTTTTGGAGGCTTTTGAGCTTGATTCCAGTGAACTTTGAGATCTAAGAAGATGATTTGGATGATTCCTCTTCGAATGTTCTTTGTATTTGAAGGTTTGTGGTGGAAGTTCTTCGGGGCTTTGGAGGCTTGAATCTGTAGAGCTTCACTGATTTGTGATTTGTTGATGTTTTCGGACCTTTGAGCTTGATTCCCGTAAACTTTAGGATCTAGGCAGACGGTTTGGATGATTCTGCTTCGAATATTCTCCGATTTTGGGGTTGAAGTTCTTGAAGTTCTTGAAGGCTTTGAGGCTTGATTCCTGCCGAGCTTCTGTACTTCTGAGTGCTTCTGAATCTTCTCTGATGCTGCTTGTGCTTCAGATGGCTTGATCCCCCTCTTTCTGAATGCCTTAGGAAGGCTTCTATTTATAGGAGTTTAGAGGTGGGTGAGCGACACGTGGCGGAGTTTGATTGGTGACATATGTCACAACCTGATTGGTCCGCTTGTGTCATCGCTTACACATGCGAGGCTGCTTGTGTCATCGCTTACACGTGCGAGGCTGCTTGAGTCATTGCTTACACGTGCTGATGTGTGATTGGTTTTTGCATGACACTTGGCAAATTTCTGTTGGCTTTTGAATAGTGATAGCAAAACCTAGTAGCAGTACGTGGTGCTTTGTAATTGACTGTATTTTGTGGATTTGATAATGTGACGTGTCAGCTTGTGATAGGTTGTGAATTTTCCCTCTCTACAGTATAGTATATATGTATGCATTGTGGGGTGCCTAACACCTTTCCCACACGTAATCCAACTTCTGAGTCTTAGATATTTGGTTCAAAAACTTTTGGTTTGCCTCAATTAATGAACCCTTAAAATTTGGTTTAGTTAATTAGGTAACTTAAATAAAATTAGAAATCTAGATGACCAATTACACCTAATACAAAAAAAAATGGTTGGTGGCGACTCCTAAAATAAAAATAAGAAAAAAGGACTCTCACACATACACCCCACTATAGATACACAATCACATATGAGTCACATTGCCAAGGACCCAATGTGCAACAATAGGAGGGGGGAAACTCTCCCAGGGGCGTTCACAGCTTGGCGACTCCACTGGGGATGGTTAGAGAGTTTGGGCCTAGGTGTTTTAATTTAATTCCAACGTGCTTCTTTTTGTAAATAAATTTTATACTTGGAATTTTTTAAACTATTATTTTTGTATATATAGTAGCTTTCTTTTTCAGGTACATATACCATGCTCACATGTTGTATAATGGTTGTTATAATCTTTCCTTATTGTGTGGAAACCATAGGATAGAGTCTTAATTTCTGCAGCACTTTGCATATATATTTGCTTGTGCCAAAAAGCTTTCCCCTTTATTTTTCAAAATTGCAGGACATGTCCCTTTGCATATGGGCCAAACCTGGGTCCAAGGTGACACTGGGTAAGCTAGCCTCTAACCTTAGATAGTTCTGGCAATCAAAGTAGGTAGCCTCATGTAGCTATCTGTGTAGCCATGAGGTAATTTGAAACGATTGCCCCTTGATCCACGCTATCTCCACAAACTCTATGAGGGACGGAATACGATGATCGAGGTCCCCTTTCTTTAGGATTCTAGGTCCTACACTTACCCAAACTTACATATAGTGAACTTAGTTAGCTTAACTCGTGAGGATTCTACTGAGTGAACATCCAAGCCTAAAATAGGATTACCTTGTAGGATGTTTTTCAAAATGAGTCAAGGGGAAGGTGTGTTTGTTTCCTTTTTACAGGTGCATACATTCTTAACAAGTTTTTTGTTTAATTTATTTACTTGTTTCATACCATAAACCTCTAGAGAGTGAACCAAGGTTCATTCACATGATAGGATTTCCCACCCATACCCTAAGGGTTTACAACCCTACAAGGGTCTTCATGCATTCATCCTTAATCACTTTTTGAAAAAGGCAATAAAAAGTGACAAAGGACTTTGTTTTTACACAGACTTTGTCATTAGCCCATGTTTTCGAAAACCCTATAAGGGAGTAAGTTTTACAAAATCTATGTGCCATGCCCTTAAGAAGAAATGATAAATAAAACCCTCTTTTTTGCAAAAAAAAAATACGCCCCTATATACACTCATATATTTTTATACATACGTGTATATTGATTATGGATGTATGTACGTGTGTATGTATACTTGTTTCATAAAAGCAAAACTCATTTTTCCCAAAACGAACCCTTTTCGAGAAATGTATATACCCCCATATATACGCTCATATATACATGTACACATATATATTGAAATACGAATGTATATACATGTGTATATGCGCTAGTTTTCATAAAAACAAAAAAAGTTTTTCACCAAAACGTTTTTCCAAAATACGTGCACTCATTCATAAAGCCCTTTTTTGGCAAAAACATCATGTGTTTTCAAAGAGAGTCATGCCCAAGTTTTCCAAAAATACATTGCATAGTTTTCAAGAACGCGTATGGGCATATATACGTATGCACATGCATTCATAATGTAAATGTACCTATGCATATATGTACGCTCGTGATGTGTCCTTTTTTCGAGAAAGATGCATTTTTTTTTTGCTCATGTATCACCCCTTTTTAAAAAGATGTACCCTTTTTCCGAAACCCCTTTTCAAGAATACCTCTTGTTTTCAAGCTATTTTCAAAAATACGTCGTTATGCTGTCCAATTTTTTCCAAAGAGTCCTAACATTTTCAAAAATATTTTTCCAAAAATACCCTATTTAAAAATAATAAATAAAAAAAACCTCATTTTTTCAGAAAAAATACTTTAGTAATGTTTTTTTAAAAAAGAGAGAAACTTTTTTCAACAAAAGAAAACTCTTGCGATTTTTCCAGAAAAGAGTCCTCTTCTCTTCAAAAGAAAACTCTGTTTTTTTTTTTTTTTTTTTTTTTCAAAAAAATTCAATGTCATGATTTTCTTTTAAAATTTCTGCATTTTTCAAAAACTAGTCATGATGGTTGAAAGGCTTTTTTTCAAAATGCCCAATTTTTTTAATAAAAAAAGGGAAGAAAATCTTTTCAAATTATCTATTTTTCTTTTAAGAAAAAACAACTTTCTCAAAGAATTTTGTCAAAGTCACCTCATAACCATTCCAAAATAAAATAGGACCAGAAACTAGAAAAAAGATGAAAAATGCTGACGAAAAAAAAGTGAGAAGAAGAAAAAAAAAAAAAAAGAGAGAGAAATATCCCAAAAAAGTCCCTTAAAAAAAATCTCTCTCTCTTTAGGAAACCCACACAAAAAGCCTTCTTCCTTTGTTGTAATCTTTTATGGGTAAGGATTTGGAGGTGGGTTTACTTCTTTAATAACTAACCCATCCCTCCCTTTTACTTTTGTAATCATCTTTCTATATATAAAAATGCTATATTTTCTCTACTTTGTTGCTGTGGACACAAGAGGAGTCGCCACCTAGTTTTTGCAATGGTCTAGGAACCATATATATATATATAGCATCCTCTCGAGGAAGGACTATTGATCTTACTACCATAGATATGGGTTCAGAGTTTAGGTATGTTCTTCGGAAGGTGATAGGCACCCAAGATCTCCCAACCCTAAGGTTGGCCACCCATCATTGTGTCTTACGTCTTAACGTTGATAAAATCACGTTCAATACATGTATCTTAAACCCACACTTATGGCATCAAAATAAACCCTAGTGTCAGGTAACCTTAAGCTCGAGAAAATAGCTGAGGGTGCTCAGATCTTTCATCACAAAATGTTGACTAAGAAAGTGCTGAAGAGATCGGATTCCTGCATAATCATTTCTAGTAATAATCATGTCATCAACATAAAGAAGAATAAGAGTGGTATTAGCAGAGGATCTTCGAACGAAGAATGCAGTGTCATGAGGACTCGAAGTGAAACCATGCTGAGCAATAACTGAGCTAAACTTTTCAAACCAAGCCTAAGGAGCCAGCATGAGGCCATAAAGAGCATAGTGAAAGCAATAAACTTGACGATCAGAGTGAGTAAAGCTAGGGAGTGGTTGCATGTACACTTCTTTTTGGAGGTCTCCATTGAGGAAGGCATTCTTCACATCCATCTGATAAAGAGGCCAACAGTGAACGACGACCACAACAATGAGACATCTAATAGATGTAAGGTGAGCAACAGGAGCAAATGTTTCCTCATAGTCAATGCCATATTCCTGAGTAAAGCCTTTGGCAACTAGGTGAGCCTTGTATCGTTCAACAGATTCATCAGCCTTGGTCTTGATATTGTAAATCCACCTACATCCTACTACAGACTATCTAAGAGGCAAATCAACCATATCCCAAGTGTGATTTTTGTGAAGAGCATCTAGTATAGGCCTCACAATGGGTGTGGGGCTCATAGAGGGTGGCAAGAGAAAAATTGTAGTGATAATCAGTGAGATAAGGAGGAGGAACACTTACTCGAGTAGAGCAACAAAGGTTAGGACCAACAGGAGGCTCAAGAGATAGTGGGCCATAGGATCCAAGACAAGCGAGTCATGTGCCGGGGACAAAACCAAAGATGAGTTATCTAGAGAGGCAGCCAATGTTGAAGAATCCTCCACAAGTTTAGGATAAAGAGGGAGGAAAAGATTAGTAAAAGTGGGAGACTTTGAGGAAGAGGACATAGGAAACTACTGAAGACTCGTGAAAGAATGATGTTTCCAAAACTCAACATTACGTGAGACACGAAGGTGATGAGCTATGGGATTATAGCAGCAAAATCCCTTTTGGGATACGCCATAGCCAAGGAAGCAACAGAGACGAGCACGAGGCTGGAGGTTTGTCCGTTCATGAGGAGGAAGAGAGGCAAAACAAGCACAACCAAAAACCCAAAGAGAGAAGTAGTTAAGGGTTTGACCATAGAGGAGCTCAAATGGTGATCTGTTATGTGTTATTGGTAAAGGAATATAATCTAATACTATATATAATAGTAGAAGCCTTTAAGGAGGTGTTGACACGTTAGGAAAAATGGCCCCTTAAAATTCAGACACGTATACTATTAAAAAGCGATAAATTATGTTGCTTTGCAATGCTACGATACCGTTTAAAAGCGTCTCATTATAAATAAAAAAATTAACCGGTTAAAATTAGATGTACACCAAGGTAGAAATAGAGAGAGGCGGACACGGAGAAAGAAGCAGAGAAAGAGAGAGGCGATGAAATCAAAAAGTTTCAAAAAACGATTTTGCAAACCCAAAACCTAGGCAGAACGAAAAAACAGAGAAGGCACGAAGTGGGTACTGGGGAGAGAGAAAAATCTGCCACCATCAGAGAAACAAGTTGTGTACCATAACAGGTAAAGTTATTGTTTTTGTTTTTTTCCTTTTGGTTTCAAATCTGGGAATTGAATATAATTTAGGTTTGAATTTCTTGGTTGGATTGGTTTAGATTTAGATTTTTTAATAATTTACTCATACGTTGCACATAACCTATCCCCTCTCTCATCTGTCTTTCTTCTCGCTGCCACTCTCTAATACGCAAACCCAAATCGTGAGATAAAGTTCGTAAGAGAGATAATCATTTCGGTACAAATCAAAAGAAAAAAGACTGGGATAGAGAGAGGGATTTCACTAGGCCGTATGCCCGCCAAAGTCCGATCTCCCACCACCATCAAACTCCTGTAACCCCACAGGTAAAGGTTTTTTTTTTTTTTTTTTTTTTTTTCATTGTTAAAATTTATGGATTAATTATTATTTAGATTTGGTTATTTTGGTCGAATTGATATTTAGGTGTTTGGATTAAATTTGATTTTGATTAAGGTATCTGGGTAAGAATGCTTTAGTTTAGGGTATTTGAGTTAAATTAGGGATTGGGTTTTTATTTTTATTTTTTACTCTCTTCTTTTCTTAAGTCTAAACATGGGAATTGGAGTCTGTTTTTTGGGTGGGAGTGTTTTTTTTTTAATCTAAACGTTGGAGTGTAGAATCGTGGCAGTGTGGGAGTGCTTTTTTTTTTTTTTTTTTTTTTTTTTTAATTCTAAACGTGGTAGTGTTTTGATATAATTATATCTATGTTTGTACATTGAGAGAAAGATGCAGTCACAAAGAGAGACAAAGTTCGTATGGCTCCAAGAGAGAAATATCTAAGTTCCACCATTACTGTCAGTTTTTCTACCACCATCCGTTCTATTCCCTCGCCAGACTCAAAACACCAAAACCGCAGGCACACACTGGAATTGAGATTGAGGAACAGAAATCTAAGTGCCATTAACTCCGTCGATCAGGCCATTTACCTACCATCATCAGATCACCGAAACTGCCACCGGTAATTTTCCCCCCTTTCTTAGATCTGGGTATGAAATATGACTTAGTTTTTGGGTATTTTGGTTGGATAGGTATAGATTTAGATGTTTGCTTTGACGTTTTGAGATTTTCTGTTACGGTTTGTAGATTTCAGATTTTGATGTTGTTTGTTTTTTTTTTTTTTTTATGGATATGTTTATTTAACTTAGGGAAAGGATGATTTTCTCTATGGTGATGGAACATCTGAGAATGAATGTGGGCATATTGGGGAAGCTTGATACTGTAGATGTGGTTGAGGTCATATGCATAGTTTTCTTATTTCAACAAATCATGTATTCGAGTTGTATTCTGTTAGACGTTAATAATTGAGAACTCATATAGTCTGATGGTTATACATTATCATTTTTCTGATGTTTATAACCATTCACTAAGTTGAACAAAGTAATGGTTAACAGTACAAGATTTTAAAAGTAATGTACAAATGTTAGTCAATCTATAAGTTCAATTAAAAGGGAAAGGAAAAGAAATATACCAATGCGGATGATTATGATTTATGACCATGTGCATATGATTATGCTATAGAAAACCCATAAAGAAAAAGGAGTAATCCAAACTTGAATGGTGACCACGTGAAGATGAGAGATACTTTTTTAATGGTGGCCGATTATTTCAACAATTACATGTTGGTGCATACACATGTATGAATGAAAATTTGCTTATGTGGGTGAGGTGTAACCAATGTATATTGAAGACTGAATTATATAATGGATTGAAGGATTTGATTATCAAAGGCAATACAACCTCAACATCAACACTAAGGGAGAGTGATTGCAAGTATTCTAAACTAATTATTGTTACTTTTATTTTTTGGCTTTATATTTTGTTTGTATAAATATAATCAAGCTAAAATATTACTTCCAGTTTGTACCTATAAGCAAGCCATCAGGGACCCATAAACTTTAGGGCATGAACATAAGATTGAGATCACAAGGAATGAAACCAAACAGCAGTAGGAAAAAAACTGTCACTCACTGGATCATGGCAGTTTGGCATTATCAATGTTTCTATTCTACCTACAGAAAGGGACCCATCAGAACAAAATTGTCTTGATATCTCTTTTATGCTATTGGTTTTGGTAGCATTTGCATGAATGAAACTAGGTCATGGAGGTATAATATTATTATTAAATTGCTTTAGACATACATAGTTTTTAAACAATTCAAGTCAGAGAAGTCCCAAATTAAGGTGCAATAGTTAATTTTGACATTTCTAGGAAGTAAGAAGCACTCAATTAAACTTGATTTCACACTCAATTAAATTGTAATTTCCTACTAAAATTTTATTGTATTTTATAGAAAGCATTCATATGATTAACAAACTTTACATGTTTTAACATGACTAATACTTAAAGCACTCCTGTGCATTTGGCTTTATTTATGTAAATCTGAATGCATGTCAATTGCAAATACAACTGCATTTTTTTTTTTTTATATAGAAATTTATTGTTGATGATAAATGGTGATTTTAAAGAGTTGCGAGTTTGGTCATGCCAAGTCAAAGAATCAAAAAGATATTGTTAATTGGTACTATACTTAACCTCCATGTCCTCTCTCTCAAATATCTCTCTATAATTTAATTCAATTTGTGCTTTTCAATATTAATGTTTTGTTCATCTTCTTATGCAAAAACTAATAACAAAATTCCTTCATTCCAAGTTACTATGAAAGGTTTGGATGGAATACTAGGAGCTAGCTTGGGACTAGAAATCATTCTATAATTATTATGCTCTTAAAGCTAAGAAGCCAACAACTAGGACATCCAACTATTTGCAAAGGTGGTGCTGTTGTTGTTATAGATAGAGGAAAAGGAAGGTTATAAGAAGTTTAAATCTAAGATAAAGAAAGGGTATTTCTTTTCTCATTGTTAGGAAGTTAAATTATGCAAAATATTGTTATTGATGTTGCTTTTGTTGGTGTCGTCAACCCAAAAGGTATAAGATACAGTGATTGATAATCTAAAGTGCTTCTTACTTCCTGGAAATGTCAAAATTAACTATTGCACCTTAATTTGGGACTTCTCTGACTTGAATTGTTTAAAAACTATGTATGTCTAAAGCAATTTAGTAATAATATTATACCTTCTTTTTTTTTTAATCCTACTTGGTTTCTAAAGATAGCTTTTTTATTTATTCTTTGTTCGCTAATAGCTTCTTCTTTCTAATGGTCAAGTTTTCAATGACTACATCTTTGCACTATCAATGTTAAAGTTGTTCTATATATACAGATGCTAAAGGTATTACTGTGACCACTGCTTCTAAAAATAGCACCCTAAGGCTGTGGAAGGTAATTGAAAAATGCCAATAAGCTGTAAACTCAAATGACAAAGAAGGTAAGCTACTAAATAAAAGTAATAGAATGAACCCTTTATGTATAAGTGTATTTTTTTGGCAGCATATGCCTAAGTGTTTGCTGGCTTGGTTCCTTATTTCTATGCCATTACTCTTTTGGATGCATCACTCTGCTTACATTTTGTTATAGCGATTTGAATGTCTGCACTAAAAAATGATTATTGTTTTTGCTTGCTATATTTTGAATTTGGTGTCTCTCCTTAGTTTCTCTTTGCTTGCACCATAATTGTCTCCAAGAACCTATATGTTTTTTCCCTAATAAAGTGAATTTTGTCTCATGTCCTTGGAATTGTGTTTGTTGCTATAATATGCTTGAATTATGGATTATTATTTTAATTGCCTTGGTCATTACAGGATGATTTCAAGAGGGAGAGAACAACCAAAAGTTGATATAATGTGTTATCATGCAATTTTTTGTGGTGGTGTTTTCTTCTCTCATTGTTGTGGATTTGGGATGAAGACTATGTTATCTTTGTTTTTTATCAACGAAAGACTGCACCAGTGCAGCAGTATTTATTTATTTTTGTTAAATCAGAATGAGGTATGCTATAGGGATGAAATGCTATAATGTTCTTTATGTTTGGTTTTTTGCAAAATTTCCATTTCTATAAACTGGTTGTTTAGTCATACCTTGCACTCTACTTTCTTTTTATTTATTTATTTATTTTCTATATGTGTGTGTCTCTCTCTCCTGAAACTTGAACCTCGGCCCTTGCCCCCCATACCCTGGCCTCTACTTAAAGTTGAGACACAATGTCACTTATTCCTAAATATATGTAATGCTTTTTTTAGTAAAAATGGTAGGTGTATTGGAGGGTGAGACTTGAGAGTGCAAATTTTTATGAAGTAACCATTTTGAAGGACTATCAAGCCATTTTGAATGCTGCCTAAAGGAGAAAAATAAAAATAAAACATAGTTTGTTAAGTGCTAACCATGATAATTGACAATAAGATTAGATTTGGGATTGGTTTATAGTTTGATATCTATAACTTAAAAACACATCAAATTTGAATTAGGTTGAATAAAAAGTATTGACATTTTTAAAAAGTACAAAAAAGTTACCCAAAAATAAAAAGACTGCAATAAAAGTTACTTTGTGGAATACCCCGCGCATTGCGCAGGTTAAAGGCTAGTATAATTAATGGTGAAAACATCAGTGAGTGCTGCCTCACCCCAAAAGCGCTCAAGAATAGAGGCAGAAATGGGAAGGGTGCGGACAACATCAAGAATGTGATGAAAGGACAAGACCAGTAAGGGAAGGTACCATTGCTATCTAAAAAGGATAGAAAAGATTTATCAATATATTCTTGAGCATTATTTGACCGAAAGATCTTAATGGTGCGATTGAACTGTGTTTCAATCATTTTATGAAATGTTTGGTAAATGGACACAAGTTCAGACCTATGGTTAAGTAGATAAATCCAGGTATATCAAGAAAAATCATCTACAAATATTAAAAAATATTGAGATCCCCCCTTAGTGGGAGCCGGTGCGGGACCCCAAATATCAAAATGTATAAGATTAAAAGGTGCAAAAGAAAAAGAGCACTATTATTAAAGGACAATTTTGTTTGTTTGCTAAAATGACAGGAAGTACAATCAAATTTTAGAAACTGAATTGAACCTAAATTACCTTGAGAAGCTAACAACTGAAGATGAGATAATGACGTATGACTAAGACGTGCATGCCAGAAATCAGGCGAAAGGGTGGCAGTAGTAGCAGCAGCAGAAACAATTTGTGAAGGAATCTTCAAGTCGTGAACCTCAAACATACGTCCAACCTTACGGCCTGTCCCAAGCACTTGACCCGTCCAACGATCCTGCACATCCACACCATGATTAGTAAATAAAATATCTACTCTAAATTCACAAAGTTGACCAACAAAAAGCAAATTGAGGGACAACTTTCAAATATGAAAAGTGTCACTAAGGGATAAACTAGGAGAAAATATTGTTCCTTTATGACTAACAAGCATAAGAATTCCATCAACAATATAAATAAAGATAGGATGTGCTAAGGGTGCCTTATCAAAGAATTTTGATTCATCAAGGGTCATATGGTTACAACATGTAATAGAGAAAACCAAGAATGTTTACCTAAGGTGACAAAAAGGGCAGTGGAAGTTCGGGATAAAACCTGTTGAACTACTGCCACAATATCAGCTGTAGTAAGTGAGGAAGTCAAAGATGGACCTATAGGAACCGACATATCTGAGGAACACATAGCAGCTGCTCGAGGAAGAGGAGATTTATTCTGCTCTTGCATGAATTTCTACAGTTTGGGACAAACAAAGATATTATGGCCTTTGGCACGGCAAAACTCATAGCGAGTACCTTTGGAAGACTAAAAGGTGGGACACCCAGAATTTATTCATGGAGGAGCAATGAATGCAACAATGGGAGGCAGTGGAGGAGGAGAAGGTGTAGCCAACACATGATCAAATGATGACATGTGATAAGTAGGTCGATGGTTCTCCTTAGGGATGAGCTCCTTGTTTGTAGCATCAAGAAAAGGAGTAGGAGACCAGCTAAGCAGAGAAGCCTTAGTAAGCTCAAAATCCTCAGGTAAACCAATCATGAAATGCATAAATTGATTACGATCCCGATATTTGGCAAGGAGCTTAATGTCCTCAAGATAACGTAGTGGAGGATTTGCAGTAGAGAGTTGTTCCCACATAGAGGATGTTTAAGAATAATAATCAAAAATAGATTGACCAGTCTCTTGGTGCATTTGATAAAGCTTTGATTCAATGTGGAACTCCAGGCTTAAATCATTAGTGTAATTGTAGTGATTAGACAAAAATATCTAAGTAGCCTCAATAGTACCAAGACGAGGAAGAAGACTATGGATGGAAGGTACAGAGGTATTGATAAACCAAGACAAGATCTTACTTTGAATACTCTCCCATTCTTCTAGGCGTGCTTCATAATCATCCTCTGTTACAACAGTAGTCTCGGAGGAACTGACATCAATTGTAGCTTTGGACTAAGGTATTGGCACTAGTTTGGGAATCGAACTGATTACAAACCTCCATATTTTGCAACCCTTGAGAAAAACAATCATGTTTTAAGACCATGCATGATAGCTAGTAGAACCATCCAAGATAACGATGATAGGACGTATAATGTATTGTTCGTTTTGTTGAGCCATAGTGAAGAAAATGACCAAAGATAGGAATTTAGAGACCTCAACCAAAGAAATAGAGCCTAAAATTGGAATCTACATGAAATATTGAGCAAGATAGGCCCTATTGAAAATTTTCGACTTTCTGGTAAAAAGTCAACGCTAGGTTAACAGTAAAATCAACGGTCAATGGCTGCTGGTCAATGCTAACATGGGACGCTAACGTAGACTGATGACATGGCAAGATAACATCACTGATAAGCCAACTGATGATATCACCCTAGGGCTGACGTGCTATCATGGACTAGATTTGGCGTGTGGAGCGCGTGGCGGCACAGTTCTGGCGCATGGTGGTTTCTAGTGGAGCATGGAGGTATGTGAGGTGCATGTTCGACTCACAGTGAACCTTTGGCGGCGCGTGCGGCCACGTGAGAAGTCAGATCAGAATTTTTCCAGCTAAGTTTTGCTTGGGATAGTCTGATTTATCAATTCGTGGCCGTGGTTCAACGATTTGATGGGAGAACAGACTAGATCCAAGGGTTGCAGTGGTTGTGGCTTGACAGTAAAAATTTTCTTTTGATAGTGGTTACTAGATGAAGGCGAGGGCAATGGAAGAATACCAAAGATGACCACAGGTACCAGAAGGTTAGAACAATGGCTTTGATACCATGTTAAGAATATAAGGTGAGAGAGAGAAAGATTGAATAGTTTGTATATTGATGTATATTTTGTGTAAATAACACTATACAATAGAAAACCTTAAATAGGCTAAGTATGTGTGAAGTACAGGTAATATGAGTATACTATAAGTACAATATACTGGCTAAGCCTAGTGGGCTAGGCTAGACTACGCTATATACTAACAAAAACAAGTCAACCATAGCTAAGCAACATTGCTGCCACTTCTAAACGCCTCCCTCAATAGTGCCCCATATACCCCATAACAAGCCTAGCATCAAAATCAACACCACCATGACTGCTATAACGCTTGAAGTTGTTCACCCTCCAGTTGCTGTTTGAGCTTGAAGTTCCACTTCTTGTACATGCATTTCACCCTATGTTGCATAGACATGGACACGAGTACGGGTATGACATAGGTATGGGTATGGGGGTACAATAATTGTTAAAAAATAAGGATACAATACGGCGTGAATATGAAAATTAATTAATTAATATTTATATTTAGGTATATTTTTTAATATTTTTAGACATAAAATATGTTTATGTCTAGAATTCAAATTAAGTAAGAACAACAAATAAGCAAACTAACACCCAAAGTAGTACAATAACACCCATAAAATGTTTAAAGTACAAGCCAAAAGTTTAAATAGATTACGTTCAACATCAAACTAAAAAGAAAAAAGAAAAACAAGCTTTAAACTTTCAAGATGATCACAAAACAACAACATCGTCGTCATCGCCATAGTCATCATTCTCAACAAGACTTATCTCCATCTCTAGCTCGTCTAGTGTGAGATTTGAAATCTCAAGCAACCCAAGTCCTCCAAATGGCTCATCCCAAGTATTTCCTCCAATGTCCCACTTTTGAGATTTTCCTTTAGTGTACTCTTCCCTCCTCCTAGAAAGAAGTTGAAGATTAGAAAGAACAAACACTAAGGTACCGTTTGGGTACCGATTATTGCGTCCACGTTTGGACACAAAACGCGTTTTAGGCTTTTTTTTAAAAAAACCAGTGGGCATACCTACAGTAACCCTTTGGTGAATAGTAAATTTTTTATTATTTTTTTTTTTAATTGTTTTCAGTTTTCAGTTTTCAGTTTTTAGCAAAATAAGCGGTATCCAAACTCACCCTAAATCTTCAACATGTTTATGAGTAATTTTGTTCTTCCTCAAACAATGGATGAATCCATATGCACTCCGATTCCTCTCAGCACATGATGAAGAACAAGGCTGTCTGAGAAGCTTTAGAGCTATGGTTTAAAGCATCAGTAACTTGGACCTATTGACTAACCACCAAAGCGATGGATCGAAGGTACACCTTTCTTCCATGCTATCATCATCATAGCTCATAATTCGTGAAAACAAACCAAACTCCACATTCATCTTCTTTCTATCATCAATATCAAGAAAAAATCTATTAAGGCACTTGTTTTTCTCCTTAGAAATTTCAGCATCCTTATGTGGAGCAACACAGCCTTTGACTTCATCAATCCATTTATTGGTATAATATCGAGTTAAAAACAAATAAATAAGTACAACTAATGAGTTTATTTGTTTCAAAATGCCTAGAAGAAAAAAACAAGATTAAAAAGATAGAAAACTTACTTAGGAATCAAGGAGTGAGCTAGGCAATGAAGTGGTGTGCAATTTTTAATCCACCAATCAATTAGTATACTGTGTACCACCTCATAAAATGTAGACTCCTCATAATCTTCCTTGCCTTCATGCCGATATATTTCTTTCTTCACATTCTTAAAACATTGAATCCCACATTTCATACACCCTATGAAGAATAGATGCATCCATTTCAGCCACTCGAAACATCTCATAAATAGGTCTCGTGAATGTTAGAATATAGTCAATCTTGTCCCTCCACAAATCATTCAAAACATATTCTCTCATAGTTTGAGCTTTTCCATAATCATCTTTTTTATATGACATCCATTGCTCACCAATGACCATCTCTTGAAGATATTTTTTAACTTGATGCAATCTTTTAAGCATGATGATTATTGAAGCAAATCGTTTTTCAGCAACAATAAGTAATTTTAAAGGGGAATATGTGGACATAATAGAATTGTGGAGTCGCCACCTAGTTTTTGCAATGGTCTATGAACCATATATATAGCATCCTCTCGAGGAAGGACCATTGATCTTACTACCAGAGATATGGGTTCGGAGTTTAGGTATGTTCTTGGGAAGGTGTTAGGCACCTAAGACCGCCCATCCCTAAGGTTGGCCTCCCATCATTGTGTCTTACGTCTTGACCTTAATAAAATCATGTTCAATACTTGTATTCTAAACTCACACACACACTAGCATACATCTAAGCATACAACATGTCATCATTCATCTCAAAACACATACATATCCATCCATAAAGCATAAGGAACCCAACAACACATATACAACCCTAGCATTCATCTAATCATGGCATCAAGGCATTCATCACATTACAAACCCTAATCATACATCTAAGCATGCTCCATCGTAAACTCCATCATATTATACCAAGGCAGCAACAAAACAAGGCACAAAGTAGACATGGCGAGAAAACATAGATCATCACATGTATTTCAAACTCTTAGACATAAAATCACATAACAAACAAGCATATTCATCTCTATCATCAAAGCAAGACCATATCACAGATGCGTGGGCATTTCTATTGCATGACTTACCTTTTACTTATCTTACACCAACTCAGCACCTATGGCATTATGCATGAGTATATGAAGGCATGATCATGGTATTGAAATAAAACAAACACAAGGTGGACCCTAATTCTTACATGTGATAGCAAACAAGCAAACAAACATGTGAAACAGAGACTTTGAAAGCATAAAAACATGGAAAAGAAGCTAAACAAAACAAATATGTGAAAGTAGAAGCAAAACAAACAAAAACAAAAATTAGGGTTTTTAGGTAGGGTTTGCGCATGCAAGAACAAACCTGCATGCGCATAATCAAGCCTGTGTGCACAGGCAAGATTATGCATACGCAAGTTCTTGCCCAAAAACCCTAAAGACACAACCAAGCCTAAAACACTAAATCTAACACCCTAACATGCACTTTAAGCATACAAAAGCATAAACCTAATATAGAAAAGCATATTAAAACATATTATAACAAACAAATAAAGAAAACAGAAATATTTAAAAGCAAAAATTGAAAGAAAGGAAAAAAGAAAAGTTTAGAATAGATACCTCACAGAAAAGTTTTCCAAGCTTGATTTTTGACTGTTCTCCTCAATCAAATCTACTCACAAACCAAAAGTGATTAGCAACGTTAAACTAAAAGGATTGGGGCCAGAAAAGGTCCTAATCAAATAAAATTGATTTAAGGGTGTTTTGTGAAAAGCTCCCTTTTGATTCATTATTTTCTAATGAATCTTATATTCATTATTTTCTGTGTGTTTTGAAAATGTACCATGTAAGGCTTTATATAGTGGAAAAAATGGGGTTTGGAACAGCTCCCAGATGATGTGGGATTCACTCCAAACCTCAACCATTATTGCAAAAAACTTGCATTTTTTATGTCTCTGAAACCCTAGCTGCATACATAGAAGTGTGCCTATGTACACATGCTTTGGCCCATGTACGTGGGCCGAGGGCCACTTTAGTCATTTTATTTCCAAAAATAGATATTTTTTCCTCATTTAAAAGGTTATACTTTTCATTTTAACACTCCTCAAGTTAATTTAATATCTGATTGGGCTCTAAATTGGCCTTGGGCCTTAGAGTTTAGGAATCATTGGGGAATGAGGGCCCGAGTCGTAAGGGGTACAAAATGCGGTGTCTACAAAATATTCAATAAAAATTGCTAATATCATGGAATGATTTGTGATGAATTCATGAATGAAAGATGCCACATCAGCAACTTGCATAATCCATTTACATTCATTATATGTAGCCTCATTCTGCAAAGAGTTTTCAGGTGCACATATATTCTTCAAGGCCAAATTAAGGGTTTGCACAACACAAGGTGACCAAAATATATGACGATATTCAGATTCAACAATAGATCCTACAAACTTCATAACATATGCATAGTCGGTAATAATTTGGACAACATTTTGATGCCCAACCTCAGCTACGACCTCTAGAAACAACATAGGATGAAGTGCTTGTCTTTGTACTCTTTGGTACCATCAATGGATTGTACAAAAAGTGGCTCTTTCTCTGATGTAGTCATAAAATTGATAAGTGGCATTTTTTGGACATTTTTCCACCCATCACTTACTATGCTTAAACCATTTTCTTTCCAAGTATCTTTAATTGTCCTCAACAACTTCTCAATATGTGCCCTCAATTTTTGCAACAGAGTTGTTCTTAATTTATTGTAACCTAGAGCAACATAGCCCGCTAAATTATTATTAGCTGCAAATTTGATCATCTCAATCTAGTATGGGTTCTTAGCAAAGTGAAAAGGTAAACCACCAGAATAAAATGTCCTAGCAATAAGAGAATCTAATTGCTCTCGACTTTGATTATTAAAAGCTAGCCTTCTCCAAAGGAGAATTCCTAAACCCTTTTTTTTTTTTTTTTTTCCTAAAAAAATGGTTGACTTGAAGCTATAGTACTCTCACTAGGTCCCAGATTAGGACTACGAGCAGAATCAATGGGTAAAGATATGTGCTTAGGCTTCTTCGTCCTTCACAAAGATTCCTCATACGCATCCTCTAATTGCTGCATTTCAATATGATACTCATCTACAACCTTAATACATGATTGTATTCCATAATTAGGCAATTTTAACATGAATGCCTTCACCCTTGAATAAGACCCCTTGAAAACTTTTTCACAATAGTTACATTTAGAAACAACATTTCCACCACTACCACTTGCTTTTTCTAACTTAGTAACATATTTCCATAGCGGACCAACTAAATTGGTTGATTTTTTAGTACTCATTTCAGCCATTTTACCTACAATATTTAACTTTAATAAATATAAAAACTGTAGCAGGACACAAAAAAACAAAAAAACACTAAACCCATAATAAACATGCAAACATTATAAGGCAGTGGCAGATTTCAAAGGGAAAAAAAACACGTATAAAATTAAAATCATAAACCAAAAAAAAAAAAAAAAACCTAAGCCTATTAAATATAAGAATTAAGAACACATGTGTAAACCCAAAGCCAAAGGGCCAAAGCAAAAAAAGAAAAAGAAAAAAGAAAGAACAAAGTAAACAATAGAGAGAAGAAGAGCGATACCTGAACGGGAGAGAGAGAGAAATAGCAGAGGGAGACAGGCTCTAGGCTTGCCAGAGAATTTATGGTTGTCGCCGATCTACGCCCTACGGTGGTTGCCGACTTGCCGATCTTAGCCCAAAAGAAGGATAGAGGGGCTCAGCTAAGGAGTAAGAAGGGATTGGGAGTCTATGTGTTGTGTTGGCTTCAGTCCCAAAATAGAGGCAAGCAAAATTTTGGGGCTTTTCAGCACAAGACCAATGGTAAGTGCTTGTCCAGATGTCAAAAGCTTGAGTTTTTTATTTCTTTATTTCTTTTTTCTTTTTTATCTATTGTGTCCACTGTGTTGGTGCAATGTCAAAATTCAAAATTCAAAAAAAAAAAAAAAAGTACGAGACACCTTTTGAACACGGATTTTGGGTGTGTCTTACTAGTACCCGTGTTTGACACTTGTTGGACACGGGTACTAGGCCGAAAATGTCATGTCCATGCAACACAGGTTTCACCTCTATAAAAGCCACGTGAAACCCTTGGCTGTCTCAATCCCAAAAATAATAGAATAGGTTGCAAGAAACAAGTCTGTATGGAATCGTACAGGTTAAAGGGCCATCTCACACTTAAGAACACAGAGGAGGCTATAGATTACTGTTAAGTTTTGAAACTACGAAAAATGTTGTTTTGTGAGGGTTTTGACCTCGTTTGACCTTCGGTCAAACCTAGGGTTGACCAAGGGCAATTTGGTCATTTTAGCTTAAAGAGGCACTTCGGGTGCTCCAATGCCCGAACGGGTTGTGTCACGTCATTCTGGATGTTCTCGCAGCCCCATGGAGAGAAAATGATATTTTTGGATTTTTCGAGGTTTGACACGCAAATTGAGGGCAAACAAAATACGGTATCAACAGTTGCCCCTTCTTTATCTGACATCTCGAGTGTAATGAGAGGTGTCGGATAAAGAATGTGATTTCGAATTTTGTGGCCCCAAAATTTGCGTGTGGAGACTATTCATAGATTGAGACCGGATTTTTACCTGACTGGATTGATCTGCTGCAACTGCTTCTGAAAAAATTTCCAGAATTGCCTCTAAGCTCTGAGAGAGGAAAATGGTTCTTTTTTTTTTACCAGGTCAACGTTGATTGGCGGCCCATATAGGACCGCTGGGCCTACCCGGTGGCCCTAGAAGGTGCGCTGGGCTGCCTAGGGCCTATAAATGCCCCATTTTGGCTCATTTGACCTCATTTCTCACTTTTCTTTCTCTTTTTACTTCTGAAAAATTCTCTGGAGCAATTTGCACACTAAGCGGGTCTAGCTTTTCAGGTTCAATTTGCTGCTTTAGTCTTTTCTGCACTCGGGGTCAGTGTCTTTTTTTTTCTACCTCACTTCTTTTTTCCTGCAAAATGTTTGTAGCAATACTACTAGGTATGCACGCTAGGGCTTATTTTATTTTTGGAATTTTCATAAGCATATATTTTTTGCCATGATTTATGCCATGCTCTCTTAGGAAAATGCACATATTTTTTGTTTTTGTTATATGAGTGCGTGAATATGTGGGAATTTAAACGCTGTTAGGCCACAAACTGAATGACCCCTTGTGATAGAAATTAATTAATTAATTAGCCAAGTTATTAATTAATCAATTTATCATGCAAACGCGTGGTAGCACAAACAAATCACCAATAAACTAATTATGTAGCGGAAAATAAATAACACGGTGATTTGTTTATGAATGGGGAAAACCTAACGGCAAAAACCCCACCGGGTTATTTTCAGGTCACCACTTCCGAAACTCCACTATTATCACAACAAGCAGTTACAAGTAAAGGAATCCAAGCACCTTAATAACCTACAATTGAACCCTTATCCCAATACCCAATTGGACTTGTTTTGTAGTGACAGTTCCCCTTTCGATGCACGACTCCCAAGTACGTGACTAACCAATTGCGCGGATCCCAGTACGCGACTTCAATCACCAACTAAGAAGGTTGTTGGTTGCAAAGTTCTTCAGTTCATCCACACGATGAAGATCAGGAAGATGCTTGGTCACAAAACCCTACGGTGCACATACACAGCAACTTCTTCAAGAGAAAGAGATGAACTAGGGTAAGAACTTCGTCTCCGGTCACAATTTACTTAAACAAAGTTTGCTCAAAGCTTGTGCAACTTGTGAACTGTTTGACGGCTCTTAAACTGATCATTTTATATGTCTAGGGTTAGGAGAAAAGAAAGCCCAAAGACAAATTCACGAATCCCAAGAAAATCATATTGGAATTCTGAAAATCTTAAACCTCGACAAATAGAAGGTGTCGAGCAGCTGTCAAGCAGGTGTCGAGCACACCAAATAGAGAACAGCTTCCTTAAGCTCGATGGATACAGCTATCGAGCCAGCTGTCGAGCTTTAATGATTTTGCACTATGAACTTGCTTTCTTGAACAGACTTGAAGGCTTCAACACTTGATCTTGAAACATAGTTTCTTGAAGTATTTAAAACACATCCTAAATCTACCCAAATACAAGTAAAGTGCGTTTTGTCAAAGGATAAGCCAATTAAATAAAATTATGACATATGTTTTTAACATGTGAAACACATATGTCCTAACAATCTCCCCCTTTGGCAATCCATGACAAAATCACAACAAACAAATGAACATATGAGAGAAGTCATAAATCACTCAACTCATATTCACTTGTTAAATACAATAAAATCTATCCTAACACAAACTCTTGAAAAACTTTGCAAGAAGAGAGTTTATGACAAGTAGACTTTGACAACCTGTATTTCTGAAACACTTTACACAAAACTCATCAAGGCATCTTTGTGTAAAACAGAAATAATAGATTGCATACAAGTATAAGAAACATGTGTATAAAGGGAGAAAAGAAACAACACATGAAGGGGTAGGTGAAAGAAAAACATACATCAACATAAATAAGGAAATAAGTACAATGTATGTCTATAAATGATCACAAGACCTCATGTACAAGAGTAATGTATCTAAAAGGAAGAAAAGAAAAGATACATAATGTCCTCACTACATCCCTCAAAATGTATCAACACTCCCCCTAACAAAAATGGTCCTATACTAACTCTCCCCCTAAGATAGACTACTCTCATATCCAAAACTACTCCCCATTTTTGTCACGAGTGACAAAGGGCAAGAGTGTCAAGTAGACATCTCATCGGTAGAGCTAGCATCTCCATCAGCATCATCTGAAGCATCATCGTCATCACCATCATCATCATCCTCATCCTCAGAATCAGAAGCCACAGGAGAAGGTGGTGAAGGAGTAGCCTTAGGAGCAAAATCACCTATGGATGCCTGTCGTCGTGCAATACGACCAACACGAATATTCACCTGATACAACTCCGTAGAGAGTGTATCTAGGCGAGCATCCATGCGCTGCAGCTGCGCCATGATGTCTCCTAAAGTCACATCGCCTGAGGAAGAAGGAGGAGCGGATATGGATGGAGCAGAACGGGATGGAGCTGAACGCGAGGAAGGAGCTGCTGAATCCAACTGCCACGACCGAAGCTGGGCCTCACTACGTTTAATGGTAGCGTAATTTGTGGCACACATGACGGTAGAATGCTCAGAAGAGGGAAAAGAAACGAAAAAATGGCGTAAGATCCTCGTGATAGCGAAAGGAAAGATGAGCTTATCACGGGACGCCGAATCTAGATGAACATCTATAATAGACAGAATGAAATGAGAAGGGAAATCTATAGTAAGATGCTCAAGAAGAGATAGCAGAAATCGAGCACGAGGCTCTGTAATGGAGTTATAGTGAGAGAGTGGATGCAAAACAAAAGTCATCACCATGTTCATGAATCTAGGACCTTTAGCAAAAGGTAGACATGGTGTAAACAGACACTCACCCCAAGCAGAAGGGCGCTCACAAAAAGCAGACATGAGCTCATCCCTGGACACTCCCTGGACACAGTCCTCAGACGCTCACAACCAGGATAGTCAGGAAGCTCTATCCTAGGGACCCGAAGCACATCCGTAACAAGTTGCGGTGTGATAGGAATGCGCGTACCTCGAATGCGAGTGAAGAAAAGAGGTACTGAACGATTAATCCCGTGCATGTTGGAGTAAAAGTCCTGGATAAGCACAAGAGGACAGGTGACCGGGACGTCACACAGTGACTCCCATCCCCTACTGTGAATGATAGAGGGAAGGTCGGTGTCGGCAAAGTCCGACAGAACGACTTGGCGTTCCGAATGAATGCCTCATCTAGAAAAGTTCTCCGAAAATGCCTTAAAGGCATCATCATCACGGAACCGGATATGAGTAAGAGTCTGATCAGAGGACAAAGAAACACCGGAATGAAGAGGGTTCCGGGCAGGAATGGATTTACGCTTAGGTGCCATAGACACGACTAACGTAAACTAACAGAGAGGGAGAGAAAGAATGACAATCAAAAAATTCCCAAACAATTTCAAATATATCAAGTATATTGAAAAAGAGTATTATGCATGGGAAATGCATGAACATGTGACATGCAAAAGAAATTGCATCATGGGCTCAGCCCAATCCAAATCTATCAGCACACAAACAGATAGCACACATCTAAATGCATGACAATACCATTATAATGCTAATGTGATGCAATGTATGAGGTTTTAAACTCATTTAGGTGAAAACCCATCCCAAAATTTCAATGAAAACTCATCAATTTTGAAAAACTCCAAAAATTTTCAAAACCCCAAAACCTAAGTTTCAAAACATGAAATGCATGAATGTGAAAGGATTAGAAGCTTACCAAGTAAAGAAAAACTTGAAAAAGCTTGAAGAATCCTTGAGGAAACAAGATTGGAGTGAGATTAGAGTGTTTTAGAGAGAAAACAGAGAAGTATCGAGTGAGAGATCGAAGGAAATGAGTCTCGGATCGCACAGAAAGCTTATATAGGACAAGTAGTAAATCTCGACAGATGCAGGTATCGAGAGGTATCGAGGTATCTGTTGAGTAGGTGTTGAGGAAATGCTTGTCGACAGCTGAGGTGTCGAGGAGGTATCGAGGAACAACTCATCAGAATTAAGAACAGAAGCTCGATCGATCCACCAGGTATCGAGGTGCAGGCGAGATTGCGATAAGAAAAAAACTTAGGATTCTCGACAAATAGCTAGCTATCGAGGAAATGTCGAGCCAGCTTTTAAAAACAGTTTTTCGAGATGTGAAAAACACAGACATGAATGCAATCCAACATGCAACTCAACCAATGATCCAATCAACATATTAAGTTCTCAAAATCATCTCTCAATAAAAATTTTAAGCACATGGATCTTCAAAAAAACACACACACACTAAACAAGTCTAACCAATTTTATAATTCAAAAACAAGTCAAGACAGTTTAGTGAGCATACATCAACACATGTAAAACCTTGTGATGGCCAAATCACATTGTACCTGCACATGTATCAAGAATAGCAAAGAATATTGCATGTTGTGTGTGAAAAACATCACAAGATTGCATATGTGTATACATGTTATGACAATTTGAGATATGAGAAAATCGCTTTAACTCACACACAATCATAACTGCTTGATGGGGACTATCACCTTCAAGGTACATCCTATAACTCCCACATCTCCTAGAATACACGCTTACAATCATTTTTAAAGCATTTTTTTTTTTTTGATCTTTTTCCTTTTGATTTTTCTTTGCATATTTTTCTTTTAAGCATATCATGCATGGGCATATTAGAGAGAGAAAAGAAATACACAATGATATTTGACATTCCAATTTTGCTATGCCTAAGCATACAAATGTCATTGACACTGCACTTTTGCTATGCCGAAGCATACAGGTGTCATTTATGATTGGCAGGCAACAGTGGTGAGATGGTTATTAATGCCTTTCTCTCAGGATTTTTTAGTCCTTCCCGTCAAACAGAGTGATACGAGTGTTAAGTACAAGAGATAACTTAATCTTACTCTTCACAAACAAGAGCCACAAAGCTCACTTGCTTAGTTGTGCATAGAGATGCTCATCTAAGCTACAAAAGATACAAAGTTTAGAAGACTTTGATTCAATGGCCATCCAAGGTACATAAGTACCAATGTACACAAAACACACACTGTTTTTGTATTTTTCTGATTTTTCAATTTTTTTTTTATATGAAAAACAAAACAAAGCAAAACTGAAAAAAAACAACAAAAACATGTTAAACAACCAAAGCATAAAAACTAGACTGACTCAAAACTTGAAAGCAAAACACATAAGTAATGCATACACAAAACAAGAAGAGAGAGAGAAAAGTGACAGAATCACTTGGAGCCCTTTTCCTTCCACATTTTGGAAGAACCCTTCCGTCTAGCAAACCCTTGAACCGGAGGTGAAGGGGAAGAATAAAAACCGTTCAAGTTCGAAAGGAACATGAGGGCTTTGAGAAGATCTCCAAGGGGAGCAAGAGAGGATTGAAGCTGATTCTGGTTCCCAGATACTATCATGCCGTTGCTCTGTTAAGTGGCAAGCCACTTATAGCAATTTGGTCGAGTATGACTGGCAGCTCCACAATGATGACAGAGATGCTGCTTCTTTTGTTTAGGCTTTTGAGAGTTAGCCTTCTTAGCCCTAGGGTTTTTAACATCTTTCTTCTCAAGCTTAGGGGGTGCTCCTAAGATAGATTTACCCTTGTCTATGTTCTCACTAGCTAATTCAGTTTTAATCTCATTGTTCTCAGTTTTAACATTATTAGCAGGAGGAACAAAAACAGTAGTACTAGAAGAAGCAGTATTGGAAGAAGAAAGACCATACCCTAAGCCTGTTCGGTCTGAAGCAGATTTCTGAATGCTTAGCATCTCATCCAGCTTTGCGCTTGAAGTCCTTTCTAGTTGAGCTCTGACTTGACACAGCTCTGCCTCAAGCTTCTTGGTCTTCTCAGCCAAAAAATTGTTCTCGAACCTTAATGCTCCAATAGTCTGATTAGCCTCATCAAACTTTGTGGAAAGCTCCTCACGGTCAAGTTCCACATCACTGAGCTTCTTGGTGGTTAGCCTATATAATTTCTCATGCTTCTCAGAAAGCTTGTACAGTTTCTCATAGGCTGTATGGATGTCATCTTGATCATTCATCTTCTCAAATTTTGATTCCACCAATTCCCCTTCTTCAATCACATCTTCAACAATCCCATCAGTAGGATCAACAGTGGCAGTGAAGGCATTCAAGATTCCGTCATCTTCATTATCGGAATCATCCTCAGGCTCAGTGTCACTCAGGGTAACAGCAAGTGCCTTGCTCTTCCCAATGCTCTTAAGATATGTAGGACACTCATGTTTCATATGACCGAAACCTTGACACCCGAAGCACTTAGGTCCTGCGGGAACAGTGTACTGACCACCTTCCTTAGCATCCTTCTTCCCTTTGTCTTGGCCTTTAAACTGAGAAGAACTGGATTGCCTGCGGTCCTTGTCGAAACCCTTTCCATTGGCGTTCTTCATAAACTTCTTGAACTGCCTGGTGATGTAGGACTTCATCTTGGAATCTTCATCATCAGAAGACTCATCTGTCTCACTGCTCTTGGCCTTTAGTGCCATGCTCTTGCCTTTACCCGACTTGCCTATTCTTGTCAACCCTAGCTCGTAGGTCTGGAAGTTTCCAACCAACTCAGTCAAAGGAATCTTATCAATATCCTTTGATTCCTCTATTGCTGTAATCTTGGCATGGAATCTCTCGGGTAGAGATCTGAGCACTTTCCTCACAATCTTGGGTTCAGGTTTGGTTTCCCCAATATTGAAGGCTGAGTTCACTATGTCTTTAGCTTGGCATAGAACTCATCAAATGACTCATCCTCCTCCATCTTTATCTCTTTAAAGCTTGTAGTGAGCCTCTGAAGCTCTGAGTCCTTGACAGCCTTAGTACCCTCATAGGTTGTCTGGAGGATGGTCCATGCTTCCTTAGCAGTTTCAGTAGAGGATATCTTCTTGAATTCCTTATTGGTGACTACACTGACTAAAGCATTCAATGCTCTGCTGTTGAAGTTTGCCGCCTTGATCTTCGCTTCATCCCAATCGGCCGGCGATTCCTTTGGCTTAGTCCAGCCAATCTCGAGAGCTTGCCACACTTTTTCATCTAAAGACTGCAAGAAAGCTCTCATGCGTACTTTCCAGTATACATAGTTAGTGCCATCAAATAAAGGAGGTATGATTAATGACTGTCCTCTATCCATGACAAACAGGGGTCAATGGATTAACACAGCAAAGATTAAACCCTAATCAGAGTGTGCCTGCTCTGATACCACTTGTTAGGCCACAAACTGAATGACCCCTTGTGATAGAAATTAATTAATTAATTAGCCAAGTTATTAATTAATCAATTTATCATGCAAACGTGTGGTAGCACAAACAAATCACTAATAAACTAATTATGCAGCGGAAAATAAATAACATGGTGATTTGTTTACGAATGGGGAAAACCTAATGGCAAAAACCCCACTGGGTGATTTTCAGGTCACCACTCCCGAAACTCCACTATTATCACAACAAGCGGTTACAAGTAAAGGAATCTAAGTACCTTACCAACCTACAGTTGAACCCTTACCCCAATACCCAATTGGACTTGTTCTGTAGTGACAGTTCCTCTATCGATGCACGACTCCCAAGTACGTGACTAACCAATTGCGCGGATCCCAGTACGCGACTTCAATCACCAACTAAGAAGGTTGTTGGTTGCAAAGTTCTTCAGTTCATCCACACGATGAAGATTAGGAAGATGCTTGGTCACAAAACCCTACGGTGCACATACACTGCAACTTCTTCAAGAGAAAGAGATGAGCTAGGGCAAGAACTTCGTCTCCGGTCACAATTTGCTTAAACAAAGTTTGCTCAAAACTTGTGCAACTTGTGAACTGTCTGACGGCCCTTAAACTGATCCTTTTATATGTCTAGGGTTAGGAGAAAAGAAAGCCCAAAGACAAATTCACGGATCCCAAGAAAATCATATTGGAATTCTGAAAATCTTAAACCTCGACAGATAGAAGGTATTGAGTAGGTGTCGAGCATACCAAATGGAGAACAGCTTCCTTAAGCTCGATAGATACAACTGTCAAGCCAGTTGTCGAGCTTTAATGATTTTGCACGATGAACTTATTTTCTTGAACAGACTTGAAGGCTTCAACACTTGATCTTGAAACATAGTTTCTTGAAGTATTTGAAACACATCCTAAATCTACCCAAATATAAGTAAAGTGCGTTTTGTCAAAGGATAAGCCAATTACATAAAATTATGACATATGTTCTTAACATGTGAAACACATATGTCCTAACAAATGCTGAAAATAAAATGCGGGACATGGGTAAGGGGACTTACCTGGTAGTCGGGAATAGTGGAAATGGTGAGAAATTTGGGGGATCCGGGTAGAGACAGAGGATATCTGAATAGGAATCCTGGGTAGTAGAAACTTGAGAGATCTTCGGCATTTAGTATCAAATGTTGGTGAGACATAAGGCACAACCGCTAGTTAGCCTCGAAATTTAGGGGGATCCGGGTACAGACAGAGGATATCTGAATAGTAGTCCCAGGTAGTAGAAACTTGAGAGATTTTCGGCATTTAGTATCAAAATGCTGGCGAGACGTATAGCATGGCTGCTAGTTAGCCTCAAAATTTGGGGGGATCAGGGTAGAAACAGAGGATATCTAAATAGTAGTCCTGATTTTTTGCCAAGTAGAAACAGAGGATATCTGAATAGCAGTCTTGGTCTTAGGCAGGGTAGAAATAGAGGATATCTGAATAGCAGTCTCAAGTTGCGTCAGGTAAAAACAGAGGATATCTGAATAGCAGTCTTGATTTTTGCCAAGTAGAAACAGAGGATATCTGAATAGCAGTCTTGGTCTTGGGCCAGGTAGAAACAGAGGATATCTGAATAGCAGTCTCGAGTTGTGTCAGGTAGAAACAGAGGATATTTGAATAGTAGTCTTGATTTTTTCCCAGTAGAAATAGAGGATATCAGAATAGTAGTCTTGGTTTTGGGCTGGGTAGAAATAGAGGATATCTGAATAGCAATCTCGAGTTGTGTCAGGTAGAAACAGAGGATATCTGTATAGCAGTCCTGATTTTTGCCAAGTAGAAACAGAGGATATCTGAATAGCAGTCTTGGTCTTGGGCCAGGTAGAAACAGAGGATATTTGAATAGCAGTCTCAAGTTGTGTCAGGTAGAAACAGAGGATATCTGAATAGTAGTCTTGATTTTTTCCCAGTAGAAATAGAGGATATCAGAATAGTACTCTTGGTTTTGGGCTGGGTAGAAATAAAGGATATCTGAATAGCAATCTCGAGTTGTGTCAGGTAGAAACAGAGGATATCTGTATAGTAGTCCTGATTTTTGCCAAGTAGAAACGGAGGATATCTGAATAGCAGTCTTGGTCTTGGGCCAGGTAGAAACAGAGGATATCTGAATAGCAGTCTCTAGTTGTGTCAAGTAGAAACAGAGGATATCTGAATAGTAGTCTTGATTTTTTCCCAATAGAAATAGAGGATATCAGAATAGTAGTCTTGGTTTTGGGCTGGGTAGAAATAAAGGATATCTGAATAGCAATCCCGAGTTGTGTCAGCTAGAAACAGAGGATATCTGTATAGCAGTCCTGATTTTTGTCAAGTAGAAATAGAGGATATCTGAGTAGCAGTCTTGGTCTTAGGCCAGGTAGAAATAGAGGATATCTGAGTAGCAGCCCCGAGTTGTGTCAAGTAGAAATAAAGGATATCTGAATAGTAGCCCTGATTTTTGCCAAGTAGAAACAGAGGATATCTAAATAGCAGTCTTGGTCTTAGGTTGGGTAGAAATAGAGGATATCTGAGTAGTAGTCCCGAGTTGTGTCAGGTTGAAACAGAGGATATCTGAATAGCAGTCTTGGTCTTAGGTTGGGTAGAAATAAAGGATATCTGAGTAGTAGTCCCGAGTTGTGTCAGGTTGAAACAGAGGATATCTGAATAGCAGTCTTGATCTTAGGTCAGGTAGAAACAGAGGATATATGAATAGCAGTCCCAGGTTGTGTCAGGTAGAAACAGAGGATATCTAAATAGCAGTCTTGATTTTTACCAAGTAGAAACAGAGGATATCTAAATAGCAGTCTTGGTCTTAGGTCTTAGGTCGGGTAGAAACAAAGGATATTTGAGTAACAGTCCTAAGTTGTGTCAGGTAGAAATAGTGGATATCTGAATAGCAGTCTTGGTCTTAGGTTGGGTAGAAACAGAAGATTTCTGAATAGCAGACCCGAGTTGTGTCCTTTGCAACTGTGTGCTGGGTACAGCCCTGCACGTTTTTAAAATAGTGTTAGTCCACTTGTGTTGCCATTTGACTTTTGGGCTTACCAATTATGTTTGCATTTCTTGGTGTTTTGTAAATCATGTCTCGGAAGGCTAGTTCTAGAGGAGACCGGGGGAAGGCCCCCGTTAATGCCACGTCCCATGGGGACAATTCTTATGTTGATGAGACCGCCTCGGCTAGCGAGCAGGCAGCTCGAGTTCTATAGAGTCATTTCGACCGCGGGGGTGATGATAGCAGGCTCGCTGGTTGTATCCTTATAGAGACCCGATTTAGGAGGCGGCGTTCAGTCGAGATGGCAAGCATCTCCATTGGGTCCCACATTATTTCCAATAGGACTTCCTCACTGCGCAGGCCGGTTTCAGGGAGAGGGGCCTCTAGAGGAAAGATGTGAGCTGAGGATCTCCTCATTGACCTAGAGGTTGATTTTTCCAGGGACAAGGTTTTGCCAGACTTGGGCACTCAGAGGCGCAATTTGAGACCAAGGTTCCCGCCACGTCAAGCCAAGGTCGATGCTCTTACTGGAGTTGTAGATAGAGGCATCAAAGACACTCACCTTCAACGTGGTTTAAAGGATCATCCTTCCACTCAAGCGCAAAAGGGAAAGGTATGTTGTATTTCTTCCTTTGTCATTCAGATTCTTGTTATATGCATGTGCTAATGAATAGATTCTGATTCTGAATGTTGGGGGCCAACAAGATCCGGGGTCGGGGTGCTTGGTCCACCTTTCATCAGCTGTTGTTTGCTCCTTAGATCCACCGGGGCTATGCAGATTTTCTGAGAGAGCGGGGATTCAAGGATTTCTTACAGATCCCCCTATACACCATGAGGCATGGGATTGGGGAGGCTTTGGTGCAGCGGTTTCATGCCGAGACAGGCACCTTTCACTTGAGCTGTGGGGAGTTTGCGATCCTCCCTCTTGATTGGACAGCCATCCTGGGCATCAGATTGGTGGCTACCCAATCCTGATCGATGACAAGAGCTTCGATATGGCCTGCGAGCTCTTGGGCATCCCTCTCCCATTGACTACAAACACGAGAGGATATTTTGGGCCCACTGCGTTACCACAGATCTGCACTGAATGGTTGCAGGGTAGCATTCCCTGGGGTGTTACACCTACTGATGTTCATCTTCAACGGTTCTTCCTGTGCTTCCTCGGTAGTTGCTTCTTTGGCAACAACCGGTCGGTGTTGACCTGCCAACTACTGTGGGCCATGAGAGTAGTCTCCAACATTGGGAGATATGACTGGGGGTCTGTCACTTACGTCTTTTTCATCACTTTCCTGAGGTGAGCTTCCCAATGGGATTTCAAATGTTTGGAGGGATGCTGGCAGATTTTGACATGGTGGGCATATGAGTACATCCCAGTTTTGCGACCACGGTATACGGGCTTGTCAAAGACAATGTATCCTCAAGCATATACGTGGGCCCTTTGTGTGATCACCAGGGTTGTCGTGGTATAGCCAGTCACTATCTCTGCAGCCTTAGACTGCGTCACCCGGGATGAGATGGTAGTTCGCCCTTATGATAGGTCACTACTAGGGAGGCCAAAGCTTACTACTTTTATGGGCCAGTTAAGGATACGATGATGGTTTTGGGCCCTGTCGAACTGGGAGTTCTTTTTGGCGGAGAGGACCTTCCATCAAGTCATACCGATCTATGGAGTTCCTAGAGATCCGCCTCTTCTTGGCTTGTCATTCAAGTCTGTCTCCTGGATGACCTGGCTTACACAACGGGTTCTTTTGATGCCTATGTGGACACCAGCAGGGATTATGCCACTTGGTTGGCAGAGTCCTCCGCAAGGCCCATTATTGGAGATGTTCCCGTGAGTGGAGGTGGGGTGCTGGGAGGCATTGTTCACGCTCAGGTGGCCTCCGGAGCAGAGTGGAGAGTGCATGCAGAGGCTCTGTAAGCCAAGGTGCAAAGGTACACATGTAGGAGGAGACTGCTCGGGCATTAACTCGGGAGAGGGATCTCTAGCAAAGAGATAGGGAGACTCGAACTACCATGGCAGAGAGAGAACGGAGCTAGCTTCAGAGTGAGCTAGTCGTGCTTTATGGCTATACTATGATTTTGACGGGAAAGTTACGAGCGACTCTTATTCCTGTTCTGCCTTCTCCTTAGATTCCAGGTCGAGGGCCCATCATTCCTCCGTACAAGCCCGGGTATATACCAGTTCCTCTATGCCCGTCAGGCGGTTGGGACCCTTTTGCTCAGGCTCCGGGGCCATCCTAGGACCTAGGGTGCGCTCCCGGAAGTTCTAGCTGTGCCGGTCCTTCCACCGGCCCTTTTACAGGTGACGATGATGATGATGATACGGACCAGTTTATTGGGGGTGATGATTCTCCGTAGGGTTAGCCATTTGTTATAGCATGATGTAGCCCCTGCATGGACCTGTATTTTTCCATGTATCTTGTAGACATTGCCCCATGATGGGCCAGTTATGTATTTATATTATTCATTGCCTCTTGATAGGCCTGGACATGTGTGTATTGTATTTCCCCAAAGTGGGCCTTGATGTATGATATTATCTCCTTGCTTCATGGTGTATGTATGGAACAATGCCTCTTGTTAGGGCTTATACATATGATTCTGGATAAATCTCCTTTGAGAGGGCTGCTGATGCATATGAAAGACAATGCCTCTGCTTAGGACTTACATGTGTAATTCTAGATAAATCTCCTTTAAGAGGGCTGCCGATGTATGACTTTAGGAAAGTTGCCTCTGAGAGGGCTACTAATGTGTGTGAAAAACAATGCCTTTGGATAGGACTTATATGTATAACTTTAGATAAATCGCCTTTGAAAGGGCCACTGATGCATATGAAAGACAATGCCTCTAATTAGGACTTTTATGTATAACTCTAGATAAATCGCCTTTGAGAAGGCTGCTAATGTATGCATGCACTATCACATTTTCATCGCGGATGGTGGTTTTGAACCAGCTTGTGCCACACTCACTTGTTTTGCACCGTAGTTTTGCGAGTTTACAGGTGGCTTTTAACAATGATCGTCCCGCTAGGGGAGAGAGAATGGAGAGATCGCATGAAATAAATTGCCCCAGTTTAAGGTTTCTTGTAATTCTTGACATGAGGGCCACATCCTCAGCGAGACGGACCCATTCTTGTATATTGGACAAGGTGGAGGGAACTGCGCAAAATAAACTGCCCAAGTTTAGGGTTTTGCAGGGTTCCAAGCCTGCAAACTGGCTAAAAATGGCCTCGACTCCATAGACAATAACAAATGCTGGTAATGAATGCGGACATTCTGAACGAGATCTCCTTTAGATGCGCCATGAGACGGTATGCAATGGTTGCCCCCGTTATTGTCTGGGTGGGCCAAAAATTCAAAGATAGGCTTCTTGAGGCAACATCACGAGAAACAACTCCCTCTGTCCTCCAAATAAGCTAAAACAAGCTGCCAAACGGCTGAGGATGGGTTCTAGTGTTTTTCTGTTGTAAATTCTGATTATTGGGTCTGAATCTACCCCTGAATCGGGTTTTAGAAAATGAGGTTCAAGACATCTGAAAATCTGGTTTGTTGTTGGGCTGACCACGCACTACGGTGGGTGCTGAAATGAGGGAATCTTTGCTCCAAGGTGGTAAAAAAATGCCAAATAAGGGGAGAGTGCTCAGAATATATGTACATTTGTGCCTGGGGGGCTGAAAATCCCTAGCACGTGTCCCGAGGTTCGGCGGCCCTTCAAGGACCACTACCTCAGGGTGCGTGCATAAAAGCTGGGTTTCAGCCCAATCCTAGCTCATTCAGGTCTGCGATTTTTTTGGGTCTTCTTCTACCCTTTTCTTCACCCAAAATGCTTAGAAAACGCTGCTTTTCATCATTTTTGCGCAAATTTTCATCAAATTGTCAGATTCAGTAGGATCCGTTCATGGACGCTCTTGGTGCTCACTCCTACAACACTTTGGTCAAGCTTAAGAGGGAGTCATACCATGAGAAGAAGCTTAAATGGCGGTGGAGCTCCTTTTCTTGTAGTGACCGGGCGTTCATCCGGCGACTTCTTGGAGATGTTACTACTCTTCTTCACACTACACTAGATTGGCATTTGTTGGAGGTCATCACCTCTTGTTGGGACACTGTTTTGAGATGCATCACCATTGGAGATGTTGATTTGGTGCCTACCTTGGAAGGGTATGATTTTTTCCTCTCTCTTTCTACCCCTTTGAGCAATACCTTTGTTCCATCAATGCGGCCATGCTACTGCAAGAGGCTTACCGATCTGTTGGGCTTGAAGCGGCCCATTGTGGAGGCGCTAACTTGGTATGGCAATGGGATAGGAGGGAGCATGTCCTTTGATTTTCTGTATGATCGGTTCCACTCATTGGAGTGTCCTGTTGGCTATCGAGATGATTTTATGGACTAAGAGGAGTGGTGGACATCCTACCGGCGTCAATCCTTCCTGGTGGCCTTCTTTGGTGCGATGCTGTTTCCTTCACCATCTAAAGCTATCAGTTTTGCTATTCTCCCTCTAGTGAGTGCCCTACCTCATGGTACCTCTTTCATTCCCGCTTTACTTTCTAAGATCATTAGGTCCTTATCTTTGTGTCGAGAGATTGGTAGGGGTAGGCTAGGTTGCTGTGTTTATAGGTTACAACTATGGTTCTGTAGCTACCTGAAAGTCATTGCTAAGGATCAGCCTATGGGCTTTGTGAGTAGGAATAGAGTCCGGGTTACTGTCATCCTTGATCTCCCTTTTTCTGAGGATATTGAGGGTTGGCTGAGATACTTGTGCAGCCTAAGTCCCACTGACTAGACTTGGAGAGTCAAGTGAGGTATCACTAGATGGTAGGGGCAGACCCATTATGTCGGTTTACTTGGCATTCCTCTAGTGGGTATCTGGGGATGCACGGGGTACTTCCCGAGTATAGCTATGCGGCAGTTTGGGGGTATCCAGCATATCCTCCGACTTAGTGATCTCTCTGCTGTCACTTGCAAGAACAGGCTCGTGGATGTTGATGTGGCAGTGATAGGGCATGCATGTAAGTTCTGGAGGTGCGCAAGTCGAGCATTGACTTCCCCATTTGTTCTAGGGATGACCAGGAGTGGTTCTCTGCTATGTTTGACTTATCATCACTAGTCTCGGCTGAGTTGCCACTTTCGGCTAATGTTTTGAGGGACTATACTCTGGAGTTTGAGATCAAGGTTGAGAGGGCCCTTATGGATCTAAGGGAGTCCCTGAGGGAAGTTGTCAGGGATAAAGACTACTGCCGAGAGCTGGCTGATACCCTTATGAAGGATATTGAGGAGATAAGCAGTGCACATGAGAGTGAGCTCGCTACTCTTAGGACAGAGCTTAATTGAAGGGGGCCAGCTCCTTCAGGCACAAAGGCGGAGTGTGTTCAACTGAGATCCCGGGTTACGGGTTTGGAGGATGAGCTTGCAAATCTTACTCAGAGGCTTGCCACTTTGGATTGTACTTGGGATGAGGAGAGGGCCGCATTGGAGGCCAACAGGGTCGAGGCTAGCAATAGAGCCAATGGCTTAGCATTGGAGCTAGTACAGGCGAGGGCCTACATTCATTCCACATTGAGCATGGAGTATGGGCGAGAGGGCGATAAGCCTAGTGAGCCATAATTGTCTTTCCGTCGTCTTCAGACTGAGCTGGCTAAGAGAGAGGAGGCTTTGAGAGTTGCTACTGCAAAGGTAGGCACCTTGCAGGCTTTGCTAGAGACTAAGAGACAGAGCTCTACTTTTGATTCCACGATGGAGAGGGAGTTGGTCCATCTTCAACATTCACATGACAGACTCCGAGAGATTGCTAGAGACCTGGGCTTTGATCCTATCGGGTTACTTCGTACTCATGCTCATGATGACCCAATCCTTCGTACTGGTTTTAGGAGATTGTGCCAGGCTGTATTTGATTGCTTGGGCCATGTTTGACTTACTGGTGTTCTTTTCTACTTATTTTGTTTTTGCACATGAGCTATGTAGTGAGTATCCTACCATGTATGGAAAGGTCCTTCGTAAATTACTAGGCAATTGCGTAAGGCCTTCCTCTTTTTGCTTGAGTTCTTAAAGCATAGTCTGGTCTGTTAGGCATGTCTAGAAACTAAGAGATGGTGGAGAGAGATGTTTATGATGATATTCAGGATATATTTATGAGATGAGATTTCATGTTTTGGTACCTAAATGTATGAAAGAAACAGAATGGCACAATATAGGCATGTTAATGAATATGTAGGCAAATGCTTTGAAAATGCAAAATTTATACAAATAAGTGATAGATGTAAAATCCATGCATATCAATATCTTCTTTTTCCAAGGATACATCCTGTTCTAGATGGATCTTTCCCTTTACCCATTAAGGTACATTTCCCATTGACATGAGCCAGAATATCTTGAGCAAACCACCAGGTCGTGGCAATATTGTAGACAAACACACAATCTCGAAGGTGTCTTCATACCTTGTCTTGGATGCTGGATCGATCTAATTTTCTAAGTAGAAATTCAAGCAAGCACAACTGACTGATTTTTCTTTTAAGATGTGACCGAACCAAGATGGCTGCCTACGTACCTCTGCTAAGAAGGATCGGGTCATCACGTAGTACAACTAATTTTTGATTGCCTTAATTTTTGCGTAGACCTCCCTTTCGAGTTTTCAATCTACCTTTTTGCATATTTTCTCACACTTTCTTTCTTTTGGCTCTCCTTCTGCATAGACCGCCCTTTCGAGTTTTCGATCTACCCTTTTACATTTTTTTTTTTTTTTGTTCTTTCTTTTTTTTCCTTTTTTGACATCAAAATATAGAAATGAGGTGCACTGAGAGGCTCCTTCATGCAAAGTACCGTATGACGGTGTCAGAATTGGTGGGCATATTGAACTCATGCCCATCCATGTCGGCTAGAAACAAAGCTCCTCCGAAGGAGGCCTTTTTTACCACATATGGGCCCTCATAAGTCGGGGAAAACTTTCCTCTGTGATTAGTCATGGCCTGGTTGTGTTTTTTCAAGATTAGATTGCCTTCTTCGAAGACCCTGGGTCTAACTTTCTTGTTAAATGCTTGCTCGACGCGATGTTGGTACAATTGTCCATGGCACATTATGGCCATGCGCTTTTCATCTATCATGATTAGTTGTTCATATCGAGAATAGGCCCATTCAGCTTCTGACACCTTTGTCTGAGACAAAATCCTAAGAGATGAGATCTCTACCTCTACGGGGAGGACGACCTCCATGCCATATACTAATGAATACGGGGTTGCACCTATGGAAGTACGAATAGAAGTGCAATATGCGCACAAGGCAAATGGCAAGTATTCGTGCCAATCCTTGTATGTGTCTGTCATCTTCACCAAGATTTTCTTTATGTTCTTGTTGGCGGCTTCCATTGCACCATTCATCTGAGGGCAATAGGGAACCAAATTTCTGTGCTCGATCTTGAACTATTGGCAAAGTTGCTGGATCATTTTCCCATTTAGGTTTGCCCCATTATCTGTAATGAGCTCTCCCAGCACGCCGTAGCGGCAAATAATGTTATGTTTCTGGAATTGAGCTACCATTGCTTGAGTGACGCTTTTGTACGAAGCGGCTTCCACCCATTTTGTGAGATAATCGATGGCCACTAAGATGTACTCATGATCATTTAAAGCTCTCAGAATCATGGGTTCAATGACATCCATGCCTCAGGCTGAGAAGGGCCATGGTGCCACTAAAGAGTGCAAAGGTTGAGGATGAGCATTCCTCTTATCCTGATAGGCTTGGCAGCGATGGCATGTCCTCTCATGTTTAATGCAATCACCCTTCATGGTGAGCCAATAGTAACCGGCTCTCATAATCTTGCAAGCCAATAGGGGTCCACTAGCATGGGCTCATAGTAAGCCTTCATGCATCTCTTCCATTAAATGATTAGCCTCGGAGGCATCTGTGCACCAGAGCAAAGTAGAATGGTGGTTCCTTTTATATAGGACTTCTCCACTCAGGAAAAATTGGCAGGCCATGCGCTGAATAAACTTTTTTTCACTGTCTATTGCACCGAGCGGGTATTCACTGTTCTTGATATAAGCCTTGATATCATGATACCATGGCTTTCCGTTGGCTTTGACTTCGACGCTCATGCATTCTTCGATGTTCATGCAATATGCTAGAACGCCACGGACTTCTATGCGCAATCGCCGCATATCATCTTCTTCCGACAACTTGACCATGTTAGCCAGGGTAGCCAAGGCATCTGCAAATGTGATGTTTCAGAATTTCGGAATCAAGTGGTTGATGCATTTCTGATACGGAATCAACATGGCGTCTCAGGCTTGCCATTTTCCTTCGATTTGGGAGATGATCAATAGGGAATCTCTAAAGACGCTCAAGTCATAAGCGCCGAACTCTAGGGTCACTTGCAGGCCGACTATGCATGCTTCGTATTTTGTGACGTTATTGGTGCAATCAATACTACTCCCACTCCATTTCCGATAGAATTGGCAGCTCCATCAAAATAAAGCTTCCCACACCACGGTTCCATGCTATTAGGTTCTGGCTCTACTGCCATGACATCCTCATCAGGGGAGAGGGATTCTAAAAGTTCTGGCTCATTCAGTGGCTGGTCCGCTAGGTAATCGGTTATGGCTTGGCCCTTGATGGCCTTTCTTTTCACAAACACAATGTCAAACTCAAAGAGCAAAATTTGCCAACAGGAGATTTTCGCTGTAAAAGTTGGCTTTTCAAAGATGTATTGCTGCAACTTACGTGATGCCCACGCTAGGGCGTAACATGTCTTTTCAATGGCGATGTAGTTGATCTCATAACTGGTGAACTTCTTGCTTAAGTAGTAAACCGCCCTTTCTTTCTGTGAGAAACCGCGCCCCCAACCCGTTTTTGTAGAATGTTGGGCCAAACCCACGTGAATGAGTGAAGTCGTGTTATTGCCTCTCAAAATGGAGGTTCGACTAGTTATATTTTTCCCTTTAGATTAAGGGTTTTACAATGGAGTCGCCACTTATTTAATTATTGGAAAAATAAGAAAACCATCATTGAAAATTTCCTCATTTTATTAATTTGAAATTGAATTTACATTAATCAAAGGAAAATTACATGGCTTTGGTCCTAGATACAATCTAAGACAAAGTACATGGCTTTGTTTCCTAGTAACAATCTAGAAATTGAAAATTACATGGATAAGCATTTGATCTACTAACCCTTGATCTAAGCTCGGAGGCTATGTTACAAGGTGGGAAGGTATTAGGCACCCACCTTGCCCGGTGAAACTGGTCTTCTAGACTATGGTGGCCAACATTCATATCACATCATCCAATATGTTATCAATCAATTTGCATGTTGAATTTAATGTGTGTGCATGTGATAAACCCTAATTCAATTTATTAAGCATTGCATTTGGATTGAAAAATAAATTCTAGTGAATGTGTGTGGATGGTGATAACCTAGATTCAAGGTTTTGAAAGAATTATTAAACAAACATGTTTTTCGTATCTTTGATGTGGATTTAAGATTAAATCTAGTGATATACATGAACATGTGATGAACAACCAAGAACATGTGAAGAACACATAAGAACAATTAAGAACATTCAAACATAGTCAAGGGAATTATCATGCTTTAATCTTAAATTCTCATCATGACAACATAAACAAACAGTTAGGGAAGGGGATTATACCTTCACGCAAGATCCATATGGTGGAGGAGGGGACTATTGATGGAGGTTCTAAGGGTGGAGGAAAAGAAGAGCTAGGAGAGGGAGAGTGAGTCTCACTCAATACCTTGTGTCTTAGGAAGATCAAGATATGACAAGACTACTCAACTTCACTAGAACTCAAGAGAGGGGAGAGAGGGGGGTTTTTGTGTCTTGAAATGAAGGAGAGGAAGGGTTTATATAGTAGTGATGGAGGAAATATGAATGGAAGGCCATTTAATGAGGGTTGACAAAGAATCATGAACCTAGACCTCATTTTAGCCTTTGGGGAAATTTGGTGCATTAAATGTGGAGATTGATGAGAGTGAGGAGCAAGCAAAGTTCGGTTTTCCCGTAACTGCTGTAACAACCTGTAGAGCCAACTTCGAAAAATCATATCTGACTCAATTCTGATCGGAATTGTCTCATTCTTGTGCTCAAATTGAAGTCCCGGATGTCTAGTTTCTGGGAAAATTAACCTTATTCACAGATTCAAAATATTCTGAGAGATATTAATGAAATAGTGAGAAGAGGTCATTTGTTAGAAAATAGTTTCAGCATAATTAACATTAATAGGTCCTAAATTAGCTCCCAATTAACATTAAATGGCTCCAATCACTCCCATTTCAGACTTTACTGGTTCCAAATTTACTCTAATTAAAAGATAATTGCACAAATTACTCATTGAATAATTAATGTTTAACTATCTAGTTAATTAGGTGTGTGTAACCCTACCATATAATGTAGTCCTAACCAATCAAATTATGACACATCATTGATCTCAAATTGATTATACTTATAACCAATCGAAATCAATTGTTCATAATCACATATAGTCGGACTCAATTTGTGATGGTGCATCTCAGCCATTAAAACTTGATTTGATGATAACTTTCAACCTGACGGTCCAATTCGAGCTTATGACCAGTCGATTTGATCGTTACAACATCAAGATCATGTTGGTGAAATGAGATTAAGGATCTAATGACCAGAATCAAGATGCATATTTCCAAGGTGAAATTACCCTTTTACCCTCCATGTGAGGTTAAATACGGGTTGCAAAATAGGGTGTCAACAGAATGCCCCTCATTGGCAGAGCTTGAAGAGCAAATGTCAATGTATGAAAGAGACACCTAACTTTGCAATCAGTATTTAACCGTGGTGAATGCATGTAGATAAAAATGCAAATGGTCATGTTGTGGATCAAAATGTGGACCGAATCTCGAGGGAGATTGCCTACGTACCTCTTGGTGGGGGGGATCAAGTCCAAACGCAGTTCATGCATGCAATTTTTTTTTTTTTTTTGAATGAGTACAAGATATGCTTACCTGGAGGATGACGGATCCTGGCTCATGTTTTCAGAGGACCAAGGACTTTTGGGCTTTAGCTCATGCTTTCAGAAGGCCAAAGGTTCTGGATCTTGGCTCATGTTTTCAGAGGACCAAAGGTTCTGGATCCTGGCTCATGTTTTCAGAGGACCAAAGGTTCTAGATCTTGGCTCATGTTTTCAGAGACCTAGGATTTTTGGTTCTTGGCTCATGTTTTCAGAGGACCAAGGGTTTTTGGGGCTTTGGCTCATGTTTTCAGAGGACTAAAGGTTCCGGATCCTGGCTCATGTTTTCAGAGGCCTTTTGGATCTTGGCTCATGTTTTCAGAGGACCAAGGGTTTTTTGGGTTTTGGCTCATGTTTTCAGAGGCCTAGGATTTTTGGATCTTGGCTCATTTTTTCAAAGGACCAAGGGTTTTTTGGGCTTTGGCTCATGTTTTCAGAAGACCAAAGGTTCTGGATCCTGGCTCATGTTTTCAGAGGCCTTTTGGATCTTGGCTCATGTTTTCAGAGGACCAAGGGTTTTTTGGGTTTTGGCTCATGTTTTCAGAGGCCTAGGATTTTTGGATCTTGGCTCATGTTTTCAGAGGACCAAGGGTTTTTTGGGCTTTGGCTCACGCCAATGTGTGTGGGCTTTTTACCCTAGTACCTGCAAAATAAATATTTTCAATTAGTAACGGAGTTATTCATTGAAAAGAAGTTGGCATACCTGGCGAATGCCCCTAGTTTTTGACATATTCCAAGCTTCGATGAATGCTGAGAGTGGACAGTTGACTTGGTGTTGCACCACTGGAAAATGTGGAAGAAGATCATAGCTTTCTGTTCTTGAAGAAGAATTTAATGAAGATTTTTTTTTTTTTTTTGAATTTGGAAAACTTGAATTTTCTTGAAGGAATTGAAAATTTTGATTAATGAAATTTTTTTTTTTTGAAAAATTTTGAAATTTTGAAATTTTCAAGGAATTGAAAACTTTGATTGATGATTTTTTTTTTTTTTTTTTGAAAGAATTAGAAAGAATTGAATTCTTTTTTTTTTTTAATTTTGTTTTTTGTCTCCTTTTTTTTTTTTTTTTTTTTGAAAAATTTGGAAATCTTGAATTTTTTCAAGGAATTGAAAATTTTAATTGATTTTTTTTTTTTTTTTTTTGAAAGCAACCTAAGAAGTATGAACCCAATGCCCCTAGTCCCAAGGCCCTTTTTGAAAATTTCCTTCTTTTTTTTTTTTTTTTTGAAAGAATTAGAAAGAATTGAATTTTTTTTTTTTTTTTTTGAAAATTTTGTCTTTTGTCTTTTTTTTTTTTTGGTGAAATATGAAGATTTGTTCATTATCAAAAAGTGAAGAAGATGAAGATAAAGATGGAGTAAAGGTGATGAAGATTTATTCATGATGATTTTTTTTGGGGGGGGGGGGGGGGGAGGTTGAAAAACCTATCCTTTGAATGAGAATAACTTTGGCTGGAAGATGATGCGGATTGCTAAGTCTTTGCTTAATTCCTGCAAAAAGATAATTTCAATTTAGCAATGGATTTATTCATTGAAATGAATTGGAAGTACTTAGCCAATGCCCCTAGTTTGAGGCATATTCCATGCTTAGATTGAAGCTAAGTTCATTTGATGTTGCGACCATTGGGGAACATCAAAGAAGATCATGGTTCGTCATCATTGGTTCCTGTAGAATGGCTTTCTTTCTCTAGCTTGTTAGAAACCAGTTATTATGAAAACATTTTTGGCCATTGCCATTAGTGTAGACATGCTTGCAAAAAAAATATGGATTGATGCCTCAAATGAAAACATGCTTTCATGCGCGAAGGACATATCTGCACACAATATAAATAGGCCAATGCCCCAAGTTTGAGCATGCTTGATGCAAAACTAATGGGCTTAACCTAACATGCACCCAAAAAATTTTGTCACATTGTTTTGACTTTGTTCTCCAAGGTTGTTTGGGTGAATGGGACCGGGCCTCTGCAAGGCTGCCTACGTACCTCCATCATAGAGGATCAGGTGAAGACGTAGTTCAAGAAAACTGGATTTTGAAAAAGAATGATTTTTTTTTTCTTTTTTTCTTTTTTTCAAAAAAAACAAATTTCCATTTTTTTTTTCTTTTTTGGGAACAAGAGGTGATCCTTTGAACAACCATTTTGGTAAATCAAAGTGTTTAAGAATCAAACAAATCTCTTTGATTAGGAAGGATCAAGATCATTAAACTCATGTAATCAAATTTGCTTCATCCTTTTGAACATCATCAGATTAAGTCTCCCAAGGCAATCAAGAAATGAAATGTGATAATATTTATGAATCACATTGTTGGGTGCAAACAAGGAGAGTGCTCCAGGTTTGGAAGTTCTTTTGAGTCATTTTGAGGATTTGAGAATTTGAGAAATTTTGTCCTCGGACATATCATCCTGTGGGGTTTGACAATTTTAAGCATTTTTCCTTTTTAGTTCAAGAGAAAATATTATTAGAGTTTAAGATGTGCCTACAATTAGCAAGACTTCAAGGAGGTCTTATTCATGGGTTGCAATGTAGGCCGGGTTTAGGTTATGAAATGAATGATATAAAAAGGCTCAAAAATCCCTATGATGTTCCCCCAAGTATGCATTACTCAAAAATCAAGTTTTGGAAGAGTTTTCTCATTTCTTCTTTATCATCTTTTCACTAGTCTTGATTGGTCACTTGTATCAACAATCATTTTTATGCTCATTCCTCTTGAATCATACCTCTAGACTTTCATCTTGTAAAATTCTTCTCTTTTTAGGTTGCATCCTCAAGTTTCCAACTTGGTAGAGTTTTTCTTTTCTTCTTCCTCTTTTCTTTGGCCCTAACTTTTGCCTAGACCGCCCTTTTGGGTTTTCAGCCTAGCGGGCTTTTTTTTTTTTTTTTCTTTTTGGCCCTAGCTTTTGCCTAGACTACCCTTTTGGGTTTTCAGCCTAGCGGGCTTCTTTTTTTTTTTTTTTTTTTTTTTCTAATCTCTTGATTGAATGAAATTTTGGGGACCTTTTGCCTTCCTTGTATTTCTCAGCTTAAAGATTTTCAGTCATTTTGATGCACTCTCTAGACTTCTTTCTTGACTCAATGCACTTGCACCTTTCTGTGCTTGATGAATCTTTTCCTTTTTTGATGAACTTTCTTTTCGATGAACCTTCTACTCTTCTTGGCATGATGAATTTTAGGTTCTTCAAACTTGATGCACATTTTTTTTTTTTTCACATTGATGGAATTTCGTTTCTCTTTCCTTGATTGAGTGAAAGCTCATTTTTCTTTGATGATCTCTTATCTTTAGCTTAATGAATTCTTTACTTATCTTTCATGTCTTCTAGGAGAGCTTTATCAATTAGCTTCAAAGCTACAAGGTCGACTCCTCCTTAACATGAGATTTAAGCATGCATACTTTGAATTTTCCCACCCTAGGTTTAGATTTTAGTGGGTTCATGTGAAAAAGAGGCTAAGTGTTTAAAGGCTCAAATGGGCTAGCAATGGATAATGATCATTCTAGGTGTTAAGGTATAATCTTGTTTTACCAAAGACGGCCTCCTATCCCTAGTAATGCTTGCTTGCAGGCACAGTGACTTGAGCTCTTTTAATAAATTCATCTTAAAAGAAAAAAGTATGAATGCTCTAATGTTGTGAAACAAAAGACTTTTGAAAATTAGATCAAGCGCATGGATTCTTGGGATTTTCCGATGGATGGATTCTTTTTGATTGCCTTTTAAGACCATTTCTTCTTTTATTCAAAGTAATTTAGCAAGAGTGTTTACACGGATCAAATGAAATTAATACTTTCTCAGTACAAGTTGATTGTTCAAGCCTTTAAACATCACAATTTAGAAAAAGTTTTGTCCAAGGGATCCTCATGTACCATTTTGAAAAGAAGACTTTAAAGAATCTTGAAATCTTTGAAAAAAACTGGGCCTTTTTGAAAAAGTCACTAGGAAGTCCAATGCCCCTAGTTCAAAGATTTTTTTTTTTTAAAATGACTTAAGGGCTCAATGCCCCTAGTCCAAAGACTTTTTTCATTTGAAAAATTTTCTCTTTTTTTTTTTTTGGGAAAGGTTTGGAAATCTTGAATTTTTTTTTGAAATTTTTTTAAAAAAAATATATACATGAAAATTTTGAATTCAAAGAAACATAGAAATATGGAATAAACAAACAAACTTTAGGCTTAACCATGATGTTGCAAACCAAATGTGGAGTGAGGCAAAGTTGGGCCACTTGTTTCATTTAGGATGCTTGAGGCTTGGTGTGCTTGAACCTTGATTATGATGAAATGGCTTGGGCTTGGGCTTGGAAGGCTTGAACCATATGATCATTTGGTATTTGCTTGAACTTGGGCTTACACTTGGAAGGCATGCATCTTGTGAGCTTTTGGCCTTTGATGTTGATCATGCTTACACACCTTTGATGGGCTCAAGTGTTGGGCTTAGAATGATTCAAGAAATAATTTTGGGTTTCCATATCAAGTAGAGTTCAATCATAGGCTTTTGGGCTTGAGTTCATTCATAGCATACAAGGTTCAAACAATTATGATGGGCTCAAGCGTTGGACTTGGGCTCATCATGGTTCAAACAACGGCCAAACACATGCATAATGCAATGCAATTAACATGGACCGACCTAAAGGTAGGTTCTATAGGTCATTACAACATGGGTAGAAGGTAGGTTAAAGGTCCCCACAAGCTAGGACGTTGTACCTCCCAACTTGTGACGCCAGGAGCCCCGCGTTGGTCCGAACGGTACAGTTTGTCCCTATGAACCACCATGGCATAACCATGATGATCCTTGTCGCGGTGGGTGGTAGGTTCACCGCTGGGTATGTCAGTCTCAGGAAGACCACAATCCACGGCTAATACTACCGGGCTTCCAGGCTAGCACACAAATAAAATAAATTTCATTCAAGCAAATGATGCATGACATGCAATATAATGACATATTAGACATATTATATACAAAAAGCAATAAAAAAAACAATGACATGGTTGGCCACCATAACCTAAATGAAGCTTAGCCCTCAATATCCCCAGTGGAGTCGCCACTGTGAGAGACCGCGCCCCCAACCCGTTTTTGTAGAATGTTGGGCCAAACCCACGTGAATGGGTGAAGTCGTGTTATTGCCTCTCAAAATGGAGGTTCGACTAGTTATATTTTTCCCTTTAGATTAAGGGTTTTACAATGGAGTCGCCACTTATTTAATTATTGGAAAAATAAGAAAACCATCATTGAAAATTTCCTCATTTTATTAATTTGAAATTGAATTTACATTGATCAAAGGAAAATTACATGGCTTTGGTCCTAGATACAATCTAAGACAAAGTACATGGCTTTGTTTCCTAGTTACAATCTAGAAATTGAAAATTACATGGATAAGCATTTGATCTACTAACCCTTGATCTAAGCTCGGAGGCTATGTTACAAGGTGGGAAGGTATTAGGCACCCACCTTGCCTGGTGAAACCAGTCTTCTAGACTATGGTGGCCAACATTCATATCACATCATCCAATATGTTATCAATCAATTTGCATGTTGAATTTAATGTGTGTGCATGTGATAAACCCTAATTCAATTTATTAAGCATTGCATTTGGATTGAAAAATAAATTCTAGTGAATGTGTGTAGATGGTGATAACCTAGATTCAAGGTTTTGAAAGAATTATTAAACAAACATGTTTTTCATATTTTTGATGTGGATTTAAGATTAAATCTAGTAATATACATGAACATGTGATGAACAACCAAGAACATGTGAAGAACACATAAGAACAATTAAGAACATTCAAATATATTCAAGGGAATTATCATGCTTTAATCTTAAATTCTCATCATGACAACAAAAACAAACAGTTAGGGAAGGGGATTATACCTTCATGCAAGATCCATATGGTGGAGGAGGGGACTATTGATGGAGGTTCTAAGGGTGGAGGAAAAGAAGAGCTAGGAGAGGGAGAGTGAGTCTCACTCAATACCTTGAGTCTTAGGAAGACCAAGATATGACAAGACTACTCAACTTCACTAGAACTCAAGAGAGGGGAGAGAGGGGGGTTTTTATGTCTTGAAATGAAGGAGAGGGGGGGTTTTATGTAGTAGTGATGGAGGAAATATGAATGGAAGGCCATTTAATGAGGGTTGACAAAGAATCATGAACCTAGACCTCATTTTAGCCTTTGGGGAAATTTGGTGCATTAAATGTGGAGATTGATGAGAGTGAAGAGCAAGCAAAGTTCGGTTTTCCCGTAGCTGCTGTAACAGCCTGTAGAGCCAACTTCAAAAAATCATATCTGACTCAATTCTGATCGGAATTGTCTCATTCTTATGCTCAAATTGAAGTCCCAGATGTCTAGTTTCTGGGAAAATTAACCTTATTCACAGATTCAAAATATTCTGAGAGATATTGATGAAATAGTGAGCAGAGGTCATTTGTTAGAAAATGGTTTCAGCACAATTAACATTAATAGGTCCCAAATTAGCTCCCAATTAACATTAAATGACTCCAATCACTCCCATCTCAGACTTAACTGGTTCCAAATTTACTCTAATTAAAAGATAATTGCACAAATTACTCATTGAATAATTAATGTTTAACTATCTAGTTAATTAGATGTGTGCAACCCTACCATATAATGTAGTCCTAACCAATCAAATTATGACACATCATTGATCTCAAATTGATTATACTTATAACCAATCAAAATCAATTATTCATAATCACATATAGTCGAACTCAATTTGTGATGGTGCATCTCAGCCATTAAAACTTGATTTGATGATAACTTTCAATCTGACGGTCCAATTCGAGCTTATGACCAGTCGATTTGATCGTTACAACATCAAGATCATTTTGGTGAAATGAGATTAAGGATCTAATGACCAGAATCAAGATGCATATTTCCAAGGTGAAATTACCCTTTTACCCTCCATGTGAGGTTAAATGCGAGTTGCAAAATAGGGTGTCAACACTTTCTGGTCGGGCTCAGCCGATTGGCCTAACATGCAGCCCATGGAAGTTTCTTGTACTGCTAGGTAAAGGATCAATGAATATCCCGGCGTTAGGGGGACCAGAACGGGAGGGTTCAACAAATACTGTTTGATCTTGTTAAAGGCCGCTTGTCACTCATCTGTCCATTCTATCTTTGTGTCTTTCTTCAAGAGCTTGAACAATGGATCACATGTGGCGGTCAACTGCGCTATGAAGCTGGCTATGTAATTGACTTTTCCTAAGAAGCTGTGAATCTGTTTCTCAGTTTACAGTGTCGGCATGTCTTGAATGGCTTGGGTTTTTGGTGGGTCCACTTCAATTCCTCTTTGGCTAACTATAAAGCCGAGCAATTCCCTGAACTAGCTCCGAAGACGCACTTGTTTGGGTTTAGTCTCAACCTGTACTTGATAAGGCGCTTGAACAGCTTCCTCAAATCTACCAAATGATCCCTGGCAGTGCGGGATTTGGCAATCATGTCGTCCACATAGACTTCAATCTCTTTATGCATCATATCATGGAACAAGGTTACCATGGCTCGCTAATAAGTAGCACCAACATTCAATGGCATGACATTTTACACATAGGTTCCCCAATGAATGGTGAATGCTATCTTGGCTTTGTCTTCTTCAGCCATCTTGATCTGATTATAGCTTGAGAATCCATCCATGAAGGAGAAGAACTTGTTGGTAGTAGTATTATCGATCAGGGTATCAATATGTGGCAATGGGAAATTATCCTCAGGGCTGGCCCAGTTCAAATCTCTGTAATCAACGAACATGCGTAGTTTCCCATCTTTCTTAGGCACGGGAAAAATGTTGGTGACCCAATCTGAGTAGGCTATTGTGTGGTAAGGAAACTGGCTTTCAATTGTTTTTCTACTTCTTCTTTGATCTTCAAAATGATCTCAGATTTCATCCTTTGGAGGGCTTGCTACACTGGAAGGCATTCAGGTTTAACTGGAATTCTGTGCACGACAATCTCAGTATCTAACCCTGGCATATCTTGGTAAGACTAAGCAAATATCTCTCTAAATTCCTTGAGTAGCGCTATAAGCTCATGTTTCAAGTCCTTAGGAAAGTTTACCCCAATCATAACGGATTTTTCATTTTCGCCTTCGTCGGCAAGGTTAACCACTTCTGTCTCTTCTATGTTGGGCTTGGACCCTTCGCTTTCTTTGTTTAGAGCTTCCAAACAATCACGAGGCAAATTTGGGATTTCCTCTAATCCTTCAATAACATGTTCCAACTCTATTGTCTCATTCATGTCATCAATATCCTCGTTATGGCAACAGGACGATGTACCCACTTAGGAATCAAAATTGATCCTATAGAACAGAACATATACAAGGGAACATAAGACAATTTACACACACATATTCATAGGAAAGAAAGTAAAGAGATAAATGCAAGGATTTCCTGAATAATACGCTAGATAATTTCATTAATGGATTATAGATAGGGGGATAAAAAAGTTCATGCCTGATAATGATAAAAAGGGAAACATTTTTCTTTTTCTTTTTTGGAAAATAAACTGGGAAAATGCAAATAAGGAATGTAGGAACTAAGAAATAAACATGCAAAATAACTAGATATGCTATTCCAACTCTTTTGAGCAATTGGAAGACCCAACCACACGATAATGGAATACTCCTTACTTAACCGATGCAACCATAAAGTAGGGCTTGATGGTCCAATGGCCTACGATCTCGCCTGGCACACAGGGCCTAATAGTAGAAGTCAGATCGTCCCTTGGGGATATGATGGTATTCCTTGAGAATTCTTTCGGGCACAGGTGGATGAGACAAGCTAGATCTGATTCCTCCTCGCATGATTCCTACATCGTTTCTGATATGATGATCTCAGCCGAAACTGGAAAAGTGACCCTGATGTGGGGAATAGACATCCCTTGGCCAATGCACTTCCTTTTCTTCCCTCTGGAAGCCTAGAAAATTTCTTCACTGGAGGGGTCGTAGCCTAGACCGAATCCTCCTTTGTTGTCCGAGAGTTCAATCAAAGAAGCCTTCCCATGTCCTACAGCACTGAGGCCTTAGCCTAACTGATAGCCGAATTTGAGCATCTCCTTGGCAGCCATTAAAGTAGCGGAGGGCCATGCCGACTCGAGTTCTAAAGCTCTGGAAATCATGGAGACTAGCTCGAAACTATGAAAAGTTGCCTCCGAGAAGGCATTAGCACCAATGTAGGGGATGGAAGTCTCCTTGAAGAAAGTCAAGGGTTCCTCAGCCATAATAGTGATCAACGAACCCGCAGATGGGAACTTAAGTCTTCGATGAAGGGTAGAAGCAACTACACCTACCGCATGTAGCTAGGGCCTCCCTAGGAGTATATTATACGGGGAATCCACCTTGCTGACTTGGAAGTTGACCATGAAAAACATGGGGCAATTCCAGTTGCTAATTCGATCTTCCCTTACACCTCCCAGAGAGTGCCATCAAAGGCTCTAATGATCATGGCGGTAAGGCGGATAAGAGAGGTATCCACATTCAAACGTTCTATAGTAGACATCGAGCAAACATTCAAGGCTGATCCATTGTCAATCACTACTCTGGTGACGATCATATCTTCACACTTTACCATAATGTGCACAGGCAAAGTATGCTCTCTACCTTCTGGTGGTAGGTCATCATCTGTAAAGGAAATCTAGTTAGTGGCCAACATCGTCGAGACCATACCTTCAAAGGAAGATTCTATGGCACTTGTAGGAACACACGACCCTTTCAAGACTTTCAAGAGAGCCTTGCGGTGGACGTTTAAGGATAGCAATAGCGCCAAGATGGAGTTCTGATCTGGCAACTTGTTTAGCTGCTGAATCACACTGTACTCTGAGTTTCTGATAATTTTCAAGAATTCCTCGGCTTCTTCGGTTGTGACCCTAGTCTTGACGGGTTCGGCTGTACCCTTGCCAAGCTCTTTCCTTCTCTTTTCGAACTCCTCGGGAGTATAGCAACGGCCGCTCCTAGTAAGCCTAGATAGACCTGAAGATATATTGGAGCAAACCTCCTCCTTTCCGGTTCGAGTGGAGATCAAGGACACATCATATTTCCATGGTTCATGACGGCTATCTTCATAAGGGAACATCTTTGGCATGCGAATGATAACACCCTCCTGAGTTTGCAAATTGGGCGCTATGGAGAACATCTTCGAATTAATGACCACTGGACTTGGCAGAATGGCTTCAAGGGCTTTTGAGCCGAGTACCCTAGAGATTCCTGAGGTGAGCTTCGACAAAATAAAAGGATCAAAACCTCGGATAGTGGGAACAATGGCGGTTCTCTCCTGAACTGATGATAAAACTGGCTCTACGATTGTAGGCAACGCAAGAACTAAAGGAGTGAATCCCTCAATGGCTGGCAGGGCTTTCCCTTTTCCTTGATTTGATGACCCCAGATCTGCAGGCGATTCTATGATCTCCTCAATGACTACCGAAGAGGGAGGTGCTGAAGTAACCTTACCAAGGCATTTCTGTAGATATTCGTCCCAATCTTTCCTCGACCCAACTGATATAGCATTGCAGCTGGCTCCTGACTAGGTACCTAGAGGACATAGGCTGGCTGCCATGCAATCATCCTTTTGCAAAATTTCCCTTTCAATCCAGATAATACCTCGATCGGCTAGACTCTGAACCCATGCTTAGAGCACTCTACAATAAAATAGGGCATGCCTGTCTTCACTATCACAGAATAAGCAGATTCTCCAATTAAATCTCGGGGTTCCTATACCTTTTAGATCATGGTGGCTCTCTTGGACCAAAGCTCAGAGCATAACCTTCCATGGGAATGATGGTGAGGAGAAATCCAAAGCCCTTTCTTCCACTGTGATGATGGCATTCACATTCCCTTCCTAATGGGGAGGCAAAGGGTTGGTGATGATGTTCGGAGCTGCTACATTATTGAACTGTATCAACTTGTTGTCAATGAGATCCTAGATATGATCTCTCAACTGGTAGCATTTTTCAGAGTATGCCCTTTAGCCCCAAAATGGTGTTCACATTTCTTGGACGGATCAAAGCCAGGTGGGGGAGAACCTTCTCTGGGCCTTGCAAACATCGGGGTCACTAGCTTCCTTTTCCAGAAGGTAAGCATAGAGATCTTCCATGGGCATGGGTAATGGAGTGTACTTCCAGTTTTCCCTCCTAAAGGGACTAGGTAGGTCTGGCCTCCCTCTCTAATTAAAGGCTCGGTTTGGTACTTGAGTAGACTAATCCTGTTGCTGATAAGGTCTAGTAGCTAGGGTCGCATAAGCAGAAGCAACACCCCTAGGCCTTTCTGATGCATTATCGACCATATGAACATCTGCTTCCTTAGTCTTGCAGCCGGTCATTTTCTTAACCTGTTGTTCGACCATGGAACTCAAAGACTCGGTATCATGATCTTCTTGCTCCTAATACCCTTGTCAATGTGCTCCCCAATAAGGATGAGGCTAGTAAAATGAGTGACTTAGGTGCTGATCATCTTCTAATAGTAAGGAGGCTTGAGGTTATCAATGAACCACTTAATCATCTCATTTTCCATCATGCGGGGTTGCACCTATGCGGCTAGCTCATGCCACCTCTGGGCATATTCTCAGAAAGATTCCCCACTTTTCTTCTCTATTCTCATAAGGACCATGCGGTCAGGAGCTATCTCGATGTTGAACCTGTAGTATTCCAAGAAAGAATTGGCCATTTCCCTCTAGCTAAAGGTGTTTTCCAATCTCACGTACCATGTGGCTGCGAGACTGGTCAAAATATCAGGGAAAATCTGACAAAGCAGAGGGTGATTATCCCCGTATGGAGCCATCTTCCTACAAAACATGCACAAGTGCACGCAAAGGTCTCCCATACCATCATACTTGACGAACTCTGGTGCCTTAAACTTGGGAGGCATAATGACCTGAGGGAAGTTGGTCAGACTATCTAGATCAACGCTTCCATGGGCACTAGAGCCCTCTATGATATGAAGCTTCTCAATTAGAGTTTCCATTTGGCTCTTAACTTGGCCAATCCCAGATTCAGGGTTCTTGTCCTTAAATGGATTTGTTTCTTGGTCATTGCCCTCGGGAGGTATATTATGGCCCTGATCCTATTCTGGTGGGGGCTGATTTTCATTCTCGGTTCGGAGACCTCCCTAACTATAACCAAAGGAGTTCTGTCCTCCTCCTACAACTAGTTGTTGCATCATACGCATCATTTCTGCCATTTGCTCCTTTAAAAGAGCAATTTCCTAAGCATTTTCCTCATGGGGAGAAGTACCACTAGTAGACATCTCTCTTATGCGAGACCTAGTGACGATGGGATCACAATGTGGTGGTAGCTTAGACTGTTTCCTTTTAGCAATCTTTTGATCCTAAGAAAGAATATGAGGTGAATGAAATGAGGTGCATTTGAAAATATGGAAACACAACACCAAAATCAAGTTAGTTTATGTCCTTATTATTTAACATGCACCTACCATTTTCAAAAAAAATTGGCTTCGTACCTTGATCGGTTATTTATCATGGTGAGTTTCTACTATGATGCAAGATTAATGCACAAGATTGGCAAGTAACTGAAACTTTCATGATATGCTTGGTAATGCGAGAAGGACCCTTTTTTTTGTTACATGCTTGTACAAGATTTGCTTTTACAGTGCTGGGTTCATTGGCTCCAACAGTAGACTTTTTTACAATACAAGGAAATGCAATTGCGAGGAAAAGCTTGGCTTCTAACAGTGTGGACTTCTCAGGGAATCTCTTGGACACTTGGATCTCTTGGTAACTTGGACGGCATGGATCTCTTGGACCTTTGGAAGTCTTGGAGAAGCCCTTGGATTCTTGACATCTAGGACCCTTGGCAATTTTGACATCTTAGCAATTTAGATCTCTTGGCAATTTAGACAGTATGGATCACTTGGACACTTTGACATCTTGTGATCTCTTTGATGATTTAAGCTTCTGGGCAATCTTTTTGGATCTTTTCTAGGAAAGCTCATGAACTCTTGATGCTTTGGAATTCTTGACAACTTTTCTACAACACTTCATCCTGAACAGAGTTTCAACTACTTTCCACAAATTTTATCTTTGCACAATTAGGTGACAGAACCAATTAGTGTATGCATGAATGCCCTTATAGGGTTGTAAACCCTTAGGGATAGGGTATGATCTAGCATGTACCAGCAACAGGGTTGCTTTCCCTAGGGGTTTAATCATGGATGTTGTGCAAACAGGATAGAAAGAACCTAGAGTAGAGCACAATTTCTTTTGGCGTAAGCAAAGGCACACCTGTTACAAAACACTTTCCCCTAACTGCTAGTCCTAAAAGGGTATCCTTTCCTAGGCTTGGATGTTCACTCTTTGGGCTTTCCCTAGTCCTCATGGGCTCTAGGCTTAATCTAGTCCTCACGGGTTTGACATAACTAGGCCAATTGTATGCAAAGGCTTAACTGGTAGGTTATTCCTATCCTAGGGGGACTTAATCGTCATACCCCTTCCTTCATAAAAGTTGTAGGGTAAGAACGATTGAGGGGACCTTTTCAGCTACTCCTGTCCACCCATAGACCCAAAAGTGCCTACAATTCGGCCCCAGATCTAACTATGGGTAACACTGCCAATGTTTGTGTCTGGGCATTTGCAGATGGGGTAATAAAATCCCCAAACAGATGTGACTACGCCAACAGTGTGGAGCCCGGGTTCGGCTCAAAAATGGTGTATATATCATGCAATCCTTAATGAAGGGGAAAGACTTTTTCAAAGCACAGCAGATATATATATATATATATATAGATATATATGAAAGCAGATAAAGGTGTAGCGAAAATTAAGTTTTGCTACCCTATGTTTGCATGTGAAGGAAAGCTGTAAAGCATGTGAGGAAAGTAGTAAGCATGTGAGGAAAGTGGTAAAGCCCCATGAAAATACCTCACAGCCCTTTTTTGAAAAGGAATTTTTGGAAAAAGATTTTTTTGCTCTTTTGAAAATAGTCTACTAAGATATAGTAGAAGCCTTTTTCAAAAGGACAGTCCCGAAGGCCAATGCCAATTTCTGTGTTTTTGAAAGCCAATGTCCAAAAATTATGGTTTTATCAAAAGCTCTAAAGGCAAAACTCTCATCGATCCCTAGTGGAGTCACCAGTTTGTCAACGCCCAACCTCGAAAAACGGAGAACCGTCTTCGGGCCTTCGTTCGACCACCCGCTGTGGTGACTCTCCCGCGCGCGCGAGGGCCCATTGGAGGCCCCTCTAGGAAATCGATGTTGCGTGGTGTGCGTGTGTGTAGTGTGTGGCATGGTTTGCACGGGGCTTTAAGTGGTCTCTCTCTCTCTCTCTCTCTCTCTCTCTCTCTCGATGGAGGAAGGTAGGTCTACCTTTGGCGTTATGGCAGGATTTTGGGCCAAATTTTAAGAGATTACCAAAGGTAAGTGGAGTTGCCACCAATCATTGGGTTTTTCTAAGGTGTGATTGGTCACTTGTTTCTAGTTGATTTTATTACCAATTCTAGGCTAAGAAAAAGGGCATTTTTCCTAATCTAATATGGATGGTAAAAAATCTTGATTCTTAGGTCTGGAAGTTTGGTTATGTGTGGGGAAGGTGTTAGGCACCCCACAACGCCTGTCCAAGGACAATCCTTTGTTTTGATAAAACCTTAATTTTTGGAGATTAGTAGTAAAAACATGATTTTGGCATTGGATTTTGGGGCTTTGCATACATGAGGGCTTTGAGGTTTGGCTTTTGAATGGGTATGGTCCCAATCTATGCATCTCTAAGGCATTCAACAAAGTACCAGACTTCTACGGCGAAAATCTGGCAACATATCACCTTACTTTCGCTGTGGAAATTAGGCATCACTTTGCCTTAGGTGACACGGACTATGACAATCGCACCAGGAAAGGGGTGAGCAGGTATATATATATACATATATCATGCACAATGCTAGCACACAGAGCAAGAAAATAAATGCCTACATCCCTAGAGCATGGCCTAAAATATAGGTGCAGGAAAATAAACAGGGGTCGCCATACTCTAGAAATGAGGACAAATGGTACATGGCATGATATACCTAATATAACTCATCTATGAGAGAAAGGGAGGAGGAAGGAAGGGGTCTTAAAGAGTACAAAACTGAAAGGGAAATGCTGAACTCCTAAATCTACTGAACATTGCCGCTTGGCTTATATCTACATGTTTGCACTTGCGCCCTTTTTGCTTGTGCCCAGGAGACTGTGCCCTAGCTCCAAGCATCCTCACTCCATGTGTGTACATGCAAAGACAAAGACAAGAAACCAACAGACGAGCAATGGAAGGAAAAGATGCAAAGAGCATATGAAAAGGCATAAAGCGGATAAGCATGATAGGCATGGAAAGCAAAGAAGCAAAAAAGCAAGCAAACAAACAAAGGGCAAACAAGCAAGAGAGCAAACAAAAGGTGGTGTCCTCGAGGGATAAATATAGGTTTGGATCGGATGTCCATAGCTTCATTGTGTTGAAGCATGGAGTACACACTACCAAGCAAGACTCATGCATGGACATGTAAGCAAGCATGTAAAGATGCATAGAAAGCCAACAAGTGGCACAAACAAGCATGGTAAGCATATCATCACACAGAGCGGAAAAGGGAAAGGTATGCACAAAGCAACTGGCATCATGGCAATGCGTCCCAAATGGTTACATCCAAGCAAGGCCTTATGGGCATCGAATGTAACCACAAGCCCGTTAAGGGCGCCAAGCATGGCAAAGCCTAGAACAAGAGAGGCTAACACAAGTGTAAAGCATAGAAGCAAACAAGCATAGACACGAAAATAGGGCGATCCAAACCCTTTGATGTGGACCTTGGTGTATGGACGATGACAAAGACTATGGGGTCTAGATCGGGTCCTAACTAATGGGCCAAAGCACAAGAAGTAAAGACAAAGCAACAAAAGGGCTACAATAGCACATGGCATGACAAACATAACCTAGATCCAGGCACACAAACATGGCATGGAGCACACAAGAACATGAAAGATAGCATAAAGCATGTAGAGAACATAGATCCAAGCACACAAGCATGTAAAAACATAGATCTAGACATATAGGCATAGAAACATGCATGTAAACATGTAGATACTTAACACATAGACTTAGAAGAACATGAATCCAAGCATAAAAACATGTGAAGACAAGGATCTAACCATATATCATGGAAATAAACACATAAAACACATAGATCCAAGCAAGGCATTGCCAACAACATCATACAAGCATGTGAGCACGTAACCCTAGCACCAACCTAGAACAAAAAAGGCACAAAACATAGGAAAACATGGCATAAAGCCTAAAAAGCATGTAGATCTAAACAAGTAAGCATGTAAGGATGTAGATCTAAGCATGAAACATGGCATAACGCATAAAAGCAAATAGATTTAAGCTAGAAACACAAATAAAGCAAGAAACATGCTAAAGAAAGCAATAAATCATGTTATTCAAGCAAAAAGAAAGGATAAAAAGCTAGAAAAAGATTTAGAAGGTTAGGGGTGTGGATGGTAGCTAAAAAGCTACATCCACGCCCCTAACCCCCAAATCCCAAATGTAGAACCAAGGAAAAGAAGATTTGGTATACGAACAATACCTTGTGTTTTCGGTGAAGAGAGAAGAATCAAAAAGCTTTGATGTGTTTTTTGGGTGTTTTTTTTGTTTGGAAGAGAGGAAAAGCATGTAGAAAAACTGGGCAGAGGGCAAAATTCAGAAAAATGTGGTCTCCTTTAGTCTGAAGTGTGGCTAGGGCATTTTATAACCCCGGCGCAAATTTTGGGGTGGCGGCCCTTCCTTAAACTTCCTCTGATCTGGTAGATCTTGACACCCGTAGAAATATCTTGACTTCCTGTTTCCGACAAGGTATGGATCTTGAAAATCCAACGGTTGGATCAAAAGTTATGGCTCTCGAAAGTTAGTGGTGCATCGATCAGTGTGTCATCCCGATTTTCGTGATATCTCGACCGTCCTAACTTCGATTTCGAACCATGAATATTCGTTGGAATGATAATTTGATAATCTTCACAATGGCATTGATGTCAACCCATTCTGACAACCGGATCAAAATTCGGGTTTTCGAGCCCACTCAAGATCGACTTCAGGTCAAACTTGGTCAAAATTGTTAAAAATCTCTGAGAAGCTCAGGTTTGATGTGAAACTATGAAAAATGTTGTTTTTTAAGGGTTTTGACCTCGTTTGACCTTTGGTCAAACCTAGGGTTGACTAGGGGTATTTTGGTTATTTTAGCTAAAAAAATGCACTTCAGGTGCTCTGATGCCCGAATGGATTGCGCCATGTCATTCTAGATGTTCTCATGGCCCAATGGAGAGCAAATGATATTTTTGAATTTTTTGGGGTCCGGCACGCAAATTGAAGGCAGACAAAATATGATATCAACAATGGCAATGAAGAAGTGGAGACCTTATCTGCTAGGTAGGCCTTTGGTGATCAAAACTGACCATCAAAGTTTGAAATACTTGCTAGAGCAGAGGGTGGGAACTCCAGCACAGTGGAGATGGATCACAAAGCTTCTTGCTTGTGCTTTTATAGTGGAATATAAGCATGGAAAAGAAAATTTGGTGGCTAATGCTCTTTCTAGAAGGGAAGACACATTAGCTGCTACTGCAAAACCTTCCACTGTTGGAATTGGCACCTTGTGTATAATTTCTTTTCCCACTCCTACTTGGCTCAGTAATCTCAAGTCTTGCTATATTACTGATCCTGCTGTCCAAAGAATCATTCAAGCTATTCAATCTGGGCAGAGTGTTCCCTCAGGTTTTGCTTTTTGTAATGACTTGTTGTTTTATAAAGGTGGACTGTATTTGGGAGGTAATGCTAGGGATTTGGGTATTTAAAAGTAATAGTGTTTTATAAAGACGCAAAAAGGATTTTTATTGGACTAGTATGGTAAAGGATTTGAAACAGTATGTATGGGAGTGTGATGTATGCCAGAGACTCAAGAATGAGACTTCCTTCCCTGCTAGGTTGTTGCAACCTTTAACAATTCCAGAAAGACCTTGGCTTGATGTAAGTATGGACTTTGTAGAAGGTCTGCAAGTCCCAAATGAAGACAGTGGTGTTTGTTGTAGTGGAAAAACTCACTAAGTATGCTCATTTTATTCCTTTATATCCCCCTTACACTGCTGCTAAGGTAGCTAATTTGTACATCCAATTTGTTTTCAAGTTGCATGGTATGCCTTCTACCATTGTGAGTGACAGAGATCCTGTCTTTACCTCTAAATTCTGGTCAGAATTGATGAAATTACAAGGCATTAAGTTGGCTATGTCCTCTTCTTATCATCCTCAATCTAATGGCCAAACTGAAGTTGTCAATAAGAGTTTGGAGCATTACTTAAGAGCTTTTACTGCAAACAGGCCTCATTCCTAGGTTGATTGGCTTCCATTGGTTGAGTTTTGGTTTAACACAAACCTCCATTCTTTTCTTAAGCTCACTCCATTTGAGGCTCTATACGGTTGTCCTCCTCTTAAGGTCATGGATTATGTACGAGGCACTACTAGAGTGGAAGCTGTTGATTTGTTATTGAAGGATAGATAGAAGCTTTTGTCCTTGCTTAAACACAACTTGACTGCTACTCAAGAGAGGATGAAATGGTTTGCTGATAAAAATAGGGTGGATAGGTCTTTTGCTATGGGAGATTGGGTCTACCTCAGGTTACGGCCTTATAAGCAGGCCTCTATGCCATCCAAGAAGTTAGGGAAGTTGGCTCCTCAATTTTATGGTCCATTTTAGGTCTTGTAAAAGGTTGGAAAGGTCTCATACAAGCTTCATTTACCTGCAAGATCACTTATACATCTTGTGTTCTGTGTTTCCAATCTTAAGGCCAAATTGGGACAACATATGCTATCTAGGCCTACCTTACTAGCTGTGAATGCAGACATGGTTCTTTCACCTGAACCTGTGTCAATTTTGGCTACCAAATCTCATCAATTGAGGAGCAGACTCATCACTTAGGTGCTGGTGCAGTGGCATGGTGAAAGCAAGGATGATGCTGCTTGGGAGAATTTGTTTGATCTTCAGCAGAGGTTTCCACACCTTGCGGGCAAGATGCTTTAAGGGGGAGGAAATTGTTAGGAGTGTGTGTGGTATGTTGAGATGCTATAAGCTACTAATGTTGGGTTGCTGAGTTGCTAAGCTGTTGTCGTGCTGAGCTGATGTTGCTAGGGCTACTGTGGTGCCACTACATGCGTGTGTTGTTGATGCTGGTGTGCTGGAAATACACAATGTTGCTATGTCATAGAGTGTATTGTAATTGCTTAGTTGGCATTGTATACCTATACTATGATGTATGTACTTGCATTAGAGTATATCTAGGGTTAACCATTGATTAGCTTTGGGTTGCATTGGCATTGTACTTGAGTTAGTTAACTGTTTTACCTGAGTTACTTAACATAGTTAGTTAGGATGATGAGTAGGATTGGCCAGCTGGCAAGGTAGTTACACAATTGTGCTTGTAAGTGGTTATGGTAGTTAGGGAGTTGGTTTTTGCTGTAGCTATTGAAGGTATTAAGCTTGAGGGGTGTATGTACAAACACATATAGAAGATTGTTGTTTCCTCTCTTATACTTTTCTCTCTACTGTTCCTTATCTCTCATCCTCTTCCTTCTCTGTTCTTGGAGGCCTAGCTGTCCTCGAATTCAGCTACCATAAAATTCCTTAAATCCTAGCATTTTAACTTCTCTAGAATTTGTAGCTTAATGGGCAAATGGTAGCTAAAAAAAAAATTGTTACTGATAGGACTATGATGACAAATGAGAGATATGGAAAGCAAGTAGACTATTAGTAAATTTTATGGACATGATTCTGTTAGGGTTTATGCCCTAAAATCCAATTTATTAGCATGTTATAAATGATTAAATTGTTTAATTATATGAGACTATTTGTATATGAACTAATTGGAAATTATCATAGTCCTTGAGATGCATTGTATGTGATTTATGTGATTTAGTTACAAAAAATATAAATCACAAGTTCCTTGTAAACTCAAAATGTAGTTCGTAGTCGGTAATGAAATTGGGTGTTTAATCTGCAAAGACTATAACACATCAACTAAGATGATTTGTCTTAATCATAGAAGTGGAGACTTCTAGTTGAAGTGTTGATGTGTCTTAAATGTATAAGACATATTGAACTGGACCGTTGTGAGATTAATTATTCAATTAACAACTGTCACCTGAATAATAAATCTTATGACTTCTAATTTTATAGACTCTAAATTCTGAGAGGATAGTGAACTCGATCATGAAATGTAGGCTACTTTGATATATTAAGAATGAGATCTAATTTAACGGTCAAAACCTTTGTATGTTGGGTAACCACACGTAGTGTTGAGGGAACATATATTCTCAAGATGAAATCCATAATCTCTTTCTATAAAGACACGAAATATTCCCTTGAGATAAGTTTAATGGGAATTGGTTATTCAAGGCCAGCCACTTTAGTAAAGAGTTACTAAAGTTTATATTTAATGAAATTAGATTTCATAAATATGAATAACTAAAAGATTAAATTGGGGACTTAAGGAATAAAATAGTTGTTTACAAAGTGATAGTTTAATTATGACTTTGTTCATTATGAATATTTCATGGAGGGGTCAAATGATATTATATTAGAGTTTTGGGATGTAATTTATTAATAAGGCCTATTATGCAATTATATTTTTATAGTGGTACTTGTTATATAATTAATGATAACTTTGAGCTTGTTAAGAGTTAACAAATAAGTCTGAAGCCCATTGTAGCTGGAGCCTTACTAGTCCCTTTGGTCCCATCCCAAGCCACACACTTAAGCCCAATTGGGCTGGCCCAAAAGGCTAACCCAATCAAATAATCAGTTATTTATTTAATAAGTGTTATTAAATAAAGTAACTGCCAAGGTAGTTAAAACATAAATATGATTAAAAGAAGAGAAAATAGTTTTCTCTCAAGAGTATCTTTTGAATACACTTTTCTTTTGGAAAATCAACATACTTAAGAACTGGTTGAGAGATCACTCATCTTGGGCACCATGTGGAATTGGGATGAAGATTGAAAGTATTCTCAAGTTTTTTTTTTTTTTTTTAATTTCATTGCATCATGGTACGCTTTCTGTTCTTTATTCTAGAATTCAAGGTTATATGTTATCTCTCATGAATGAAGTAAATTCTTGTGGTGTTTCCGCTACATGTTTTGTATGAGATGCAAAAACAATTTTTCCAATAGCTTCAAGGTCTAACCGAGACCTCCTAACAAGTAAAAGTTGACTTTTCTAATAAATATTCTAATGAATTTTTATTAATGAGCCTAAGCTATATTGTAATATTTTCTACATTAAGAAAGACTTAAATGTGGTCCACATAGCATTTATCTGAATCGTTTAATTTTTTATATATTCAAATTTATTTAATAATATGAGTGATATATAATCCTATTAGGGAGGAATTATTAGGTATGATAGGCCAAAAATGAATTGACCCCTTGTGATAAATTAACCAATTAATTTAGCCAAGTGAATTAATTAAGTTAATTAACATGCAAAGCGTGGTAGCACAAACAAATCACCAATTAAACTAACTATGCAGCGGAAAATAAATTGACACAGTGATTTGTTTACGAATGGGGAAAACCTATACGGCAAAAACCCCACCGAGTGATTTTAAGGTCACCACTCCCGAAATTCCACAATTATCACAAGCAGCGGTTACAAGTAAAGGAATCCCAGTACCTTATACCAACCTACAGTTGAACCTTTACCCCAATACCCAATTGGACTTATTCTGTAGTGACAATTTCTCTTTTCGATGCACAGCTCCCAATTCGTGACTGACCAATTGTGCGGATCCCAGTACACGACTTCAAACACCAACTAGAGAAGGTTATTGGCTGCAAAGTTCTTCAATTCATCCCCACGACAAAGATCAAGAAGATGCTTGGTCACAAAACCCTACGGTGCACAAACACAGCAACTTCTTCACAAGAATGATGAACTAGGGAAAACTATGTCTCCGGTCACAATTTGCCTGAACAAACTTTGCTCAACACTTGTGCGACTTGTGAACGCTTTGACGGCCCTTAAAATAATCCTTTTATATGTCTAGGGTTGTGAGAAAAGAAAGCCCAAACACATAATCACGGATTGGGGTCAAAACATAACTAAAATTCTGTTTTTCATAAACCTCGACAAATGCCTATCTGTCGAGCTGCTGTCGAGCCATAGGGCTGGAACAGCTTCTTAAGCTCGATAGATGGCTAGCTGTTGAGCTTTAATGACAGGCACTTCTTCAGCTTGTTTCTTAGACAGACTTGCATGTTTTCAACACTTGATCTTGAAACACAATTTCTTGAAGTATTAAACACATCCTAGATCTACCCAAACACAAGTAAAGTGCGTTTTGTCAAAGGATTAGCCAATTACATAAAATAGTGAAATATGTTCCTAACAAGTGAATCTCATATGTCCTAACAAGGTACACCAGGAGGACTGTTGATGTGGTCCTCCCAATCAATAAGATGATGTCATCTATGCAAATGTATAAGTGAGCTTCCTAATCAATACAAGGGGAAAAAATACTAAGTGATGTCACATTTGCATAAATAGCAGCATTTTATTGGTTATGAGGTCAAGGAGAACCACGTTAGCATCCTCCTAGTGGACCAAATAATTTCTCCTTATTAGGAGTCTTTTTGTAAACAAATAATTATAAAGTTATTTGGTAAATGAGACATCGTTTGGTTAACCTATATGTTTTTTTTATTATGGAAGGAGTATAAGTAGATAACCAACTTTAAATTGAAAGGGTTCTCGTATATTCTAATAAAAAATTTGTGTTCTCTATCAAAGGGTTTCTAAGGAAAATGTCATATACTAGAAAATTTTCTTCATTTTACAGTAAGGTTTCTCTACATAATACTTTCTTTGATGAAATTCTCTATAGAACATGAGGTTGGTTAATTTCTTTCAAGGTTTTAGATTTTACACACACATATAGTAACCTTACAATCCAAGAATTAGAAAAAAGAAACATACAGCAAAGCTAAATGATTAAAATAAAGCAGGACAACCTATCCTATTGGTTACTGCTCTGCTAGATATACACAGTAGAGTCTAATTACTTTAGGAAAACCAAAGCTAGTCTATAAGAACCAAAGGCTAAAGACTAAGCTAACAACCAATGAAGATAAGCAACCCATATCTAGCTCCTACTCAAACTCAACAAGCTGGAACAAATCTCGTGCAACAGTAAAGCTCATCCGTTTATGTAGCATATTAAACTCACACAATAGCTATTGTCTGATGAGGAATATTTTTACTAACTCCATAAGCTACTCTTCCGAAATGTTCTACTCTTTCCAAATAAGTTGGTCTTCCAGAAAGCACATACTCACCAAAAGTGGAAGACCAGATGCCACCAGCATGGACATACGTCATGACCAAAAGCTAACGAGTGAGACCAAGCATACTAAACTCATGTTGCAATGCCAACATCACCTAAGACTCTCCTCCATACACACGGCTACCGATAATGGGATAACCCTTCTCTCCTACAAATCAGTTAAGGATAACTCCTTACTCCCTATGGATCAACTACGGGATAATTCCCAACTCCAACACGTTAGCTGAGGGACAACCCCATATCCCTACAATTCAACTATGGTGATCATCCGAAAACCCTTATATAAACACCTTTCATTGAAGACTACGAGTTTAGGCGATGGACCTACTGATGATTTTGAGCATCATTAGATGGCACCATTTGTGGGAACTCAAATGATAAGCCATCGCTCTACTCCCGAGACAAAGGGTCATATGGTCCAAACTTGATCAATGGCATCGTCAACCCGAAAGCTGGAAATCCTCCCACTGCTGTAGAAAGGCAACTACAAACGCTCTCAGCTACATTTGAACGACTTACGTAGCAGAATGAAGCCCTAATGCAGCAGAACCAAGCGCTGGAGATACGAGTCAAACAATTATGAGAGCAACAACCTAAAGCCAGCAACCACCAAGAGTGTAGTAACAATCACCAGACTAGGAATGACCGTTGCAAAGAAGATGAGGTGGAGAGCAACGCGCCCAGCAGGCAAACTAGGAGAGAAGATGCATCACCTCACGAACCAGATGCAGGCAACACACGATGAGTGGATGAGATGAAGGCAATGAAGGATGGGATGGACCTCATGATGAATGCTATGAAGGGACGAAGAACCACACTAGATGACTTGGTACACCACACTGATTCCTCTTTCACAGCATAAGTCATATCTTGCCCTTTACCGCTTAAGTTACAGATGCCATCTTTGGAATCTTACGATGGGGCGAAAGATCCGCTTGATCATCTTGAATCTTTTAAGACTCTCATGCACCTTTAAGGCATCCCTGACGAGATAATGTGTAGGGCTTTCCCTACTACCCTGTAAAGGTCAACACGAGTTTGGTTTAGCAAGATCAAGCCAAACTCTATATCAACCTTTAAAAAGTTGAGCAATAGCTTCGTCACCCACTTTATTAAGGGACAAAGGCAGAAACACTCAATGCACGCATTGATGCAGATTAGGCAAAGAGAAGACGAAAGCCTAGGTCATACGTCACCCGATTCAACAAGGAAGCCCTGCTAATAGATGAGGCCGACGAGATGGTCCTTGTGACAGCTTTCTCTAGTGGGCACAAGGAAAGAGAATTCCTCTTCTCGGTGCTGAAGAATGAGGCAAAGACCATGGCTGGTATGCTTTTTAAAGTTACAAATACATGAATGCAGAAGACGCGTTCATTACCCAAAAGGACGAAAAGGGTAAAAGGAAGAGAGAAAATACAGAAGATTCTCGATCTGACACTAAGAAGAAAACCTCCCAGTTCAAAGGGAGGAAGGATGACAGGAGGACAAGGCCTCCCTCTAAACGAATCATCAACTTCACCCCCTTGAACATGCCCCTAGATCAGGTGCTAATGTAGATTGGAGATGATCCCGTGCTCAAATGGATAGAAAAGCTGAAGGGAGATCCGAACAAGCGATCTAGGGATAAGTACTACTACTTCCATCGTGATCACAGTCAGATTGAGGCCCTCATCAGGAAAGGAAAATTGCAGTGATTTGTTAGAGATAGGACTGATGTACAACCGCCTCAAGGAACAAAACACCCAAGGAGAGTGAAGGAGCGACCTAGAGCACCCCTTGAGAAATAAAAGTGATTGTAGGAGGCTCCACATCAGGTGTAACTTCTAAGACATCAAGGAAAGCATACTTGTGCATGGTACAGAGTTTTCAAATTACAGGATGACCTTCCAAGCAATGTAGGATGGAAGACTCTCAAGTCACTTTTACTGAAGATGCCCAGCAACTCCATCACCCGCATAACGATGACCTAATAATCACCCTGACGATAGCTGATTACACCACCAGGCGAGTTTTGGTAGATAACAGAAGTTCCGTGGACATCCTTTATTACCCAGCATTTTCAGCAAATGAAGATTGATAAGGAGCTACTCAAGCCACCAGACACCCCATTAGTTGGCTTTGGAGGAACGAAAGTGCACCTGATTGGAACAGTCACCTTACCCATCACCAATGGTGCATACCTAAGACAACAGACTAAAGAGGTCGACTTTCTGGTAGTTGACTACTCATCTGCCTATAATGCTATAATCTGAAGACCAACTCTTAATGTGCTAAAAGCTACTACTTCAACATACCACCTCTTGGTAAAGTTTCCTACAGAGTACAGTGTAGGGGAAGCAAGAAGAGATCAAGCTACCGCAAGGGAATGCTATGTAGCCATGCTTGACATGGACGAACAGTTGTCCACCATGAGCATTGAAGACCAACGATTAGTGGTAGAGCCAATGGAGAAACTGGAAGAAGTCACTCTGGATGACGACCACTCGGAAAAAGTCATACGCTTGGCAACTCATGTTGGACACAACTCGACAGGAGCTGCTACTATTCATGAAGAAAAACATCAATGTGATTGCATGGAGTCATGAAGACATGCTAGGGATTGATCTTAGAATAATGGTTCACAAACTCAACGTCTCACCATCTTTTCCTCCAATCTGTTAGAAGAGACGTGTCTTCACCCCCAAAAGGAACGAAGTCATAGTAGAAGAAGTGCAAAAATTACTAGTCGCAAGGTTTATTAGAGAGGTTTATTATCCCAACTGGCACTCCAATGTAGTGATGGTTAAGAAAGCCAATAGTAAATGGAGGATGTGCATAGATTTCACTGATCTGAACAAAGCATGCCTTAAAGACAATTACCCACTTCCGCATATAGAACAGTGGGTAGACTCTACAGTTGGTTATCAGCTCTTAAGCTTTATGGACGCTTTCTCGAGATACAACCAGATCAAGATGCATGAGTCTAATCAAGAGAAGATGTCCTTCATCACTAGACAAGGACTATTATGTTATAAAGTCATGCCTTTGGGCCTGAAGAACGCCGAGGCTACCTACTAACAACTGGTGAATAAGATGTTTTAGCCCCAAATAGGAAGAAACGTGGCAGTGTATGTAGACGTTATGCTAGTGAAGAGCAAGGAGGAGAGTCAGCACCTGGTCGACCTACAGGAAACCTTCGAGACACTCCGTCACTATAAAATGAAGCTCAGCCCCAACAAATGCACGTTTGGAGTCTCGTCAGGCAAATATCTAGGCTTCATGGTTTCACAATAGGGCATTAAAGCTAATTCAAACAAGATTTGGGCCATTTGGATATGGAACCTCTTAAGAGCATCAAAGAAGTGCAAAGCTTGAATGGAAAGAGTAGCAATCCTTAACAGGTTTGTATCGAGAGCAACAGATAAGTGCCTACCATTTTTTAAGAAATTGAAGAAAGCCTTCAAACGAGGAGCTTAAAGGCTTTTGAAGAACTGAAGGTTTACTTGTCGTCTCCCCCTTTACTCAATCTGTCGAAACCAAACGATGAGCTTTTCCTCTACTTGGCAGTATCATCTACAGCCATTAGTTCAGTCTTGGTTAGAGAAGAAGAAAGGATACAAATGCCTGTGTACTACACCAGTAAAGCTTTGAAGGGAGCCAAGGAGAGATACCCCCTTATTGAGAAAATGGTACTCGTTGTAGTTACGGCTACCCGCATGCTCAGGCCATACTTTCAAGCTCATACCATAATTGTCTTAACGAACAGACCATTAAAGAAAGCCATGAATATCCCTGACGCAACAGGGAGAATGGTCCTTTGGGCTATAGAACTGAATGAGTTTGATTTTCAGTACCAACCAAGAACAGCCATCAAGGCACAAGCTTTGGCAGCCATCACACCTACTGAGGATGAAGAAGGTGTGGAATGGGGGTAACACCATGGGTTATCAGTACTAATGGCTCATCCAACAAGCACGCTGGTGGAGTTGGTGTTATACTGAAATCACCAGAAGGTGATGTAAAAGAGTGTGCTGTAAGGCTTGAATTGCAAACGACAAACAACAATATGAGGCACTCCTTGCTGGTCTTGACTTGGCCAAAGCCGCCGGAGCATCTTCCATGGTCACCTGATGTGACTCACAAGTGATCACTGGATAAGTCAATGGAGACTACGAGACAAAAAGAGAGAAAATGAGGAAATATTTGAACCTCGTGAAGCAGCATGTAGGTCGTGATTCAAACGTAAGATTCGTGCAAGTCCCAAGAGAAGAAAATACGGACACTAACCGATTAGCCAAGGCCGCTTTGGCTAAGGGCATGATACTAGACGGAAGAGTACTCTCTTTCGTACAACATGCACCTACTACAGACTAGATAGAAGTGCAAGCGACTCCACCAAGGGACAACTGGATGGTCCCCATCATCTCTTACATAAAAGAGGGATGACTTCTTGTTGATTATGTCAGTGCAAGAAAGCTGAAGATTCGGGCATCCCGTTTTGTCTTAATAGGAGACATACTATACAAAAGGAGTTTCACTCGTCCATACCTAAGGTGTTTAGCCCTAGACGAAGCAAATTATGTAATGAGAGAAGTACATGAGGGGATCTGTGGTAATCATACAAGGGCCCGCTCCCTTATTCAGAAGCTCATACGAGCTGGATACTACTGGCCTTCTATGCAAAAAGACACCCAATCCTACATCAGAGCATGTGATAAATGCCAACGCTTCAGTAACATCCCTCGACAACTGCCAGGGCAGCTCACTCCTATGACATCTCTATAATAGGTTCATTCCCAACAACAATATAGTAGCTCAAGATCCTTGTAGTTGGCATCGACTACTTTACGAAGTGGGTAGAGGCTAAGCCTTTAGCCACCATCACAAAGAGAAATATTAGGAACTTCATATGGAAAAACATTGTTTACCACTTTGGAATACCAAGAGTGTTGGTCTCTGACAATGGAAAATAGTTTGACAACGAAGCCTTCCGAGATTTTTGTCAACGACTGTCAATTAAGAATCACTACTCCTCACCGACACATCCTCAAGCTAATGGACAGATAGAAGTGGCGAACTGATCCCTACTCAAACTTATCAAAACTCGGCTCGAACAAGCAAAAGGAATGTGGCTAGATGAGCTCCCAAGCGTCCTCCAGGCGTACCGCACGACAACGCGGACTCCCACCTGAGAGGTTCCATTTAAACTTGCGTTTGGCACTAAAGTAGTGATACCAGCAAAGGTAGGACTTACCAACCCCAGAGTGGATCACTACAACGAAGAGAGCAACAATAATGAACTACGCATCAACCTAGACTTGCTAGACAAGTTCAGAACAAGTGCAGAGCAAAGGCTGGCTCAGTATTAGAACCTTATGACCAGGCACTACAACAGGCAAGTAAGGCCAAGATGCTTTAATAAAGGGGAGCTAATCCTGAGAAGAGTAACACTTGCCATTAGAGACTCGGCACAGGGGAAGCTAGGCCTGAATTGGGAAGGACCTTACAAGGTCGTCAACTACTTCAGGAAAGGCACTTACCACCTAGAGATGTTGGATGGGTGGAAGCTACCTCATCCATGGAAGGTCAAGCATTTGAGAAAGTACTACAAGTAGGATGTCTCCTACAGTTACGCTCATTTTAATTTTATATGCTTTTCTTTTTTTCATATGCTACTCATGAATGTTAGGATTTGCCATAATTCATATTTCGATGATACTCACTTATTTGAGCTCATCCTTTGAATAAAATTATTTCTCGCCCATCATGACATATAAAAGTAGATGACCAAAGTCGCCTACTTATGGACAGTCTAAATAGTAAGTTGCCTATAGGTGGACAGACAACCAAAGTCACCTACGGGTGGATAGATGACCAAAGTCGCCTACGGGTGGACGGTCTAAACAGTAAGTTGTCTATGAGTAGACAGATGACTAAAGTTGCCTACAGGTGAACAGTCTAAACAGTAAGTCGCCTACAGGTGGACAAACGACCAAAGTTGCTTACGAGTGGACGGCCCAAACACTAAGTCGCCTACAGATGGACAAACGACCAAAGTCACCTACAGGTGGACGGTTTAAACTTTAAGTTTCCTATGGGTGGATAGAAGACCAAAGTCTCCTACAGGTGGATGGTCCAAACACTAAGTCACCTACGGGTGGACGATCTAAACACTAAGTTGCCTATGGGTGCTAGACGACCAAAGTCGCCTACAGGTGGACAGTCCAAACATTAAGTTGCCTACAGGTGGAAAGACGACCAAAGTCGCCCACAGGTGGACGGTCCAAACACTAAGTCGCCTACGGGTGGACAGACGACCAAAGTCGCCTACTGGTGTTCGGTCTAAACATTCAGTCGCCAACGAGTGGACGGACGACCAAAGTCGACTACAGGTGGACGGTCTAAACACTAAGTTGTAAATCGTGATGAGTAGCAAAAGTGGACGAGTAAGAATACTTACTCCTAAGCACCACTAAAGGCTGACGACAAGCAAAAGTGAATAAGTAAGAAGACTTTCTCCTATGCACCACTAAAAGTTGACAACTAGCAAGAGTGGACGAGTATGAAGGCTTACTCCTAAGAACCACCAAAACCTAATGACTAGCAAAAGTGGACGAGTAAGAAGACTCACTCCTAAGCACCACTAAAGGCTGACGACTAGCAAAAGTGGACGAGTAAAAGGACTTAATTCTAAGCACCGCTAGAATCTGACGACTAGCAAAAGTGGACAAGTAGAAAACGTACCTACTCCTAAGCACCACTAAAAGTTGACGACTAGCAAAAGTGGACGAGTAAAAAGACTTACTCCTAAGCACCACTAAAACTTGCAAGCAAGAAGACTTACTCCTAAGCATCACCAAAACCTAATGAGTACCAAAAGTGGACGAGTAGAAAACTTACCTCCTCCTGAGCACCACAAAAACCTGATGAGTAGCGAAAGTGCACGAGTAAGAAGACATATCTACTCCTGAATACCATGAAAATCTAACGAGTGGCACTTGGTGGACTTAGAGAGAACCATTACTCTCGAGTCCCACCAACTAGATGAATAGCACCAAGTGTGCTAGTAAAAAACAACTACTTCTAAGTTTACCAATATCAGTCACTATAAGAGGAGATGAGTTAAAAGGTTAACAAAAACCCATACATTCAATAAAGTTATACATGTTCAAAAACCAAGGACCTATTGTCTCAAATGAAAGTATCAAACACGAATGTATGAGAATTAAAGTGCAGAAAATAAACTAAGTCTAGTTATCAGCTTAGTCGTCTCCTTTTTCCTCCTCAGTAGCACCATCTATTTCTTGGTCAGCACCATCACTTATCATAGTTGCAGTAGAACCTTCCTCAGCACAAATTTCAATCTTCGAAAAGTCTAAGTTGCTGAGAATTAACAAGCACCATTAAAGGATCCACTGCATGTTCTAGTTGGGCAAATTACTAAAGCAAGATCCAAGAAAATCAAAGAAGTATGGGCTAATTCAAAAATGGGGCATTCCAAGCTAGGCCCAAAGGAAGATGAAGGCATAATAAATTTAATTCAAGCTATTAACGGGACTGATCTTGCTTAATTGGGCATAACTTTTGTAGCAATGGTTTGGATCAATGGCTAATTGACTTTCCAATCCATACCAATTAATTGGCTGATTAACTTGCCTTCCATAGGCATGATTTCCTTGCCCATTTCAGACCTTAATTTTAGGCTTCTATTATTTAGTCCTTTTCTTTATCTTCAAACCAAATCAACCTTAATTTTAGTCTTCTATTATTTTGTCATTTTTTATCTACTTTCCTATTTAGCTATGTTTTACAAATAGCATGCACTCATTGTAATCAGGGCACAAAATTTTGAATGAAAAATCAAGAAAAAAAAAAACGTGAGGTTTGCTTCTTCTACTGGTTCTTTAGAGAACTTGTGAACTTATCAAGGATTCTTCCTTGTGGCGTTCAAATTTAATACCTTCGGTTCGTAATTCATTTATAATCACTGGGTCAAGGTTTGTTATTTTATACCATTGGTTCGTGTTTCATTTATAGACGATGGGTCGGGGTTTTCTATCAAAAATCTGAATTTTAGCTTTCTCGGGCAAGTATTTCAATATTGTTTGTTAGGTCTCAAAGCGTGTCGATTGAGGTTCGCATCATAAGTCCTTAAAGACTGCAGAAGCTTAAGCTCAGAAGTGTTCAAATCCTCGCATATATTGGATGCCTAGATCATGAAGGTACTCTTGTGAGGAGGAGTACTTAGCAATGGCGATTGTCTAGGCATTGCTTAACTCCCCTTGCAATTTTTCCAACTCCTTAGAGAGGCATATTTTCTCCTCCTCTGTAGCAACAAAGAGGTCTGCCTAAGAAGAGCATCGCTCCTTGAGCTCCTTCACTTTACCCTCCAAAAGAGCAACTTTCTCTGTCAATAGGGTGACAGACCCCTACAGCTCTTTGATGACCTCATTGTTACCCTTCACACACTTACCTTTGCTCAAGAGTCTTCATCCTCACCATTGCCTAAATGACAGACAAGTAGATGAGTAAGAAGGGGACGAGTAATGAGTATCTATAAAAAAAGAAGTGAAGAGGAAATACCTTGGCAAGGTCATGCAGCCCAGACTCCCCAATAGCTATAGGAGCATACTCGTCACAATCATCTATATCCTCCTCCTTGATAATAGACATGACTCACTTCATAACATAAGTAGCATCATTAATGAGCAGGGGAGGTTTGGGAGGAGTGAGAGGTCTCTTTCCCTTACCAGGTGCCCTTGGACGCTCAACAGAAGCCAGACGACTAGGAGTCACTGAAGGATGAGAAGGAGTCTCCTTTGGACGAGTAATGGTCCCAAAAGGCTTTAGGGAAGTGTCCACGCCAAACTTCCTCTTGTCACTAGGCTTAGGAAGTTAAAGTTTCCCCTCCTTAATTGTTGTTGTAGCAAGAGCAGCCGCCTCCTGAACCTTTTTATTTTTCTTGGCTACACCCACCTCCATCTTTACAAAATAGATGTCATTGCATATGCCAAAAAGGAAATGGACAAGCCAAGTTAAAACACATACGTCTTTGGGAAGTACTCTCGCTGCTGCAAAGGGGATAGGTCCTGAACAATATTTGTGAAGGTTACCAACTATAACCAAAGCCCTCTAGTTATGCTCAATAGCCGAGGAGCTTGTTGCCCTTTCAATCCTTCTTAGCTGGTCTGTAGTCAGCCTTGGTAAAACCTAAGCTGAAAAAATGAAAAGGAAGTTAGTATAAAAAAGGAAGTAAAGTAGACAAGTAAGCTGGACAGGTGACTCACCAGACTTTGGTAACACCCCTCAAGTACAGTCTACTGGTTCTGCAGTAGCAACCTCCTCAAGGCTACATACCCAATCTGACCCAAGCTGAAAGCAAAATTTCTCTTTCCAATCCCCATTGGATAAGGAATCTTAGTGACTAACTGACGCTCTCTTTTTCTACACTTGAAGTAATACATCCCCTCAACCTTAGGAACACGAATGAGTTTATAAAAGTACAAAAATTCATCCAAGGAAAGGGTTTCTCGACCCTCACTCATAATCCCCCAAAAGGATTTGAGCTCCCGTGAAAGCACACCAAGAGTTGGGTGCTAGTTATGATATAGCTGTACATAACCTCTTGAGCAACTTCCTAGTGAGTTCATTAAGTGGAAGCCTCAACCCACTTATAAAAGAGGCCTCATAAAGCCCAACACCTTCTCCATCACGGGAGTAACACTTCTCATCAATTTCAACTATCCTAGTGGGCACATTATGAGGAATCTGGAACTCAGACCATAACTTAGCTAGCCTCTTGTCAGAAAGAGAGGAACAATGCTTGTTCACCTCCTATTCATTAGGTAAGATAAAAGGACGATCAAGACCCCTCAAATGGAGGAGAACCATCATCCTCACTCACTAAAGCATAGCCTGATGAGCCAACTTCAGAACTGAACTTAAAAGACTCAAAACCAGACGAGTCCTCCCTGGCTCATTTCTAGACGGGCCTGTATGTGATGACTCTAAGGACAGCACATCATCAAGCAAATCTATACTAACACTTCGCGGCAACCAACGGTTACCCAATTTTCTACATTTGGACAATGAGGGGCTATTAGTGGACCTAAACTCACTCATTCTTACACCTACAATGACAAAATAAAACTAAGTCCACTCTATTTGTCTAATTTTTATTATCTAACAAGGGCAATAGAAAAAAAAAAGGGTGAAATAACCTACGAGAAAAACAGATGACCACAAGCACGTGAGCTTGAAAATACGAACAACCACCAAAGCAATGACCACAAGTATGTGAGTCCAAAAATCCGGACGACTAGAAATGCAAATGACCACAAGTGCATGAGCTTGAAAATTTCGACGACCACCAAAGTGACGACCACAAGTACTGGGACTCAAAAACTTCAGATGAGTAGGAAACGGGCTAGCACAAAGCAGACGACCACAAAGCAGATGACTAAGCGAGTTCTGAAGGTGGTTTGAATGGAAATTTCAAAAATGAATGAGCTTTGAAAGGGAAATTCACCTATTTATAGGCAAAAAATCTCAAGAATACCAAACGATGTGACTGTTGGCTTATCCTGGGCTACCACGTGTCACAAAAAAAACAAAAAACAAAAAACAAAACAAAAAAAACAAAACAAAACAAAACAAAACCAAACAAAGAAACAAAAACAAAACAAAAAATGAGTAATTTCATGGCTCGCCCAAAAAAGGGACAAACACAGAATGGGGAGCAACTGATGAGGAATATTTTACTCTTCCCAAATATGTTATTCTTCTGGAATGTGTTACTCTTCCCAAATAAGTTGGTCTTCCAAAAAGCACCTACTTACCAAAAGCAAAAGACTAGACACGACTAGGATGGACATACGTCATGACCAAAAGTTGATGAGTAAGACCAAGCACACTGAACTCATGTTGCAATGCCAACATCACCTAAGACTCTCTTACATGCACACAGCTGTCGGTAATGGGATAACCCTTATCTCCTACAAATCAGTTAAGGATAACTCCTCACTCCCTACAGATCAACTATGGGATAGTTCCCAACTCCTATACATTAGTTGAGGGATAACCCATATCCCTACAATTCAGCTACAGTGATCATTCGGAAACCCCTATATAAACACTAAGACACTCCAGTCCCAAGGTACGCAAAAAATACTTTTAGAAACCTCTCTTCAAGGAATTCACTATTGGTTTCTAACTTGACCTTCGAAGGATCTTAGGCCGGCACCACACTAATGCTCTTTGAAGGTGTTTCTAGTTTTTGCAGGTTCACTACTCTTCACCTTTCACTGAAGACTGTGGATTTGAGCGATAAACCTACTGACAATTTTGAGCATCATCACTATCCAAGGAATTTGCCCAACTAGCTGGCCCGTAACATGTTAGTTTTCAGTGCAATGCTATCCCAAATTGGATGGAAATTGGTAACAAGAAATGTTACTATTAAAACCATATATAATTTTTATTAGCTTGGTAATAATAGTTCAATAAATGTCATAGATGAATGAAAAGGTAAAGTGTTAGGATTCACTAGATGTTACAACATGTGTTTCATGGTTTTTGACTTGAGAACTCACGAAAGGTATCACCTTGTGATCCCAGAACCCCATAATCAAGAAAGGTAAAGAAAATAGGAGGGAAAGTAGAAAATTAAAGAATGAATAGCATAAAGCAAAGGAATGGCAAAGAATTGAAGGAAAGAAACGAATTTGAAACCATGAGATCCGCTCACAAGTCCAACACAACACCATATTTTACTCTCTTTTTTCCCTCTTTTTTTCCTTTTAAAACTGTTGAGAAGATTTTTTTTTTTTTTTTTTTAATGGAATTGTTTGAAAGTTGATAGAGGAAAGAACATAATAAATCAAATTGGATAGAATGGAATAAGAGGATTTAGATTAGATCCCTGCTTGGGGTTTTCTACTTTTTTATAATAAAAAAAAAAATAGGGATAAAAGAATAACTTGTATCAATTAATGGGAGGAAATAGGTGATCCAATCCTTTTTTTTTTTTTTTCTTTAAGGATTCCATCATTATACTATTGGTCCATTAGATTTTTTGGGTGTCTACTCATAGACAAGAAATGAAATAGTTTACCTGCTTTTGAGCAAAAGCTACTTATTAATTAAGTTAAATTAGTTTTTATTTTTTTAAAGAATCAAATTATAGTTTTACCCTATTCAATTATATCACCAAAAAAAAAAAGAGTTAGGAATATATAATTATAATATAGATCTATAATGTTTTTTCTTTTATAATATTATTTTCTTTTAAATTTAACATACAAGAAAAGAATGTGATATTTGATTCCTTTCTTTTCTCTTGCATTCAACATTAATGTTAATTCCTTACCATACCTTTAAACTATCTAGATTCTACTTTATAAAATCCATTCCTTTAAGCTATCTAGGTTCTACTATATAGAAAATTCAATAGAATAGAAGCTATAAATCTAAATCTGTGCAACATGAATCCATGCAACCAAATTAAAGGAATCTTACGTTATATTTTTTAGAGAAGCAACTTGGCAGATTGACAACAAAGTTTTGAACTCAAATCCAAATTTGTGCTCCTGAGTGAGTATTGCTTCTTGTAATGCTTTCTTTAAAATAAAAAATAAAATAAAAATAAAACCTAACATATATATATATATATATATATATATATATATATATATATATATATATATATATATATGTGTGTGTGTGTGTTTTAATGAGATGTATGTATGTAAATATAAAAGTAGCTTTTATTGTATCATAGAAGTGAATCGTGATAAGATTTTGTTGCTATAGTGCAATTTGAATTTTTGATGAATTAGCTATTATTTTTACTTCGCTTCTACCCCAATTGAGAGATCCAAGCAGATTTTCATTTGAAGATAATTTTCCCTTTTTAGTGCAGGAAGTGACTAAAGGGTGCATTATATTGATAAGAACGGAATGGTTTTTTTTTTCGTTATTCAGGAGGTGAGTATTTAAGATTGTCCTTTTAATACACTTCACATATATAGAACACGTATTCAATTATAATATAGAACAACCATGATGACTACAATGTCCAACAGACAAAAGCAGAGATCATCCACCACTTTCAAGTCCTTTAAACAAATTATTGAATTAGTCGAGTCGTGTGTGTGTCTGACAGTGACAGAGGAAGTTCAACACATCTTTCATGAGCATCCTTTGGTCAACGGTGAAGTTTCAGAGCCTGTAATGTGCAATGAGTGCGGTGAAGACATACAAGATTCATGCTACGGTTGCTTAAATTCATGAGTCATGTTTCGAACTACCACACGAGTATACACGACAAACATCGTCTCATTCTCCACAAAACACCATCGTATGATAATGGGACTTACATATGTGATTTCTGTGGTGGCCATTGGAAATGGTTTGTTTACCACTGTCCCGAATGCCAATTTGACATTCATTTTAAATGTGCTTTGCTATCACTCACCATTAAAGCTGAAGTTGACAACCACCCATTGACTCTATTCAGGAAGTTGATCGCATTCACTTGTGATATTTGTGGTAAAGATAGCGAAAGCATGCCCTACCTATGTAGCAACATTAATTGTGGACTTGGGGTCCACCGCCATTGCGCTTTCTTACAATGCATATGTTAGGATATGTGCCTTTTAAATCTTATTGTATAATGCTATATATAACATTATGTATGATATTATGTTGTGATTAATAAAGTTGTTTTATTATTATCTAAAATAATGACAATATAAATATTTGGACATTATCATATAGTCCATGAGATGCATAGTATGTAATTTATGTAATTTAATCACAGAAGATATAAATCACAAATTCTTTGTAAAATTAGAATTTTAGTTCGTAGTTGGTGATGAAATTGGGCATTTTATCTGCGAAGATTATAATATATCAACTAAGATGATTTATCTTGATCATGGAAGTGGTGTTGTAAGACTTTTTAAAGTGTGTTTCTGTTCACATTTAATAAAATCCCAGTTTACACAAAAAAAAAAAAAAAAAAAAAAAAAAAAAAAAAGATGCTGGGACCTGTTTTTGTAATTTTAATTTGTAAGTTTTTAATTAAAATATGCCACATCATTAAAATAAAATGCCAAGTCATTGACCATTAGCCACATAAGTAACACCATTAATGACAATTAGTAAAAAGACTTATATTACTCATTTTGAAAACTTAAGGGACCAATTGTGCACGTTTCAAACTCGAAAGACCGATTGCATACACATGGCAAACTTGAGAGACCAATATCATAGTTTCGCCTTTTTTTTCCCTTTATTTTTAATTTTGAAATTTCGTACTTTCATATGGAACACTCTAATAGTTGGCAACTTGGATTATATGTTTACAAACGTGGTAGGTTAGACATTGAATTTAGACTTTAGAGGCATTGTTGTGAACTTTGAGGTAGGTTTGTGACTTTGAAACTTGAAATTTTTCTAAGTCATTGATGTTGTCGGGTGGCTATTATAAGTTTTTTTTTTTTTTTTTTTTTTTTTTGAGAAAGAGTGGCTATTATAAGTTGACACTTGATATTATACTTTTTGCATATAATATATCACTAGTTTTTTATGTTTTGATGTAAAATAGGTATAAAATGAATTTTGGATTTTGCATATACCCTTGGATTAAAGGCTTATGGTATTAGAGCTAGTTATGTGAAGTATGTTGACCGGATTTTAGGTTTTGAAGATTAGATTGATTTTGACAAAGTCTTTGAGAGATTTCTCATGCTCTTATATAAGCTTTTGAAGAAATTAGATTTTTGGGTATATTAACCTTTTTTGTCCCTAAAATTTGGTTTAAGTTTGATTTTCTCATAAAATTTAAAAATTTAGGATTTGGTCATTATGCGACTATACTGATGTATCCTAATTTGAAGGAAAATTGAACCAACTACATATTTAAGAGACCAAAATTGAATCAATCCTAAATTTAAAAGGTAAAATCCAAACTAATCCTTCATTTAAGGGTCCAAAATTGAACTGACCCTATACGAAGGGATAAAATTGCTCTCCTTTTAAAATTTTTGGGACCAAATCCAAACTATTTATGGGCTCTACTTTGTAGGAAACAACAAATATTGTTTTGTGCAATTCAAATTTTAAACATGTAATTTTGAAAATTTTAATATGAAACTTTCCTATGCATGGCACGAGTTGACGACTAGTATATATATAAGAGGTTTCCCCTCTTTTAATTGAACTTTTATGTGGTTCAAAATTACCCTCATTAATGAAGGATAACTTCATTTAGAAATAGGATTATAAATGTCAAATAACAACTTTCATTTTGAATTAAAAAAATTAAACTCCTAAAATTTAGGATTTTTTTCCTTTCACGTTCAAAAAAGAAATTACAGTTACTGTTATCTCTAAAGTTTATCCTTTTTATTTTTTTGAAAAATAAAAATATATATTTCTTAATTATAATAGATGCAAATTGTTAACCTTTACCCAAAATGAATTTATTGATTGGGATAAAAATTGTGATAAGTAAAAAAATTTGAAATTTGAAAAAAAAAAAAAAAGATAATATACTTTAGTGTGGATGGATGGGGGGATTTGTGATAACTGTATAGAATTTGGATAATAAAAATTTTGGAATGTTTTAAATAATTAAAAAAAAAATCATAGAAATTTCCCAATAAGAATAAGTAGTTTTTATGTGAAGCAGTGGGTTTTTTTTTTTTTTTTTTTTTTGGGAATAAGTAATGTAAGGGCTCAAAAAGAAAAGCCCAAGCCCACTTAAAATAATGATGCCAAGTTTTTCAAACTAAACCCAAACAATGAAATTTTAAGAGAGTGACCTTCTAAATCAAATGCAATGCTATGATGATCTCAAGTCTAAGAGTTTGTTTGGAATCTACTTATTTTGCTGAAACTGAAATTTTTTTGCTGAAAGTACTGTAGATAAAAGCAACAGTTAGATGAAATAGTACAGCGGAACCTATGAATAATACCAAAAAATGCAATAGACCCCATAAAAAGTAACAAAAATAAACTGAATAGTAAAATAAGCTGATTTTTGAAGTTTGAGCCAAACTCACACGAAGACTAATGGAACCAAAGCAAATAAGAGTGAGGAGAACAACAGTTCAGTATAAATTCTTCCTTGAGCGGGTCCAAGGATAGGTCTGGTATTAATAAATAAGGCTGGTATTTCTTTACAGGGTAATTCTCTATTCTCACAATTGTTGCAATATATGGTGAAACTTTGGGTCAACAAAATTAATGCGGAACAAACAAAGGTTTAGCAGCACACCTTTGCGGACACACAGACAAATATAAGCTATGCTCGGAGTACAGGCCATACAAGATTTTGATCATAGTTTTCGATCATTTTTTTTTTTATTCATGTGTGAGAGATCATCCATTGGCTTTAAAGATTAGACCCGACAGAAATCTTTTAGAAATTAAATAACTTGATGTAAAAGAAAGCTTTATGTCTTGTGCTTTTAGTTGTAAAGTTATTCAAATTATCAAATTTCTAACTTCTAAGAAGTAAGAACTCAATTGTTCTGTCCTGGGTACAGAACCGATGATGCAAGCATTTACTTTCCTGAATTTTTGCATAAATCAAAAAAGAAAACCCAAGGACAGAAATAAGCTCATTGATGCGGTACAAAATTGGTGCCATGCTTGTCACAAATTCCAAACAAGACAGAGTCCTAATTGCAGGGGCAGTATTCACATTCTGTTTTTGAAATGGCAATTCACGCTAAAACTTTAAGAGTCTTAGTTACACTATTTCTGGATTGCTCCTTTTAAAGATTACATAAAATGCATTTCGAGCTTGGCCATGGAATGACTGGCAAACAATACTGCAACTTTGGTCAAAGTTCACTACAATTTACCATGACACATCTCCAGCACAAGGCTGTTTCTTCGAGCAGACAATAAAACTCCACATAAGTCAACCTAAGTGCCTAATACGTTAGAAACTAGAATAGGGAGTTGAAGCTCTGAGCTTGAGGGCAAAATTGGTGCACACCATCCACAACTCTACGCTCAATTCACATTTGTTAATTGACAAATGTCAATGCCAAGTGCCTTACCTCAATTGGCTCTTCGTGATATTTCCAAAGGAGATATTCGGGATTAGAAACCCCCCTCCCCCAACTGTTAAGTTATTAAATAAATAAAAAAAATTAGTACATTAATCATCAACACAGATTTCAAGATCAAGGACCTCCATATGTAGCAAATGATGTGCGCCTATGCGCTGGCATGTACCACATCAACCTATTCAACCCTCCTGCACAAATGTTAACAAAGCAAAATGTGCTTCAAAATGGCTGGCACTTGCAAAGACATGATGGCATAACCACCACTTTACACTGAACTTATAAACAAAATACTCATCTGTTGATAATTCTGTAGTACTAATATGAATTTTTAGGATCCCTCAGCTTTCTAGTCAACTAGATGCCAACTTGATATCAAGGCATACATGCTGATTATAACTATCTCCTCAGCATTTTGGTCAACTAAGTGAGCGTTTGGATCCGGATGAACTTGCGTTTGCATTTTGCGTTTTGCTCTTTTTTTTTTTTTTTTCTGCACACGTTTCAGCTTTAAGGGACAAGTGCACTGTTGAGTACTGTTCACGCACTGTTGAGCTGTGATTTTTGACATTTCTATGCACAACAGTGGGTCTCATGCACTATTCACGGGACCTACAAATCTCATTTTTCAGCAACTTTTTTATTAAAAATGGGTTCCACGGTACTATTCACACATTTAAAAATCATTTTGTTACAGTGTTCTCAGTTTTCAGCTGTATCCAAACGAACTCTAAATGTCAACTTGATATCAAGGCATATATGATGTACACAATAAGGCTGCCATCAACATGCTCTACCTCCACCCAAAAAAAAAAAAAAAAAACAAAAACATATTACCCATACCCCTTTGTCCAAACAGGTACAGAGTATATTAATATCCCCAACCCGAATGAGATGAAAACGGTAATCAATGCATATGCATATGCCCTCCAAGGGTGTTCGCTTTCTCTCATTGCATAGAACTCGGCAATGAAGGTAGAGACAGTACTCAGACAGCCCAATCCAATTTGTATGCCCGATGCCACAGTATCATAAGTCTGGCTATTCACCTGCATCAAATGATTCAAGATTGTGGTCATGTGCTATGCATGTAACAAACGCTCATGGAGAGACATGTTAATTTTTACATGATTTGGGAAATTCTCAAGATTGAATTTGTCAACACTTACAGCTTTCTTCCCAGTAGAGAGTGCTGCCATGATGCAAGCTGCAGAAACATTGACAGCTAGAGTCCCAAATGGCACCCATTTAAACAAACCAGCCCTGCCTAACCCACGTCCATTAAGTCTGGCTAAGAACCACCTGATCCACACACCTGGAGGTCCAACAAAACAAGCCAACCATAGCTGAGCACCACTGCCGCCACTGCTAAACTCCTCCCTCAACAGTGCTCCACATACACCCCATAGCAAGCCTAGCATCAAAATCAACACCACCATGACTGCTAAGTGACGCTTGAAGCTGTCCACCCTCCAGTTGCTGCTTGAGCTTGGAGTGCCACTTCCTGTACACGCATTTCGCCTTCTTAGAAGCCACCTGAAACCCTTGGCTGTCTCAACCCCAAAAATAATGGAATAGGCTGCAAGAAACAAACCTGCATGGAATCATACAGGTTAAAGGACCATCTCACTCTTAAGTGCCAGAGCAGGCTATAGATTGTTGTTAACTTTTGAATAGACTAAAGTGGGATATACAATTCAAATCTAATATTTCTAATGCTAATGGACCAGATTACCTACACTACTACATCAACATAGTTCTTACAGTATGGATTTTTACCTACAAGAAAACCAAGCACAGCAAGCACCCAGTGGCCATCAACAATAAGATCAAGCATTTTCTGGTTCCAGCCGCTGAAAGTTGTAAGACTTCCCAAATAACCAGTCGTCAATCCTATTGCTAGGTAGTCTGACACGCTGGATATGTCTGCTTTGAAAACAATACCGCACCACCCCATCAAGAACGAACCAACCTAAAAAATGAAAAAAATATTATTATTATTATTATTATTATTATTATTTGAAGCAGAATATCTTATATCTTCCAATTAATGTCTTTTGTGACCTTTATACACACATATGAAGGGTTGAAAGCAAGAAACTGCATATAAGAATGTCAGTCCTAGGGCACTCCTAAGCCCAACACCAAGCACAACACAAAGTTCCATCACAAAGACTTTACCAAACCAAAGAATCAAGATGAATTTCTAATTTCCCAATCCTAGCTATCCTGTACTGTGACAGACCTTCACAATTTATGCCAGACATAAGTTGTAATTAGGAGCATATAATCATATAAGCGATTCTTCAGAGCTAGGAAAAATGTAGGCTTAAACACTTGCATAGTCTCATCCACTATTGTAATTGAATATGGAGAGTGACTACCACAAAAGTCCCAACTCTAGAAGCAAATGTTGTCCAAAACAATTGTATCTTTGGAGTAAATGTAAAATACCTCTCAAACAATTTTACTTTGCATGACCATAAAGAATTAGCTACAATTGACTATAGTTATCATCAGTGCATGTTCAACATATTTAATTCTTTTATCATAAATTAACTTATCTTGATTCTTTAATCATATCCTCCAAATACTCATAACTAGATTTGATTTTTAACAAAGTAAACACTGAACTATCACCACATAGTTCAAGAATGAGTGATTCCTCAACCACATCACCTGCCACTATAATTTTCTCACAAAGCCCAAGCATATGCATGATATACACAGAAAAAAAAGACCAAATCAGTGATTCACAATGATTCTTCCAATGGAAATCAAACACTTAAAATAACATTGAAATAAGACACATCTTAATGTCAAATGTAAAGTAGTTCAGATGCATTTTTTTCCAAGTGAATCCTTTAAAATGCTCTGAATGCGTGTGCATGCATCAGGAGAGAGAGAGAGAGAGAGAGAGACCATATTGGCAGGAAGGTCAAGGTACAGAATGTTTTCATCGTTTGTCAAGCCAGCGACTCCGGGACCAAACAGCTTTTGTAGCACATACCTTGTCAAAACCTGCACATTGTGGCATTTTAAATATCATAATATTGCTGAGTATGCTTACCAACATGAAATTTACAATTAATCAAATGCAAAAGTGGAAATCCTGTCTGATCCAGAGAAGACTGAAATTCCAACCAGCCCAATCACAGAACTACAATTCATACATATGATAAATTAATAATTTTAGTTATTTCCAAATTCTTATGACAAAATGGAGGTAGTATGTCCAAATTATTAAGACACTAATTTGAGCCTCTCCAACTTTTGTCAAAAAACTATTCAGTTACTTCCAAGAGGTTGGATTGTTCAGAACTCCAGCACTATGGTTCATATCTAGTTATGTCAAACATGGATAATCAACAATAATAATTACAATGACGCTCTTAGAGAACTTCCTTTTTCTTTTTTTTTTTTTTTTTTTTTCTTTTTTGGATATTATATCTTTTGATCTGTATACCTTTGGTTTAAAGAAGTTAGTTTTTAAACATATATTATCAGGCAACACAAAAATACATCTGCATCAAAATTCTTCCCCAAAAAACCAAACACCACACACTTGTAAAAAGAAATAAGCACAATGGCATTATAAGTTATGAGCACATTGCATTTTAGAACTTAAAAATAAATAAATAAATTATTATTATTATTATTATTTTTTTTAAAAAAAACACTAAACTAAACTAAACTAAAAGGAATGTGCATATATATATAGTGCATATTACCCCAAGAATCCCAAAAACGGCTAAATGAATGAGGCAGAAAGCATAATCCAATAACTTTGGCAACCTTTCCTTATCGTCCTGCATATAGAAACATGAAACACGCACATTACTCGAACAATCAGATCAGAGGGAAACAAGACATGTTTAAAGTAGTCATTAAATAATCAACAACTACCAAAAAAGTTCAGGAAGTTCATTTAACAAAGATAAAGAAATGAGAAATTGTTGATGAAAGCTCACTTGCTTTTTGTCTTTAGAGCACACATTTGCATCTGTGGAAAGGGGAGATATGATTTCCTCAGGCAATGGTGTCACTACGGAGATTGTAGTCATTGTTGGTGGATCACGAGACCAATAACTATTAAGGTGCAACAGAGTATCCCCAGAAGTGGGGGCAGAAACTCCATTCTCTAATGCATGATCAACAGAAATGTGGTGGCCGCTACTCTCACTGTGCCTGTTGCTATGAAGAGCCCGATCCCCAATGTCTCCTGCCTCTGAGACAATCTCACTTTCAATGTCATCATCAATATGTACAGTTGCAGCTGCTGTCAAACTTATAGAACGCCTTCTCAATGAAGAATTGGCACTGCTTGTGCAACTAAATGATCCACTTCGTCTGGGTTCAGAGTCAGCAGTCCCAATATCCATGACTTCCCACCAGAACCTCAAGGCTTGATTCCTCTTGGAATAACTTCAATATTCACTGAAATAAATTAGGATGTTCATTCAGAGGCCAAATCTATATGACTATAATAATAATCCAGCTACTGCTGACAATGATGATAATGTTAGTACTTTTAATTCCTGCAAACAATTCTCAACTACTACACTTTTGAAAAAACTAATTATGTGCACATAGGCACAAGTGAAGACACCCATTCTAATTCATTTTAGTTAAAGTTCAATCTTGAGAAATATAAGCTCATTAATATGTGCTGGCATCTAAGTTCTGTGAGTCATGACATCAGAGAGATAAAGACACAAAAGTAATAACATATGATAGTCCAAACATTCCAATTTTGATTGGTATTAGTAAATCTTCTCCCTCAAACAACCATTTGGACAAAAATCAAAATACTTTGCCTATAAGATCATGGACTTAATGAATGATGTCTTTGAATTCAATTTAAAACAATTCGGAACATCGATATTGTCTAATCCATCTCCAAGATTGCCATACTGTAAGAAAAAATCTTCTAGCATGGTCATAATTAAATTTTTTTCGTCTCTGAACCCATTAAATTAAAAAAAAAATATATAAAAAAATATATAAAATAAAAATAAAAAATAAAAAAAACCTCACATTATATGCAAATAAAAGTTATAAGTTTCTACATTGCGAGGGAGAACTTGAGATTCTCATTTAAAAGCACTGAAACATGATTAGAAAAACTTCTTAACCATAAAATAAATGACAGTTCACACAACTTTCTCATCAATACCTCTACCTCAGATCTAAAGTTCACCAAGAAGAAAGAATATTTTTATTTTCTATGTACAAATTCTATTTAAACAACAGATAAATTAGATAAAAACTTTTGTTTTTCTCAAAAAAAAAAAAAAAAAAAAAAAAAAAAAACTAGGGAACATAAAAACAAAATGATATTCCTATCACTTGACACATAGCACATGCACTAGTGGATTTGTTAAAACTTACCCTTTTTTTATCAGCTTTACAACAAAAGGGATGGTTAGGCCAAATGGGTTGTCATAATTTTATAGATTTAAGAAAGAGGGCAAAGCAGAATATTATAGCAATAAAATCTGATTCCACTAGTTTTGAAAATCCTTGCTCTAGATCTAATGACAGACATTTCAAGTGAAATGGAATAAGCAGATCCCATCTCCATGCCCAATTAATAAATTTTTTAGGAAAAAAACTCAAACTATTAACCAGAAATTTTATCATATTTTCAAAGCCCCTAGTAATTGGGTGTAAAATATGTTTGGGTAGCTAAGTTAGGCAGAGGAATAGCATTGACTTTCATGTTCAAAACACAACCTACACTAGATCTCATGTAACAAAATGTCAAACATTAAAACTTGTATGAAAAGATATTAAATTATTGATACTTGTCAGGTTCAAATAATCATGACATGAGAGAGAGATAAAGGCACAAAACCAAGCTTAATTTAGTATTCACTCACTTCATTTTGACATTTTCTAAATAATAAAGCAATTTACTCATGGACCCAATTTAATCAATGTGGTGCAGAGTATAATATCTGTTTTTCTCTCTTTTTACGCTAGCTACAGACTTATCTCACCATTAGATCAGCAGATTGCAAGATCAAATCTGATGCATATAACTTACACGTTTCCACCAATTTGAAAAACTAGAATGAACCTGCCACATGGGTTTTCATCCATACGGACCCAAGAATTCAAGCTAGGGGGCGTAGATAAGAAGAAAAAAAATCAAGCAAAGAAAAACACTAGAATTTAAGTAATATGCATGATGCATTTAATTATAAACTTAGTATTTTTCGCTACTTTTTAATTTATAATTTTATCTAATTTCAAATTACTAGTTATAACATTATGAGTTAATAATAGATACAGATGAATCACTGTTATTTTAATAAATTTATGTGACAATTTATTATATTATATGATTTGTCTATTGTCTTTGCATCTTTGCCTTTATCTTCTTCTTTTTTTTTTTTCTGTCACTCACCCAGTTTTGTCTTTGTATCTTTTCCTTTATTTTATTATTATTATTTTTTTCTGTCACTCTCCCAGTCCCACTACCAACACTATGATTCTATTGTACACTACCAACAAATTATTCACCATTTTTATCCTTTAAAAGTTGAATCACTTTCCCTATTGCTTTGTCTTGTCCCTATTTTATTGCCCGACACAGATATTTTCTCTAATCTTTAGAGACTCCTCTCTCTTATCTATATAATATAAGAGAGATGGTGACAAACATAGTCACAATTCACAAACACACAGTCACAAAGCTAAAAAAAAAAAAAAAAAACAAACACAAGCACAGATTTTGAGATTTTGAAGGATAGATTAAATACTTGAGTGTGAAATGTGAAGGCTGGAGCAGATCAAAGCCAGCGACGGCGCCACGGAGAGATGGGTGTCGCGTGGTGGCGGCGTCACGGCGTGGGCAGCAGCAACAAGCTCTCACATCGCGTTTTGGCGGCTTCACTCACGGCGTGGGCAGCGGCAGAGTCTCTCTCAGTCTCTCGCCTCTCACTCTCTCTGTCTTGCCTCTTAGCCCTTAGGTTTTCTTTTGTTTTTCTGTTTGGAGACTGGAGTCTTCGGTGCTGGGTTTACATTTTTGAACTTACCCTTCTTCCTCTTTTTTTTTTTTTTGGTGTTTACATGTGGGCTGGCCGGCTGAGTTTTACATGTGAGCTGGCCGGCTGGGTTAATGCAATGGTTTACAACAAAACTATAATCTATAAAGTTTGAAGCGAGCTTAAATGATGTGGCTGTCAATCTCTCCCTTCCCTTTCTCTGTCTCCGTCGTGCCTTTGTTAAACAAATATCAAATTTGTTTTTAATCCAGTCAATATGATTTTTCACTTTCATCAATCCTGGAAACTATTTTTTTTTTTAATTTTTAGTTAAAAACATGCCACATCATTTAAAAAAATGTTAAGTCATTGATTCATTAATTCCACGTATATAGCACCGTTAACGCAATTAGTAAAAGGATCAATACAATTCAATTTTAAAACTTAAGGGATTAATTATGCTCATTTCAAATTTGAAGAACCAATTACGCACACAAGATAAACTTCAGGGATCAATAGTATAATTTCGTCACAAAAATTCTTAACAATTTCACAAAAAGCAATTTGTCTACCACCTCACACTTGGGCCTATCACAAATCTATAATCTTTTTTAAAATGACCCATGTGTAACTAAGGTGGTAGGTAAAATTGGGTGTTGTTATGAAATTGTTGTGACTTTAGCTTTATTGAAATTATTAAACTCTATGACCCAGAAAAATTAATTGATAGTTCGAACAACAAGCAGAATCTTCAGCAGCAAACTCATATTTTTAATGGCAATCCAATCATATAACTAATATTACTAAGAGCTAAAAGATGTGTCCTCCACTAACAGAACATGAAAAACGAAAAAGCAAAATACAAAACAAACCCCACTCAAATAATATTGAGAAAAATTTCCTTAGAATTTTTAAATCGATGAAACAACAATCTGAAGTGAACCTTTTTCAGATTAGCTCATGCATGAATGTTGAACAAATAAAGAACATGAAAAGTGAACAAAAAAAAAAAGAGTAAAAATTACAACAGAAAAGCTATTACTTTTACGGTTCATTATGATAATATTAAATTGAAATATACCGCCGGTTCATTATAATAATATTAAATTGAAATATACCGCGTGGTTCAATATACACTTGGAAAAATAAATAAATAATGGATGCATGTATAATGAGAGCGACAGAGAGAGAGAGAGAGATACCAAACAACTTGTAAGAAGGCAGGAAAGCAAGTCAAAATCGAACAGAGCGCTGGATCAGTTTTCTGATATTTCTCATTCAACACGGCAATGGGTGACCGTACGTATGTGAGAGAATCGATGAAAGAGAAGCGAATGCTTTTTGAACCTGCGAGCAAATGAAAAAGAAAAATAGAATCGCAATGATAACTAAAACTGTGCAATACACGGGAATTCAATTAGTAAATATATAAAGTTCTAAATATTTAGATGTATGTTTGTGACTCAAAAAAAAAAAATGTATACTTATTGATTGCTAGAAACAACGTGAATGAGACTTTGAGAATCAATATTAAATTTTAATTTTCATCAATCTTCATTGAATGAAGAGCAATCATCAGTTTGGAGGTTTGTTTATGAAGTTTTTTGGTGTAAGAAACCTCAATCCCCAAACCCACATGGAATCGGAAATAAAATAAAAGAGATGAGAGAGAAGGAGAGGGCAGCAACCACTGTTTGTGGTGGTGCCGCTGAGTTTTGTTGCCACTGGCGAAGGCTTTGGGGCTCTTGCCTTTGGATAGAGCTCTGGCTATGGAGGATCGCGAGAGACAGAATTTTAGAGATAGAGAGAAGATGATTGGGTTGGAGAGCGAGAGATAAGAGTATAGTACAGAAAAAATAAAGAGAGAAAGAATGTGCGTTTTAAAGTGGGCAAGTGAATTCAAAATAAATAAATAAATAATTATAATTTAAAGAAATCAGAGTGTATTATAAATAATCTGATGTGTGTTTTTGTAAATTGCTTGTGTAAATTTTTTTTTTAAAAGTGGGTTCTTGTGCTAAAATAAACAGAATACTCTAAAACTAATATGCATTAATACAAATAGAGTAATGATAGCAAATAACAAAATATCATAATAATTTCATAACATTCATACATGGTCCACCACAATTTCTAATTCAAATTTTTAATGTGCTAATTTGATAATGTTGTGAAAAAATTGTGAATTTTTGTTATGTCCATGGCATTGTTTTAGTCAAATTAAAAAAAAATAATAATAATCTAATTAAGAGTCTTGTAAATCAACTGATTAGTACTTTTTGATATCTCTAACGTTAAAGATTCAAATCACTCATTCCAATTATCAAATTTAAAACTTATATTAAATTTTAAATAAAAAAGAAAAAAGAAAAAGAAAAAAAAAAAGAAAATAAAAGAAAAGAGGAGAAGAAGAGACAAATGCAAGTCCAATCGTAATGTGCAGCCACTTTAATTTTAGCCAATCAAAGTTGAAAAATACTATAGTTAAACATCATTCAAAGAAAAAGTAATGGTTTAGAACATTCACGTAGTCAGTATGAAAATGATTTTTTTTTGGTAGAACAGTGTGAAAAGGATTGCTTATGCAGATGCAGCAGATTCGAAAATGGGTGGCAAGAAGCTCTTGAAAGTTTGGAATAATGATAGCGATATAATAATTTCACAAATATTTTAAAATTAGTACGCCGAACGGCCAAAGTGCGAAACTCATTTAATGATATGATGATATATTAATTTTGAAAATGTTGTTGTTTTCTACTTTTTCTTATTTTTGTGATGCTAACACCATTGAAATTGATACAATTTTATATTATAACTCATCACATGACATGTCGATTTATAATTAATGAAAGTGTATCTAATACAATTTTATGTCATAACTTACCATATAACATGACGAGTTATGATTAAAAAAAATGTGGTAGTAGGCCATTAGGACGCACCTTCACCAATTTCGGTAATCCTAACATTATTCTTTTGTATACATTATTCAAAAGTATGCCCGATTGCTTAACTTGGGCAGCATGTGACGCATGTCATTTCACTAGCACAACACCATCTCTCTAACGGTGAGTTTGGTTTAGTTTTTTTGTAAAAATGCATAATGAAAAAGTTGAGTTTTCAAAAAGTGCATAATGAAAAAGTGCATTTTCAAAAAGCTGAGTGTTTGGTAAAAACTGTTAAAAAGTGTTTTTTGAAAAAGCTGAGTGTTTGGCTAGCACTTATAAAAGTGACAGTTTAAGGGATAAATTACCAAAAAGGACAATGTATATATAAGGGAGTTTATTTCATACTTTTTTTTTTTTTTTTTGGATGTGAGTTTGGTTCATACTTAAAAATCAACTACTTCATCATACTTAAATCAATTTTTCTCTTTCTAAAAAAATTATTTTTTTCTCACCAATATTAGCTAACAATAACCTACCACTTAAGATTTATTGTGAAAGTATTGTGAAAATATTGTGATAAAAATTGATACTGATTTTAATTTTAACGTGCTATTAAAATTATGTTTTTCTCTTTCTAAAAAACTTATTTTTTTCTCACAAATATTAGCAAATAATAACCTACCACTTAAGATTTAATGTGAAAATATTATGATAAAAATTGATACTGATTTTAATTTTAACAGACTATTAAAATTATTTTTTTCTCTTTCTAAAAAAATTATTTTTTTCTCACCAATATTAGCTAATAATAACCGATCCCTTAAAATTTATTGTGAAAAAATTGTGATAATATTTCATTATTCTTTTTTCCTTTTTTTCCCCTCTTTTTTTATCCTCCACACGGCATTTCTTTCTTCTTCTTTTTTTCCTTTTTTTTTTCCCCACTAAATTTCTCCTCCACACACGTACCCATTCTCTTTTCCTTTTTATCCTTCTTTCCTCCTTTTTTTTTATCTGCCATTCCCCCAAACTCCAGAACATTCAGAGCTCTCCTTCTTCGTCTCTTTTTTTTTTTTTTTTTTTTTTTTTCCTTTCTCCCTTTTCTCTTAGCACTTCGTCTGTTGGTTCTTGGCGGAATTGATAGCATCCCACTCAGGTTCTGGTGACGTAGAATCCATCAGAGTGCGCGACGAAGATGAGGCGGTGGAGTTCGGAGACGGCGAGTGGCTGAGAGGGAAGGGCTTGGAGATCAAAAATGGGGTAGGAGTTGGAGTCGGATTCAGAGTCGGAGGGTTTGATTGGGAGGGGTTCGCTGATTTGATCGAACCCAGAGCTCGGTGTTGTTGATGCATTCGGCTTCGATTTTGTCCTGTAATTCTATCATTTTGCTATATCCTGATGTTTTTTTGTTTTGCATTTTGAGGAATCCTAATTTGCAAGGGATTGATTTTTTTTTTTTCCTTAGCTGATTTGGGAATTTGTTATAGATTTTTTTGTGTTTGGATTTGGAAATTTGTTGGGAGAGCAGAGAGATAAGATGAGAACTGATGATTTATCAAGGGTAATTTGGTAATTTTCGGAAGAACCCAACGGATCAAAATCAGCTTTTTGTTTATGGACCTCTAGAGCTCCATAACTCAAACGCGCGTTTTCTTCACAAATATAAAACGCAACTTTTTCCAAAAAGTTGCGTTTTATACTTACCAAACATTATTTTTGGGCTGGCTTTTTTGAAAACGCGCGTTTTGGGCTTCAAACACTGAAACAAACGGGTACTAAGTCCAAAAACACACATTGAGCCATTGAATTTGAATAAAAGGTAGAAAGATAATAAAAAATTGTTGAAAATAGCCAAATATCACGTTTTGGCAAAATTTGTGGTAAACTAGCACTGTTTCGGAAATATTTAACAATTTACCACTTTTTTAGTGCTCGAATTTCACAAAATCGAGTTCTAAATAGTACTCGAGTTTAGTAAACTCGAGTTCCTAGGTGTTCCGCCAGCATGGTACTACTGACCTGGAATTTGTGAAAAAAAAAAAAAAAAAAAGTAATATAGTACTCGATATTATGAAAATCGAGTACTTCTTTATAGTACTCGAGCTTACCAAAATCGAGTACCTTTTTTTTTTCCTACTTTTTGCTTCATACAAAAAAGCACCGGATGGCAGAGGTCTCATTAAGTATATTGTTGTAAAAGTGCTGCACAAAAAAATGATAAGAGTTGGTAATTTTATTTGATGGACAAGCTAACAAGGAAGGAAATGGAGCACTGGGCCATTACATCATGGGCAATATGGAACGCTAAAAACAAGTATTATTTTGAAGACACACAAGCGCAACTTGAGGCTATTTTACGTGGGGCATCTTCTTTACTTGATGAATATCAGACGCTAGTGGCAGATCAAGGAACTATGTAGCTAGTGCTAGGTTTGTACTACTGATATATGTCTTGTCCATGGGCTTAGGATAGTTGTTTCAGCCTATGTTTAGCTCCTGGACCCTCTTACACATGTATTACTTTATTCTTTTAATAAGATATTCTACCTATTTAGTCACCAAAAAAAAAAAAAATGAAATAAGTAAAAGTTTTGTACGAAACAAAAAGTAGGAAAAAGAGAAAGAAAAACAAGGTACTCGACTTTTTGAAGCTCGAGAACTATAAAGAAGTACTCAATTTTCGTAATATCGAGTACCATATTACTTTTTTAATTACATAAATTCCAAGTCAGCGGTGCCACGCTGGCAACTCACCTAAGAACTCGAGTTTACTAAATTCGAGTACTATTTAGAACTCGATTTTGTGAAACTCAAGTACTAAAAAAGTGGTAGATTGCTAAATATTTCTGAAATAGTGCTAGTTTGCCACAAATTTTGCCAAATCGTGGTATTTGGCTATTTTCACCTAGAGGACGGAATGAAAAACTGAAAAATTGGGGATAATTTGTATTTTGATTCTAATTTCTTTTCTTCTTTTTTTTTTTTTTTTTTTTTTTTAAATCCGTTTCAACCAAATAATGTAAATATATATATATATATATATATATATATATATATATATATCACATTTTTTCTTTCTCTTTTGTTCTCTCCTTTTTCATAGTATCTTTTCATTCCAAACAAAGTATAAAATTGATTTGATTAAGTGTCCATTTAGGAATAATTTATTTAGCTGAAACTAAGAACTTTTTATTGAAAGTACTATAGATAAAGGTAAAAGTTAACAAAAATAATACAGTGAGATTCATGAATAGTATCAAAAAGTGCAATGAGACCTATAAATTATAGCGAAAATAAGCTAAATAATAAAATAAGCTGGCTTTTTAAGTTAATGCCAAACACAATCTAAGAATTAAACTCCTTGAATCTAATACTTCTTTGACTGGAATACTATGATAGGAGCAGAGCCAAAGAAAAGTTTGTATTCTCTAGGTTGTGTTAGCTTTCCAAATCCAACTATCCTAGAAAGGAGGAAAGTTCAAAGGATTTAAGACTTTTTACAAAGGGATAAGTAGATTTTAAAGAGAAATTTCTATCTTTGGCAGAACATCAGGCAAAAAAAAATCATTTCCTATAGTTGAATTGAAAATTTTGGCTTGTAAAGTTTAGATGAGGTAATGTGGTAGAACAAAGGAGAGAGCATGCTAATTCTCACTTATTATATGTGTGTGTTTGTGATTGCTTAAAAAGCCAACTTTTTTATTATTCAGTTTATTTTTGCTACTATTCATGGGTCCTATTGTACTTTTTAGTATTATTTATAGGCCCCATTGTATTAGCTACCATTTAGCTTTATTTACAATTCTTTCAATAAAAAGTTTTCAGTTTCAGATAAATAAACTATTTCCAAACAGATAGTATGTCTTCCTTCAGTTCCTTACTAACACCTTTTTTTTTCTTGTCCAGGTTAAAAGGAAGCCCAAGTAAATAAGAATGAAGAGGCATACAAAAAATAAGCAATTGATAGTTTGAACAATAAATAAGCAGAATCTTCAGGAGCAAATTCATATTGTTAATGACAGTCCAATCATATAACCAAAATTGTTGAGAGCTAATAGATGTGTCCTCCACTAACAGATCATGAAAAAAGAGAAGCATACAAAAGAAACCCCACTCAAAATACTATTGGACGTGAGCTAAAAATTTCTTAGAATTTTTAAATTGATGCAACAACAATCTGAAGTGAACCCTTTCAAAAAATGAATAAATAAAAAAAGATTAGCTCATGCATGAATCCTCCAAGTAAAAAAATAATAAATAAATTTAAAATATACCGCGTGGTTCAATATACACTAGGAAAAAAAATAAAATAAAATGATTGATGCGACAGTATATGAGAGAGAGAGAGTGAGAGAGAGAGAGAGAGAGAAAATACCAAGGAAAGCCACAAAGGCGGAAAGCAAGTCAATATCGAACAGAGCGCTGTAAAAGTTTTCTTCAGATTTCTCGTTCAACACGTACGGCAAGGAGTTGCAAATGATGAACGTGTATGTATGTAAGAGAATCAATGAAAGAGAAGCGAATGACTTTTGAATCTCCGAGCGATGAAAAAGAAAAATAGAATCGCGGTTTCTCTGAGTTCGTTGTTGTTTCTTGTTCTAAGGCGATGGGAAAACTGACAAAACTGTAAGGAGGTTGAGAAGGTTTTTACTTGTCAATGGAGATGAGAAAGTGAGCTTGAGATTGGAGGAGATTAGGAGAAGGAGGGAGAGGAGAGAAACTCTGGGATTAAGTCCATCTCCTCCAACTCCTATTTGTATTCTTGCCTCTTGGGACAGTTGGACGCCCCACTGGTTATTTATTACTTACACGGTTACCGCACGTCCCATGGTGCCCCTTTTTTTTTATATAATTATAATAAGGGATAGGGTCCATAGGGGATTTTGAATTATAAATTTTTTTTAATGAAAAATAAAAAGGGTAATTAAGCATTTTATACCCCCATAAATATAAATCAGTCACTAGAATCTAGAATCAAGGATGAAATCAGGATTCAAACTTAGGGTCGAAGTTTTTGGTTCAAAATTTTTAAAATTTCAGAATATCAATACTAGAGGTTGACCACAATGCATTATTAGCAATAATTTTTTAATTATTTGTTTCTTTTGAAAAAAAATCAATAATAGAAATTTATAATCAAAAGTTTTCAAGGTCAAATCAAAGTTAGATCGATTCTTTATTCTATCTACATTATAATTTTTTTTTAATTATTTATTCTTTTCACATAATTCTATAACTAATAACTTCATAATGCTATAAATATATATATATATATATATATATAGTTAAAAGATTCTAAAAAAAATACAAAATAAACTATAGTTAAAAGTTTAAATCCATGTCAAGCATATCTCTCTCTCAAAAAAAAAAAAAAAAAAAAAAACATGTCAAGCATTATATTAATAAAACAACTAAAATAATAGTTAATAAATAGCATGCATTAATATTCAACGATAAAAAGGGTGAGACAATTATTGGTGTCTTGGTAAGGTTGAGATTTTTTCCTTTAAAATTTGTAAGTTTGAAAAAATAGTAAAAAAAAAAAAAAAAAAAAAAAAACTATTAAACAATCACATGATAATGGACGGTAACTTTTTAACTAAGTAAATAATAATTTTTTTTTCCATTATTACATTAATTTAGCTAAGGTATGATTTATTACCAATAGACTAATCACACACATACGCATTTAGGTAAGGGCCATAAGGCACAAAACAATAGATTGTTGTTGTTTCACACGTGCATGTATTACCATTTATACATGCACGCCAAGCGTGTCCTAAAGTTAATAATAAAACATTAAAAACAATAGATTGTTGTTTCACACATGCATGTATTACCATTTATGCATGCACACCAAGCGTGTCCTAAAGTTAATAATAAAACATTAAAATTCAATCATTCAAAAATCAAATAAATGTTTTTCACGGATTGAGTTAAAGACTCCAATTGATCCAAGTTATTGGTGATACTAACTGCTGTGTGGATGGAGTGATCAACGGCATCGAAGTTGTCTTTGTGACTATGGGAGTGAAGTCATTTGAGAGGGGTATATAGCTCCCAAATGAGAGGGAGAAATTGGTAAAAGGTTATTGGGTTTTTGTGATTTGTTTTGCTAGCATTTTGTAATTGATTTTTTTTTTTTTTTTTTTTTTTTTTTTTTTTTTTTTTTTTTGTTGTTGAGAATTTATGATTTGTCCAAAAAATTTTCTTATCATCCGGATATGTGCATTTTTTTTATATAGATTTTTCTTGTTATCCATTTTTGGGATCTCATGGGTTAGCTTGTAAATATTTTGGGGGAAGGAGGCCAAGTATAAAAATTTTATAGTCAAATTTTTTTTTTTTTTTTTTTTTTTTGGTGTGTGTTTATATATATACTTATGCATTTTTTTTCAAAGGATGGAGGAGGGGGGGGGGGGGCATGGCCCCCTCAGCCCTAAGATAGTTCCATCACTGACTAGAATCAAGTGGAAAAAAAAAAAAAATCAAGTGGTTATACATATTAGTATCACTAGCCTCTCGAAAGATTACTTCCACCAAGGGGAAATAGAGTGTAAAAATAATTAATTAGAAGAGAAAATATTTGTTCCAATTTTATTATTTTATTTTTTCCAAGAAGAAAAACATAATAACCAAAAGAGAAAAATGTTTCAAAAATAAAATCAAATATGTGTGACAACATTATAAAGCTTCATTGATTCACTGACATTGAAATCCACAATTGCTTCATTTACATAGACCCGGATGATACTGTAAAAAGATGTTAAAACAATTAGATGAAATTCTATTTGATACTCTTTAAAGATCAAAAATTGAAATTTGATTAAATATGCTTAAGCTAAGTGGGAAAAAAAACATATAAAAAATGAAATATAAAATTTTACAAGTTATAAAAAACAAAAGTTCATTGTGCTAGTCCTTCACCACAAACACTATACTACCTTTGCCCCCAAAATTTACACGTGTTATCAAAACAAAATGATTCATAAAAGGGGAAAAAAAATTAGAACCTATTATCAACCAAAATTTAATAGAGAGAAAAAAACTCACGTGGACTAAAATTGAAGTTGAAGAATCACTACAAAACACGCGGGTCTTAAGCCGCGTTTTTTAAGCCACGTTTGAAAAAACACGGCTACAGATGGGCTAAAGCCGCGTTTTTAAAAAACGCAGCTTAAAGAAACAACAGAGGCCGAGTTTTAAACATGCGGCCATAGAACACGTCTAAAGCCGCGTTTTTTTGAGCTATAGCCACATTTGTAGGGGTGGAGCTATGGCCGCGTTTAAAACACACGGCCATAGGACTTGCGTATTTCTTTTTTTTTTAATTCTTAACTCTCTAGCTTGCCTAAATTTAGTTTGAAGCCGCGTGTTTAAAACGCGGCTTCAAATTTAGTCTGAAGCCGCGCGTTTAAAACGCGGCTTTAGTTTGGGATGGGGCTGCGTTTCTTAAACGTGGCTTCAGGTTTTGCCTATAACCGCATGTTAAAAACACGGCTTTAGGCTTTGTATAAATAGCATAGCAAATAATGAACAAACCCTATTTCTCAAGCTCTCAACTCTCACAGACGCTCAAACTCTCATCCTCCACAAACTCTCATCCTTCACCGATTCCCATCATTCTCATCCACAAACTCTCACCGATTCATCAACCTCCTCACCGCCGTCACTAAAGCTCACGCACCAATGCCGAAGCTCACACATCATCGCCCACCCACGCACCATCGCCGACCCGATTCATCACCCACGCACCCGATTCAAAAAAACACCGGCGAGTTCTCAATCACCGAGTGTGAAATCAAATGAGTTTGGAATAGGCAAAAAGGGGAGAGAGATAAGAGAGTGATGGATGTGGGAGTTTTAATTTATCTAAAATTTAGAAGTTTTTAAATTAATAATTTTACATGTCTAACCGTACTATTTAAACTTCTTAAGCAAATAAATTTGTGGGTATTTTGGCCATAAAAAAATAGGAATCTAAACAAGAGAAGCCCCTTAAAAAATAGTGGTATAGATAGAATATAAAAAAAGTTGTAATAAATTTTTCAAGGATTTATTTTATAATTAATCTTTAGACCGATTTAAGATTTTTTTTTTAAAAAATTTAGAATCAATGAATCTTTCTTTTTTTTGAGAAGGCAATGAATATTTCTTACACGTACACACGAATTATAGTCTTTCAATTTAGTAGATGCTTTATGATGTAGGATTTTTCTCCTAAAAAAGTAAATGATGTTGGATTTTTTTTTTTTTTTTTAAATGGCTGTTATTGGTGAGTAAAAAAGTAATTTAAGTGGTAATTTCAAATTAGAACTAATAAGAACTTACTAACTATAATTTTTTGTAAAAATATTGTGTATGTTTTACTTTTTTCGCACATGTATGTGTCTTTAATTTTCTTTTTTATTTTTTTTATAAAAAATATTTTTATTTGTCACTCACATTGTTGGATTGTCTTGTATATTTTAGGATAATATCTTTCTAGAAATTAATTCGAAAGCTCATCTCTAGAAATCACAAGCATTATGTTTAGATGTACGTGTACGTCTAACTATATAAATATATGAACTTCTAAATATTTAGATCTTACTATTCTCTTTTCCAAAAAAAAAAAAAAATCTTACAATTCTTTTAAAAAAAATATATATTGAATGACTCCAAGCTACTATGCATAAGTACAAATAGAATAATACTAGGATATAACAAAATTTCACAAATTTACAATAATTTCATAACTTTTTAAAATTAGCATACTAATTCATATGGGCCCAGCACAATTTTTTATTTAAACTTTTTAATATACTAATTTGGGAGTGTTATGAAAAATGTATTTATATTTTGTTTATAGTGTTATCGATACAAATAATCAAATTTTAAATAAACATAACAAAATAACTAAGAGTCTTATAATTTAATTGACTAATACTTTTAGGTATATCGAATTTTCAAAATTGAAATCATTTATCCCAATTATCAAATTATAAAAATTAAATAAATAAATAAATAAAACGGCACATGCGAGTCCAATCCTAATGTACAGCCACTTTTAATTTTAGCCAATCAGCATTGAAAATAGAAGATTCACGTAGTCAGTGTGGAAAGGACTGCTTATGCAGATCCGGAAATGGGTGGCAAGGAGCTCATGACTTTAGTTGGAAATGGAAAAGTTTGGTTTGATAGGTGCACCGCAAAAAAATCTTTAAACTTGGGCAGCACGTTATGCATGTCTATGCATGTCATTTCTTAAACTTAGGCAGCACGTTATGCATGTCATTTCACCGTCACATTACAACATTGTCAAACTCTGATTTTTTTTTTTTTTTTTTTTAAATGACAAACTCTCTAATGATAGCCTTTAGGTCCAAAGCCACGCGTTCAAAGAACAATATGTCACCGATTTCCCCACCCATAGAAATGCGTGCTAATTGGTCCAAGAGAATATGTCCAAAAAAGACTTTGTCAACGAGAGCCGGCCAGCTGTGGTTAATGAACCAGCTTCTGAGCCCCACTTGCATAGGAGATTAGTAAGACTTCACCTTCCAGATGCATTTATTTTAGCCGTGAAGCTTGATTTCCCTAATAAGTATATGACAAAAATATCCCTTCAACATATTTCTTTCTATTTTACTTTTTATTTTCCACCCAATTTCACTTTATTAATATTTTACTTATAATTTCTTTTTACTTTACTAATATCAAATTCACTTTCTTTCACTTTATCATTATCAAACCCACTTCAAAAAAAAAAAATAGAGATGAAGAAAAGTTCAAATGTTCAATGAAGGATTAAGCAATTATTTTGCAAGGTGTAATAATTTTATTCTATTAAATTCATATTTATTTTTTAAATATATTTGAATATGAGGTTAATCTTTATGTTTAATACATGTTGTATATTATAGCACCAATAGATGAGAATTTAGTTGTAAGTGAGATTCATCAAGTTGTTAAAAGAAATTGTTCTACGCTCTTGAAAGTTGTATCTGTAATAAAAAAAGAAAAAAAAAGGGTTCTAGACCAATATGATAGGTACAACGAAACATGAAATCCCAAGTATTATATAACCCAAGTAACATATAAGAATATGTGCTCTGAAATGTAAAACATACATAGACTTACCTCCTAGCATGACTCTATCCACAAATAATATAAAAGACTTCACAAACAATATTAATATGTAGAATTTTTTAGCATGAAATTCATTGTGCTTGTGAAGTAGGAAAATGCATGGGACAAATAATTTCTTGAAATGCTTGCTCAGGGGCCGAGCTTTGGTAAAAGATATAATTGGAAAACTAAGAAAATGTGCTTTTTTGTTCTTTCATATTAACATGGAAAAACAAAGGCCATAAATAAATGTTGCAGGTGATAAAATCTAAGAAAAAATGGGAAGAATTGTAAATGCGGTGCCGTGAAATTATGTTGTTCTTCTTATTTTTATGCTGGAGCATAGAGCATTTAGTCGTTATCTTATTTTATTTGTGTCATGTTTTTTTCATTTATCCTAAAATATGATGTGGATTGTTTTAATCTTGTTTTAATATAGCACCAATGGATGAGAATTTAGTTATAGGTGAGACTCATCAAGTTGTTAAAAGGAATTGTTTTAACTTAGATGAATTACTTCAAGAATGAACTATTATTTTATTTTATTTATATCATTTTTTTTTCATTTATCCTAAAATATGATATTGAATATTGATTGTTTTAATCTTGTTTTAATGTAGCACAAATGGATGACAATTTAGTTGCAAGTGAGACTCATCAACTTGTTCCAATGACTTTGACTTAAATGAACTGCCTCAAGAAAGTACTATTATTTTTTATTTTATTTGTAATCCATATTTCATTTAACATATAATATGATATTGTTTTTTTTTTTTTAAATTCTTGTTTTAATATAGCACAAATTGATGATGATTTAATTTCAAGTGAGATTCATGGAAGTGTTTCAAGGAATTGTGTTGAGTTAAATGAGTTTCCAAATGATGGAAAAAATAATAACACATGTGGAGGGGAAATAATTGATTGGAATGAATGTCCAATAGATGAAACGGGGGTTATTGAAGAATATGAGGATATAAATTCAATAGAAAATGAATTTGAGCCTTTTGTTGGTCAATGTTTTCTTAGTGAAGAAGAAGCTTTCATTTTCTATAAAAATTATGCAAATCGAAATGGTTTTACAATTCGAAAAGGTTGTCCAGAGAAAAAAAATGGAGAAATAGGAAGACGTAATTTCTTTTGTCATCGGGAAGGTACACAACCACTAAAAATGGTGGATCTATCTAAGGAGCAACGAAATAAGAAGTCTTTAAAATGTGGATGCAAAACTCGTCTAACTATTGTATTGTGAAAGTCAATAGACATTTTTCTAAAAGAACGGCATGTCACTATTTTTGTTGTGGATCATAATCATAAATTGTTGTCCCCTTCAAGTGTACGATTTCTTCCAGCCAATCGAGTTATCACTGAAGATGATAAAAATTGCATTCTCTTATACAAAGAAGCTGGACTTTCAGTTAGAGAAATAATACATCTTATGGAACTTAAGAAAAATGTGAAACATGGACATCTTCCATTTTTTCAATGGGATATTCCTAATCTTTATATGAAAATGAGAAAGATGCATGCTGTGAGTGATGCTATGGATCTCTTACAATTTTGTAAAGTTGCTAAAGAAAGGAATTCTAAGTTTCAATATGCATTCACAACTGATGAAGAAGAAAGGTTAGAGCATATTTTTTGGTCGCACACTCATAGTTTTGATTGGTACAAAAAATATGGAGATGTGGTTGTTTTTTATACTACTTACAAGGTAAATGCTTATGATATGCCTTTTGGTATTTTTGTTGGTGTCAATAATCATGGAAAGACAATTCTCTTTGGTTGTGCACTTCTTTGAAATGAAACAACTATGCTTTTCGATGGCTAATGAAGGTACTCTATTTTTCTTACAACTGTTTTTCCATTTTATTTAATTAATTAATGGAATAATATTAATACATATCATTTGAAATGTTTACATATTCTAATTAAAAAAAAAAATTATTAGCAGAATTTTGCATGTTTAATGAAGAAACAACCCATGGCAATTTTGACGGATCAAGATCCATGGATTATGGAGGCAATATCAAAAGAATTACTACTCACAAAACATGCCTTTTGTATATGGCATATTACCTCTAAGTTTAGTGGTTGGTTTACATCTATTCTTCGTAATCAATATTCAAATTGGTGCATAGAGTTCTACAAGTTATACAAGTTAGACTCATGTGAAGAATTTGAGGGTCAGTGGACTCAAGTTATGGAAAAGTATGACATGCTTACTAACAAGCATGTAATTGGTTTATATCAAATCAAGCACTTTTGGGTACCATGTTACCTTCATGGACATTTTTTTGGTGGAATGACAACAACCGGAAGATCAGAAAGTATAAATGCCTTTATTAAACGGTTTGTTAGTTCTCACATAAACTTGATCCAACTCATTAAACAAGTAAGTCAATACTTACCATTGATTTCTTTTGTTGTATAATTTGTTTTATTTGTTAATATATGTAGTCCTTATATGTCATATAAAAGTTTTTAATTTATTTTATTATTTATAATCTTAGGTTGATCTTGCCATTGAAGATATTGAGCAAACACAATCACATGATACAATGTTAAAGACATTTAGAGGTTCTTCTTTAAGAACATTGTCACCATTAGAAGACCAAACACACAATGTTTTGACACCTTATACTTTCAAAAATTTTCAAAAGGAGTTTGAGAGAGCAACACAATATTCTGTTCATCAAGGAAACCATATTAAATTCATGCTACAATATTATAAAGATGAAACTAGTCAAAAGCACAAGGTCCTATGGGATGGTGAAGTGACTAATTGTAATTGCAAACATTTTGAGTTTTGGGGTATACTTTGTCGTCACATTCTTAGTGTATTCCTTCACAAAGATTGTTACCATATTCCACCATTGTATGTACCATCACATTGGTGTTGTGAAGCCTCATTAAGTGAAAAAGAATTGCTAGTGTTGGATGATGAAAATTTAATAGGCAAGGAAAATGTGGTTGATGCCATGTTAATGGTGTGATTGATGGAGATTGTTTCATTAATTGTCCTCCGCTATCAAAGACAAAAGGTCGTCCAAAGCAAAAACGAATGAAAGGCTGAAGAGAATTAGGAAAGCAAAAGAAGACTTGTGGGCTTTGCAAATATGCTGGTCATAACATCTCTATGTGTCAGGAGAAAGAGACTTGTACTTCCTCAAATGGTGCAAAAAAAAGGAAAACATGCACTTCAAGTGAAATGAGATCGAATCCAATATTTTGTTTGAAATGTTAGGTAGAAGCTCTTGAACTTGTATTTTTTAACTGAGATTGAATCCAATATTTTGTTATTTTTGACAATCTTATGCCATTGCTTCTTCTCCCACTATAAAAATATTATGCCATTGTTAATTGATGCTTCTCTTGTCTTGTCTTTTTTTTTTTTTTTTTTTTGGGTGTTATATTTTCATTTTGAGAATATTATGGCATTGTACTTAAATGTTTTGGTTAGCTAAGTACTCTTATTGATTTTGACTAGTTGTGATCATGATATTTTAAATTATACTAATTATGGTTAAATATTCCTAAAAAGTGAGTAGAAAAATTTTAAAAAAAAATGTAAGACTACAATTGCAAATTAACCCTTAAATTTTATATCAAATCAACAACAATGATAGAAACAAGGAAATTTAAATAAATAAGAAAGCATGTTTGATAAAGTCACTATCTTCAAGGTCATTATTATATATATACTAGTCTTGTGCCCGTGTGATGCACGGCTTAATAACAAAATTATATATAAATTTGTAAAAATAAATATTTTTTTGATAATATAATTAAATTTAATAACAAATAAAATAGTAAATTTAGATAGATACAATTGTAGGTTGTAGTTGTATTGCACCATACAACTAAATTTACTTCTCAAAGATGAAAACCAACTAAATTAAATCTCTTTTTGAATTCACTACACGTAAAAATAAGGATTAGATGGATCAGATGAAGAATTTGGATTATAATACATTGCACTTAAAAATTAAGGATTAGATGGATTAGATAAAGAATTTGGATTGTAATCAAATTAAGATTTTTATCAACTTAGAAATTATAGTAGATGGATTAGATGAAGAATTTGGATTGTAATCAAATTAAGATTTGTATCAACTTAGAAATTATAGGAGAGGAATTTGAATTGTAATCAAATTATGAATTATATGATATATATATATATATATATATATATATATATATATATTAGTCTAATATTAATATTATATTAGTCTAATGGAATTTTATAATAGACTTTTTTTTTTTTAATAATACACAGATGTTAAGTATATTTGATTGTTACGGAACCTATTACATCTGAGCATATAAGCATTAAGCAGTAGTGGTGGAAAAATTTTACACGACCCGCGAACCCGACATGATTAACCCCTTTATAAATAGGTCATGAGTTGAAGTTAAACGGGTTTGGGTCATATTCGGGTTGACACGGCTAACCCGTTTGATAAACGGGTTGTGTTTGTGTTCAACATGTGAACTTGTCTGACTCGTTTGACCTATTTAGCTTATAAAGTTATTATTTATTTTGATATTATTGCTTCATCAATGGTTTGTTTTTATATATTTATTACTATATTTATAGTTATAATTGTATTTTAATTTTAGATATATGGGAATTGATAAAAAAATATATATGTTAGGTATGACCTATTAATCAAATAGATCATTAAATGGGTCATTTGTATTGACCTTTACATGGCTTATTAATTAAACGAATTGAATGTGTCGGGTTGGGTCGACCTGTTTAATAAATAGGTTGTGTTCGAGCTGAGGATTTCTGACACGTTTACTAAACAGGTCGGGTTCGGATCAACCTATATAGCCGAATACTCATAGCTCAACACGACATGAACCTGACCCACGAACACGAATTGCCACCCCGCTACAGTACCCCATATCACCACATTATGATCTGTCACCGCATTAATTGCAAATTTTATTTTTTAGAAGCATTAATTGCAAATTGAGACCATATGCATTGTTTTTTTGGGAAACAAACATCTCAAAGCTCAATCCATAGATGAAAATGTTTGGTATGCTGCAACCTTAAACAAAAAGTTTAAGATTAATATAATTTTATTTCAATTTGACTATATAATCCTTAAAAGAAACTGCACGGTGACATATTAAGCACAGAAAGTGTAATTCAACTATAATCAAATTAAGATTTGTATCATGTGAAGCAACTTTTATTTAGTTTTTTAAGATTTTTATCAATTTAGAAATTATAGGAGAAGAAAAATTATATATATTTTTTTCTTAAAATCTAAATTTTTTAAAAATCTACAATTTGGTGAAATCACTTGGCGCAACTACCACGTCTAAGCCCAACTTTTTATTATATATAGGGTCTGTTTGGGATTCGCTTATTTTGCTGAAACTGAAAACTTTTTGTTGAAAGTACTGTAAATCAAGGTAAAAGTTAGCTGAAATAGTAAAGTGGGACTCATGAATAGTACCAAAAAGTCCAGTGGGACTCATGAATAGTAGCAAAAATAAGCCGAATAGTAAAATAAATTGGCAAAATTAATCATGCCAAACGGACACATAATATGATATAAGGGATTATAGTTTCTGTCATAATTTTTTTTCCTTCTTTTATTTTTATTTTTATTTTTTATATATTAGGTCTTTTATACTTAATTATATTTTTTTATTAAATAAATTTTTTTATACCCTTACCCAACACCCACTGACCCACCCACGTAAACCCTTTGTTTTCTTTTCTTTTTTTAATTTTATTTTTCCTCTTTTTTTCTCATCCACACATTTCTTCACAAATATCCACTTTCTTCTTCTATTTTTATTTTCTTTCCTCCTCACCTTTATCTTCTTTCTTCTTCTACATTTTTCTATTTTTCTCCACACTCACACATCTTCAAAGAACCCACCCTCTCAAATTTCTCATCCATCCTCTTACCTGCCAATTGAAAAGCACTAAGAGTTATTTCTCTATTTCACCCAAGACCAACTCCTCTCTCACTCTATAGCCCCAAAACCAAATTGGAATTGAAGTTAGATGGATGCATCGGAGCTACTCCTCATCATCTACACAACGGTGTTAGAAGATTCAAATCTGATGTTAGAGTGAGATTAGTGATGGTCCGATGGAGGTCTTTATCCATACCCAAATGTTGCTATGACTTTCTCTATATGTGTTTTTTGTGTGTATTTTGTGGTTATAGAGTGGGGATAAATTTGGGAGTTTATAATAAGGCTAAGGGTAATTTACAGATAAAAAACATGCTTTTTCAATTTTGGGTTCAAGGGCATTTTGGTTCGGTTGCAAAAATGATTTGAATTTCCCCATCTAAATCCATCTAAACTGACACACACCTAATACATATCCAGCTTTTTCCATATCCCTAAAAAAACATGAATAGTTTATTTTTATTTTTATCACATTAACGGATGCTGTACAGCACCCGTTAACAGCACCCATAAAAAAAAAAAGGTTTTAGTAACGTATGCCTAAGGTCTTTTTATTTATTATTATTTTTTAACTCCGGTTAATATATGTTTTTAGAGCATACAGTAGCCTTCCATTTTAAATTTTTATGAAAAATTAATGAAAATGTCAAATCAGTTAGTTACTTTTTCATTTTTCCATAAAAAGTTTCTTAAAATGGTTTACTAATATATGTCCACATTAATAAAACCCTTATTTGTCTTAGGAACTATGTGTGTTTTATAAGTAAGATGAAAAGAAAAACAAATAATTTGTGTTTTTATTTTAAGAGTAATTTTAATACTATAATTTTTGCTACAGTTTATTCATATGGTGAGTTGTGAGTGGTGGAGTTGTGGACCCACCTGCACCACTTTTACTCCACTACTCACAACTTACCATATGGCAAGTTGTAACAAAAATTGTCCCAAAAGTTATAGACCTAATATTTTTCTTATTTTAATGTTTTTTTCTCTTCCTTTTTTATTATTATTACTTCTTTTTTTTGTTTCAATGAAATAATGTAAAATAAAATTTTTCTTTCTTTTGTTTCCTCCACCTTCATCGTCTATTTTAACCCCAAACATAGCATAAAAATGAATTGAGGGACTGATAGGCCAAAAACGTATTGACCCCTTGTGATGAATTAATTGATTAATTAGCCAAGTTTATTTATTAATCAAATTAACATACAATTGTATGTGGCAGCACAAACAAATCACCAATTAACTAAAGTATGCAGCGGAAAATAAATTGACACGGTGATTTGTTTACAAATGGGGAAAACCTACACGGCAAAAATCCCACCGGGTGATTTTAAGGTCACCACTCTCGAGAATTCACTATTATCAAAACAAGCGGTTACAAGTAAAGGAATCTCAGTACCTTATACCAACCTACAGTTGAACCCTTACCCCAATACCCAATTGGACTTGTTTTGTAGTGACAATCTCTCATTTTCAATGCACGGCTCCCAGTACATGACTAATCAATTGCATGGATCCCAGTACGCGACTTGATCACCAACTTGAGAAGGATGTTGGCTGCAAAGTTCTTCTGTTCATCACACGATGAAGATCATAAAGTTTCTTGGTCACAAAACCCTACAGTGTACAAAACAAAACAACTTCTTCAAGAGAAAGAAGAACTAGGGCAAACTAGGTTTCCGGTCACAGTCTTCTTCACACTTGTGGAATTGTGCTCTTGTGCAACTTCTGTCACCTTTTACGGCCCTTAAAATAATCATTATATATGTTTAGGGTTGTGAGAAAAGAAAGCCCAAACATACACTCACAGATGGCTATCTATCGAGCTAGGAGCTAGCTGTCGAGCCACGGGCTTCAGCAGCTTTTAAACCTCGATAGATGCTAGCTGTCGAGTTTTAAAATCCTGCACTTTCTGACTTGAATCTTGGACAGACTTGCATGACTTTAACACTTGAACTTGAAACCTTGTTTCTTGAAGCATTAAACACATCCTAGATCTACCCAATTACAAGTAAAGTGCGTTTTGTCAAAGGATTAGCCAATTACATAAAATGTTGACATATGTTCCTAACATTAAATCACATATGTCCTAACAGGGACAATTTTTTTTTTTTTTTTTTTTTTTTTGCTAAAAAAGGAGAAAGAAAATTTAAGCACAATATAAGATAGTCTAAAGAAGCTAGAGACAAAAAAAAAAAAAAAAAAAAAAGGTGCTCTAGTTGATAGGCCAAGAATGTATTGACCCCTTGTGATGAATTAACCAATTAGTTAGCCAAATTAATTAATTAATCCGATTAACATGCAATACGCGTGGTAGTATAAAAAAATCACCAACTAAGTTAATATGCAGCGTAAAATAAAGTTGGCACGGTGATTTGTTTAGGAATGGGGAAAACCTCCAAGGCAAAAACTCCACCGGGTGATTTTAAGGTTACCACTCTCTAGAATCCACTATTATCACAACAAGCGATTACAAGTAAAGGAATCCCAATACCTTATACCAACCTACAGTTGAACCCTTACTCCAATACCCAATTGGACTTGTTCTGTAGTGAAAATCTCTCCTTTCAATGCACGGCTCCCAGTACGTGACTAACTAATTGATGCACGGATCCAAGTACGTGACTAATCACAAACTTGAGAGGATGTTAGTTGCAAAGTTCTTTAGTTCATCAACACGATGAAGATCATGAAACTCTTTGGTTACAAAACCCTACGGCGTACAAACGCTATTCTTCAAGAGAAAGATGAACTAGGGCATATGTCTCCGGTCAGAATATGCTTTTGAAAAACTTTTGCATTAAGTTGCATCATTTGTGACAGCCCTTAAAATAATCCTTATATATGTTTATGGTTGTGAGAAAAGAAAACCTAAACAAATATACACGGATTGGAGTGAAATCAGAACTGAAAAATCTTATTTTTGTAAATCTCGATAGATAGCTTATCTATCGAGCAGCTGTTAAGCATCGGGCTTACACAGCCTTTTAAACCTTAATAGATTCTATCTGTCGAGCTAGCTGTCAAGCTTTAAAATCCAGCACTTCTTCACTTGATTCTTAGACAGATTTGCATGGTTTTAACACTTGGACTTGAAACCTTGTTCCTTAAAGTATTAAACACATCCTAGATCTACCCAATTACAAGTAAAGTGCGTTTTGTCAAAGGATTAACCAATTCTACATTAACACTATCCATAAATAAGCCATATCGTAGTGCCTAGGGTTGTCCATAGGTCGGTCTGGGTTAGGTTTGTGCCCAATCTGGAACCAACCTGATCACTTTGGGTCTCCCATACCTGGACCCATTGCTGACCAGTAGAAAGAGGCGATTTGGGTGGTCAAATGCCTTCAGTTTTCGGTTGGGTCTCGATTAGTTTCAGATTGTACAAAATGTCACCAAATTTTGCAGAAATCAGCTTGTTTTTGTCGAAATCTACAAGTTTTTACTGGATCTAGCCGAATCTCGAAGAGATCAAGCTAGATCTCGACGAGATCTCTGCGAAAATAGGCCGGATCTTGACAGATTGGCAAAACAGACTAGCCAACCACTCCAATCGGCAAAGAACAACAAGTTTCCAGTGTGTAGATGGTCGGGTCGGTTAGAAATTGGTTTTCCATGCTTATACCCGTCAATTGACCCACGCGTTTCGGCTTTTGGGGGAGGAGACCCGTCGCCGACCGTTTTCAGGTCGGATCGGTCAAGTTGGTCAAGTATTGGGTTTGGTTAGACACCCCTAGTAGTGCCCATAGTTTTACAACGACTATTAGCAAATAGCAATTACTTTAGAACAATGTTATGAATATCGTTTCGGATTGTCTAGTGGAACAAAATATTTCGATATCGGCTAATTTCGATGTACCGTTTCAGGGTGTTTCGGGGTTTCTATTACTTTTTATATTAAAAAAAAATACATAAAAGTTATATTTTCATACATTTATAAAATTTTTTATTTTAAAATTAATCTAATTAATTCACTTAAAATATTATTATTTAATTAAAATACTAATTAATTTTTTAATGCAAAGGCAAATTTGAAATAAGCTAGTGGGTTCATAATTTGGCTAAAGCACACCGCCCAAGCCAACTCTATTTACAACATATTTTTTTTATTATTATATTTTTCCTCACCCACCATATTTCACTTTCTTCCTATTTTTAATTTTTTTTCTCTTGTTTTTTCTCATCCACACACGTCTCTCACTCTTTGAAATTTACACTTCTCACTTTTAAATTCTATCCCATCTTTATGAGATCTACACATTAACTGACACACTATCTTATCTTTTCATGATTTCATCTTTCTTTTTATTTTTTTACTCTCACACACAACTTATCTCTGTTTTCCTCTCAAGTTTATTCTCTGTTCTCTATTCTCCTCTCTCTCTTTCTGATAGACATCCAAATTTGTTAAGCATGACTGCGTGAGCCACAACATTCCTCTAGTTTTGATATTGTTATTCTTCTACAACTCATCATATGAAGCAAAAGATTATAGTGTGTTTGAGGAAAGGAATGATGGGAATTTTGGTCTGTTCTGAAGATCCAAGTTCAACTTTATGTGCAACAAACTCATACCGGCCAAATCTTTTATTTCAGGAAAAATTAATCGAAACAGCCTAGAATTGCCGAAACACACTAGAATAGGCTGAAATCTTACCCGAGGTGGAATAGAGGGGCTTGCCGTTCCAGTTTGCTTGCTGGTATGAAATTTTCCAGCCATTTCGACCGTAACGGAATGGTATCCATAACGTTGCTTTATAAAACCCTCAAATCCAGTCCCTCTTTGAATTACATTGAAACCTCCACCTCTAGTTAGCTTTGGATTTTGAAGATATGATCCATCTTTGTTAAATTTACACAATCTTATAAATGACTTGAACTATTTAAGAATGATCTTAGAATGAGATTATTGTTAGAAGTATGATTAAATACACCATTTTCTGATAATTTAAGCTTATTATGGTATCAGAGTAAGAGATTTTGAGTTCAATCTGAGTTCAAATATTTAGTCTCACTTTTCATACTCCATTCTATACTCCACAAATAAAAACATGACATGTGTAACCTAATTAATTCAATTCTAATTTTATTCATTTAATAGATTAAATACCCAAAGTTAATTAAAAAAAAAAAAAAAAAAACTCAGCAAACCCCATCACCCCACCAATGTACCACCTACATTCACCATCACTGATCCACCACTACATAGCTAGCGACACTAGCAAGAGGTGGCCGACACCTTCAACGCTGCCGTTCATAGCTAACTTTTGCCTCCAACAAACCCATCTCTCTTCTACTTCATCCCTCTCAAACCCACCCATCCACCACCACCACTCTACCACCCACAATCACGACCAGCCACCCTTCTCAACGAATTTATCTCCCTTCTACCCAGCACCAATTTCAGCTAAAAATAAATACCAAAATTGAACTTTTGGTTAAAACAACAATCCCATCAATTTAAAGCAAAACCATCAATATTATTTTGAAAATAAATGAGATTATTGTAGGTTGATTTGAGTAGTCACAACAAATCCTTAATAATCCTTCAATGTAAAGACGACAATGATGGTGGGTGGGTTTGAGAGGGATGAAATGGAAGAGAGATGGGTTTGTCAGAGGCGATGGTTGGCCATGAATGGCAACGGCAAAGGCTTTGGCCACCTCTTGCTAGTGTTGCCCTTGAAGGTAAGTGGTGGACCGATGGGGAGATGGGGTTTGCCAGGTTTTTTGTGGTGGTGGGTGGGTGGGTGGGTTTTGAGAGGGACGAAGTGAAAGAGAGATGGGTTTGTCAGAGGCAGAGGTTAGCCGTGAATGGCAATGTCAAAGATGTTGGCTACCTCTTGCTAGTGTCGTCGACGATGTAGTGGTGGACTGGTGGTGGTGAACATAGGTGGTGGACTAGTGGGGTGATGGGGTTCGTTGAGTTTTTTATTTTATTTTATTTTTTATAATATTAATTTTGGGTATTTGATTATTAAATAAATAAAATTAGAATTGAATTAATTAGGTTACACATGGCATCTTTTATTTGTGGAGTATAGAGGGGGAAAATGGACTTTTGCCCTTAATTTTTAAACTATGTAGCAATTTGTCCTCATTTTCAAACTATTTAGGTATATGTCCCTATTGGTATTTCAAGTTCTCTTATTAGTGCTGATCGGTATTAATTGGGAAATTATTAGTACTGATCAGTATTAATTGAAATCTGATTAATACTGATTGGTATTAATTGAAACATAAATAATATTAATTGGTATTAATATGATTTCCCTCCAAAAAATGCTCAAAAACCTTTACGAATTTTCAGCAGCAACTTGAATCACATTTTTGGCCCTATAGACATTGAAATTTGGTTTTCTCTATTTTTGGAAAGGTTGTAGAGAATTACATTTCCATTCAAAAGACACCAATCCCAAATCAATTGGAATTATGAGCAGAAAGTTATAGCCAAAACACTAGACAGGTGCAGAAGATAACTCAGAAATGGTAAAACCAAGTTATAAGGGGAACTCGATTTTCAAAAAATCAAGTTTTAAAAGAGGGACATGCTGTTATATAGTTTCAAAACATGGATAAATTGCTGCATATTTTAAAAATTAAGGGAAAAGCTCATTTTCTCCGAGTATAGAGCAAAGCATGAAAATTGAGATGAAAGATTTGAACTCATTCAATCCCTATCTCTACCTCACCTCTCATTTAAATGTTAAAAATCACGTGTTAAGCACACTTATCAAGGGAAATTTAGACCCAAATGCAAGGGGGAATGTTGAAACTTGAAATTATAATTAAATGATTAAATTCACAATTTCTTAATAACTTAAACTTTTAAGATAATTGACAATTTTTCATAGAGTGAGAGTCTCAAAAACCTTCATATTAATAGTAATTTTTCATGAAGTGAAAGTGAGAGTCTCAACAACCTTCATATTAATGCACTCTTCAAGAATATTTTAGTTAGGCACCTCTTTTTGGAAAACAACTCTTATCTATGTAACCAGAGAGTCTACACTCAAACCAAGAAAACAACACACAAAGGATCTTATTATGATCTTAGAAGCATAGGAAGAAGTTCCATTCAAATGTAGCCATTTAGGAACAGGTTTAGTAAAGGAAGAGATCAAAGCAGCAAGAGTTCCAAGTCTGTCATTGAGAAACAACAGTCTCCTAATACGTGGAAAGTAGATGTAATTTCTCTATTACAAATGGAGCAGTGTTGATTAAGAATTAAACTCCTTCAACCCAATACTTCTTTGATAGGAGCAGAACCAAAGAAAAGTTTGTATTCTCTAGGTTGTGCTAGCTTTCCAAATCCAAACTATCCCAGAAAGGAGGAAGGTTGAAAGGATTTAAGCCTTTTACAAGGAGAGATACGTAGATTTTAGAGAGAAATTCCCATCTTTGGTAGAAGATCAGGCAAAAAAATTCATTTCCTGTAGCCGTGAGAATTGAGATTCAAAGGATTGGCCTGTAAAGTTTGGATGCGTGGTTGAACTAGTGTAGTAGAACAAAGGAGAGAGCATGCAAATTCTAACTTATGTCTTCATTCAGTACCTTACTAGCACATGTCCCTCTTGTCCCGATTAAAACTTAAAAAGGCCCAAGTAAATAAGATTGAAGAGGCCCTAGAAACGACCAATGATCTTTCCAAAATAAAAGCTTTTCACTTGAATCGAGAGCAAAAAAAAAAAAAAAAAAAAACTTGGAGAAAGTCCAGAAAAAGAAAAAAGAAAACCCTCATGTTAGTTCCTTATGATAAATTAGAATTTGATTTTCAACAGCTATCATATAATTATGTAAAAATATAAATGTTAAAAAATTAGAAAAAAAAATTAGAACATTTATGGGCAAAACATTTAGATTTTACTCCATCAGAAGGATTTTTTTTTTTAAATTTTCAAACATTTTTTTACATGGTTTTCAGACTCGGACCGTTCAATGAATCTAAAAAAAAAAGAGGTTCAAGGTTTTTGAGGTCAGATTGAGTGTAGACACCGTATTTTGTACCCCTTACGACTTGGGCCTTCGTTCCCTAATGATGCTGAAATTCTAAGACCCAAGGTTGATTTAGGGCCCAATCGGATATTAAATTGACTTGAAGAATGTTAAAATGAAAAATATAACTTTTAATGAGCAAATAAATTTATTTTTGGAAAAGTAAAGCCAAGAAAGCCCTCTGCATGCACACGCAGGAATCAGCTTGCGCGCGCAGCCATGATGCATGCACATGTAGGCCTGATCCTGCGTGCACATGTAGGATTCTAGAAATATAAAAAAGCAAGTTTTCTACATTAATTCTAAGGTTTGGAATGAATCCCACATCGTCTGGGAGCCATTCCAAACTCCATTTTTTTTTATTATATAAAGCCTTACATGGTACATCTTCAAAACACACAAAAATCCCACGGGAAAAATCTAAGATTCACTAGAAAATAGTGAATCAAAAGAGAGTTTTTTACAAAACATCCTCAAGTCAATTTTATTTGATTGGGGCCTTTTCTAGCCCCAATCCTTTGAGTTTGAGATTACTAATCGCTTGTTTAATGACTTGTGATAGATTGGGCTGAAGGGAACGGTTAAAATCAAGATTGTAAGCTTCTCATTTGAGATATTGAGTCACATACTTTCTTTTTATTTCTTTTTCTTTTTAGCTTTTCTTTTTGCGTTTTAATCTTGTTTTCTGCATAGCTTATGTTTGTGTATGCCTGTTTAGGTTAGTTTTATAATTCTTTTCATGTTTTATGCATGTTAGGTTGTAGATTTTCGTTTTAAAGTTCTGCTTTGTTTTTGTGCTTTTTGGTTTTCTGGGCAAGAGGCTACATACGCATAATCTTGCCTACACACGCAAGTTTGATTATGCACACACAGACTTGTTCTTGCGTGCAAGCCACAGCCCAGAAACTCTAATTTTTTTTGTTTGTTGCTTCTGTTTTCACATGTTTGTGTTGTTTAAGCTTCTTTTCATATGTTTTAGCTCCATAAGTTTCTGTTTGCTTTGTTCATATGCTTGCTTTTCCTTAACATGCCTAGATTAGGGTTTTACACTTGTTCCTCGTTTAAATACCATAAACATGCATTCACATGTCCATGCACAATGCCATAGGTGCTGTGATGCTGCAAGGTAAGCAAGGTAAGTTATGCATTCATATGAACATGCATGTTGTTCATTTAATCTCCTCTTGATATACGTGTACAAAGTTGATGCCATGTTTTTAATCCATGTTGATGTTTATGCCTTGCCACCATGATTGGTTGCTGCTTGTTTGAGATGAAGGGTATGATAGGGTTTCATATGCTAGGGTTTATTTATTTGGGTGTAGGTTGGCTCCTTATTGCTTTATGGATAGATATGATATGTTTTGGGATGATGATGCCATGTTGTATGCTTAGATGTATGCTAGTGTGTGCGTGAGTATAGATACAAATATTGAAAATGTTTTTAATGAGGTTAAAACATTCATAACGATGGGTGGCCAACCTTAGGGTTGGACGATCTTGGGTGCCTAACACCTTCCCAAGAGTGTACCTAAACTCCGAACCCATATCTCTGGTAGTAAGATTAATGGTCCTTCCTCGAGAGGATGCTATATATATGGTGATGGAGATCAACTAAGTATAACCCGTCCTTGGTTGTCGTCCATGACTTGACCATGTCCAAAGAAAACCATCCAAGAATGAGAAAATGCATGAACAATGCCCATCCGTTTATAACAATATGATCCAGTTTAAAGGAAGTTCTCCATGGATGGCTTTATCTATAGACAACTAGACCCATGGACGACCAAATTATACTTTGTAAATTCTAAAAAAGAATCCTCCAAAGGTTCCACATAAATGAAACACGACATGTTGCTCTTAATATGTGGAAGGAATTCCTCGCACTTCGCTTCACGTACTCCATTTTCTCCATTAACCACCAACATCACCTATGATGGTCGTGGATCCAAACAAGTTGGCCCACGTCCAACTCTCTATAAAAGGAGCAAATCCCATTCACTCAAGGTAAGTTCTTACCATTCACTATTTTCCATCCCTGTGTTCTAGAGAGAAAATTGACTTAATCGTCGAAGGGTCTTTGGTCGGGTCACACTAGTCACCTTTGATAGTTCTTTCTTTCTTTTTAGGATTTACATCCATTATCAAAGTTTGAAGTATTTCAGCCTACTGATTTTCGTACATCATCAGTTGGCGTCGTCTGTGGGAAGAGAGGAGTTAAAATGTTTAACTTCTTCGTTTTCCAAGACAAAAAGGTAGCATGGTTTGGACTAGGTCAATGGCCACTAGTCTAGGACACTAAGAGAGTGGAAATGCCTCTAGTCACCAAAATCGTGCACCCCCACCCCCCATGACCGTCCAACAACAGCTATAGTCCATGGTAGCAGCGATGGCGGAACTAACACAACATAACCAAAAGTTAACTAGAGAAGTTAACAGACAACATCAACAACATGGTGGAGAATGAGATCAAAATTTAGGAAATGAAGGTGTTGAGAACAATGCTGAAGGAGACCAATCAAGGGGGTATTGTCACTTAAGGGTACCACTTTTGGAGAAAGAGATGGACTAGATGAAAAGAGCCATGGAAGAGATGAAGGATTCCATGAGGAAAGCAAACCATGTGGATGATCTCGACCATAGAACAGATTCCCCCTTCGTTACGTCCATCACCAGTCATCCCCTGCCTTCTAAGTTCAAAAGGCCTACCCTAGATTCATATGATGGGAAGCGTGATCCTTGCGATCATATTGCCACATTCAAGATGACTATGCATCTCCAAGGTGTTTCAGATGAAATTATGTGCAGAGCCTTCCTTACCACACTAAAAGGACTAACCAGAGTGTGGTTTAGAAAGTTACCACTAAACACCATAACTTCGTTCTAGGAGTTAAGTAAGTTGTTTGTTAAAAACTTTGTAGGCGGACAAAGGCAGAAACGTTCCTCGTCCAGTTTGTTAAGCATAGAGCAAGGAGAGAACGAGAGTCTACACTTTTTCATTAGTCGTTTTAACAGAGAAGCCCTATTAGTAGCAGAGATGGATGACAAGATCCTCTTAGCAGCCTTCTACAATGGAGTCAGCTCAGACTTATTCATCTTAAGTTGTATGTTCAGGAGTCGTAGACGATAACTGAATTGATACATTCAGCCCAGAGTTTCATGAATGTAGAAGATGCGATTATCGCAAAGAAAAAGAAGAAAGGTGGGTGGCTAGACAATGGATATATGCACCATCCAGAGCAAGGCTTTCATCCAAAAAAAAGCTAAAGTAGGGGAGAAAAGAGATCGTGATGGAAAAAAAGCAGGGTCGTCCTCAGGACGATACTCCAATTACACTCCTTTGAACACTCCACTTGACCAAGTGTTATTGCAGATTAAAGATGATCCATCCTTGAAATGGCTAGAGAGGATGAAAGGAGATCCTAGCAAGCGGAATAAAAACAAGTACTGTCGCTTTCATCGTGACCATGGACATGATACAGACGAATGTTATGACTTAAAGCAGCATATTGAAGTTCTCATCAAATAAGGAAAGTTAAAAAAAATTTCTTGGGCGAGACCATAAGGACGAGAGACAGCAAATGAAGGGTAAGGCAGAGGAACTAGTACGTCCACTATTTGGAGAAATAAAGATCATTGTAGGGGGCACGTCAACATGAAGCTCGTCTAGAGCCAAGAAGACTTATCTACGGGAAGTTCAGAATGTCCAGATATCTGGATGACCACCAAGGATGATCAAAGATGATGAGCTAGCTATTAGTTTTACAGATGAAGATGCAAGATGATTGCACCATCCTCATTATGATGCGATTGTCATTACTTTGACAATTGCAAATTATACAACTAGAAGGGTGTTAATAGATAATGGGAGTTCAGCATATATCCTCTACTATCCAGCTTTCCAGCAAATGAGAATCAACAAGGAGTTACTTCGTCCAGTAAATATTTCATTGATTGGGTTTGAAGGAATGAAGGTTCTACCAGTAGGTACCATCTCCTTGTCAGTCGTGGTTGGCTCTTACCCACGACAAATCAATAAGGAAGTTAATTTCCTTGTTGTAGACTGCTCGTCCTTATATAATGCCATCATTGGATGACCAACTTTGAATAGTTGGAGGGCTGCAACCTACCACTTGTCAGTTAAGTTTCCAACAGAATATGGCATTGGAGAAGTACAAGGAGATCAGTTAGTTGCTAGAGAATATTACTTAGCAATGCTGGCCATGGACGAACATGTTGGAAAAACATGGCTTGTATCGCATACAAAACACACACAGCGGAAAATTAACGGATCTACTTCATTCGCAATTGATAACATGTACTATGTAATTTCAGAATTTAAGAACAAGATAGCGTACTTTGGTATGGTGAAATTCAAAACCAAAGATTAAGATGTAGTAATCTTCAAAGTGGCAGTTTACATTCATGACTTTGTATTACTACGAATATTTTATGAAGGGGTTGCATGTACAATAAAGGCTTGGGATATAATTTATTAATAAGGCCTAGAGTGCAATTATATTTATATAGTGGTATTAAATATAATTAATGGTAACTTTGGACTTGTCAAGAGTTGACAGAAAAGCTCAAGGCCCATTGGGGCTAGTGTCTTATTTGTTCTCTTTTGGTCCCACTCCAAGCCACATACTAAAGCCCAATTGGAATGGCCCAAAAGGCTAGCCCAATTAGATAATTAGTTATAAGGAGAGAAACATACATAATTTTGTAAGTGAATGAAATGGTTTGTATGTGAGTGTTGGACACTCTCTTATTCTCCCTTAAACACACATATAAACTAATTGAGAGACTATACTTTTTGGGCATAAGTGGAATTGGAGTGAAGATTAAAAGTGTTTCCAAGTATTTCTAATCTTTTGTTTTGAATTTTACCCCACCAAGGTACACTCTTGTTCTTATATTTTGAAATTTACATAGTAAATGTTATCAATTGTGAATGAAGTAGATCTGTTATTTTTTCCGTTGCGTATGTTTAGTATGCGATACAAACACGTATTTTTCCAACAATTGGTATCAGAGCCAGGTTTTCAATTTCGAATCTATATAACATGTTTTGTGAGTTTTGGAATTAGAGATAGTAATTTCATGATGTTAGGAGATTATACATTTAATTTTTTGCATGGTTGTTGAAATTATTGTTTGATAAACATTGATATTGATATTATGATATTGTTTAAGTTTGATATTAAGTATGTTAAATTGAACTTTAAGGCTATAGCATCAATGGAATTCACTTTTAAATCAATCTATGTCTATCATGTTCATATGATGGTTGTTTGTTCATGAAAAACCATTGAAAACTGCTTCAGAAAAATTCTGGAAAAATTCAAGTTTCACAAGATTCAATCGATCAAAAATTACTTTCTATTGATCAAGTGAAATAGTGATCAATCTGTTCGATTCGATTGATATTCGATTGCTAGTCGATCGATCGAATGTTCTTTTTCAATCGATCGAGAAGCAATCTAGTACCAATCAAGCCAAGCAGATTGTCAAGTACGAATTTATTAATTTTTTCAACCGATCAAGACACACATTCGATCGATCAAAAACTATGAATTTTGAATTTTCCTAAGTGTTTTCACATGGATAAAGTGCAAGGCTGTGTGTGATTAGATTACACATGATTTCTAATTAAAAACCTTTATTTTAAAACATCTAGTGGGAGAGAGATACAAGAGTTGGATATCACGGCCTCCATTGTCGGTTCATAGGAGTATGAAATATATACTTTGTCTTTGCTTCGAGCTTAACATTCCGTGCGGAGAGTATTTATTTCATGGTCCTACAAGATTGAACTTCCTGGTTTATAGTGGTTTGATCAAACACCTTGTCTTAGCCTTGAGTTTTGCATTCCATGCGGAGGGTGTTTTGAATCATGATACTACAAGATAAATCTGTTAATGGTAGATGAAATGTGGCTACACATGATTCTAGAAAATTGTATACAATAGACTAAATATTATATTATCCTCTGTGCTGAGTTCTTACTATTATTATTTAGAGGCCAAATGTATAATGGCATATTATTACTGTTTGATAAGAGTTATCATGATAGCACTAATAATGAGAATAGTTCTCAATCAATCATAGTATTTAATGTTCACTCTATGCTGAGGGATATTAAATATGGGATTGGGTTGTCGTTGCATATTTTATATTATGGTTTTATTAAGGTTCCATACTATATGTTTATATGCTAAATTGATAGTCTTGTTTACATATTATATTCATGTTTATTGTTTCCAGATTTGATCATGGCATCATTTAGCGCACTTGTTACTATTCTTAATCAAAACAAACTGACTGGATCCAACCATGTTGACTGGAAAAGAAATTTGGACACTGTTCTTACTGCTGAAGAGCACAAATATGTGCTTACTCAACCTTGTCCTAAGTTTCCATCATTAGATGCTCCTTCTGAGGAAAAACAGTGATATGATCGTTGGCAGAAATCCAATGAGATGGCCAAGTGCTATATCTTGGCATCTATCTCAAATGTTCTACAGCATCAAATGCAAGATGTAGGACTAGCTTCAGATATAATGTTAAGTTTGAAGGAGATGTTTGGTGAGCAAGGTTGTTTTACAAGGCAAGAATCTATGAGGCAAATTTATAATACCAAAATGATTGATAACACTTCAGTAAGGGAGCATTGTTTTAAGATGATATCTAATTTGAATACATTGGAAGTTTTAGGTGTCGATATTGATGGAGAATCCTAAATGGATATGATACTCCAGTCACTACCAAAATCATTCAAGGAATTCATAATTAATTATAATATGAACAAAAAGATTTATTCATTGTTTGAATTATTGAATGAATTAGTAGTGGCGGAAGGCATTCTTGGTACATCCAGTGTTGATGCCAATATGGCTGAAGCTTCTACTTCTCAACCTAAGTTGAAAGGCAAGGGTAAGAAGAAGAAGAAGAAGGACTTCACCAAGCAAGATGGTAAACAAATTGCCTTAGGAGTTGCCAACAAAGGAAAGATAATCAAAGGAAAGTGTTTCCATTGTGGTGAGAAAGGACATTGGAAGAGGAATTGTCCAAAATTCAGAGCTACCAATAATAAGGGTATGAAAAGTACATTCATTCTTGAAATATGTTTAATACAAAATCCCACAGATTCCTGGTGTGTGGATTTAGGTTGTATTAATCATATCTACAATTCTTTGTAGGGGTTCTAGGAGACCAGAAAGCTGAATGAAGGGGAATTGTTTCTTACTTTGGCTGATGGGAGCAGAATTCCAGTTGTAGTTGTTGGAGTGTTTAATTTATGCTTTGAATCTAGATTTTTAATATTGGAAGACTGTTTATATGTACCTAATGTTCGTAGGAATTTAATTTCTGCAACTTATTTAGGTAAACATGGATATTATGTTATCCTGAAAGACAATGTTGTAATAAAGAAGGGTAAATTGTTTATCTGTTCTAGCAATATTGTTGATGGTCTTTATATTTTGACTCCTATTAAGCATGAATTATATAATTCTAAATTAGATAATAATCCACATGTGAAATCATTAAAGAGAAAGTTTCTTTCAACTAGTGATGCATATCTTTGACATTTACGTTTAGGTCATATTAATTCAAATAGAATTCAAAGACTGATCAAAGATGGACTCTTAGAGCCATTGGATTTTGATGAATTTCCAGTTTGTGAATCTTGTTTAGAGGGCAAAATGACAAAAAGACCCTTAAATGCAAAAGGTAGAAGAGCCCAAGATTTGCTAGAACTAGTACATTCAAATGTATGTGGTCCTATGTCAACCCAAGCTAGAAGTGGCTATGAGTATTTCATTACTTTCATTGATGATTACTCTAGATTTGGTTATGTGTACCTAATGACACGGAAGTCCGAAGCCTTTGAAAGTTCAAAGAGTTTAGGGTTGAAGTTGAGAATTAATTAGGTAAACGCATAAAGGCCATTCGATTTGATCGAGGTGGCGAATACCTTCTTGGGGATCTCAAGGATTACTTAACTGAAAATGAGATTATATCCCAATTGACTGCACCTAGAACTCCACAAGAAAATGGGGTAGCGAAAAGAAGGAATAGGACTCTTTTAGATATGGTTAGATTCATGATGAGTTATTCGACTCTACCAATTTCATTTTGGGGATATGCCTTAAATACTGCAATGTATCTTTTGAATTTAGTACCTTCAAAGTCTGTTCCTAAAACACCTGTAGAGTTGTGGAATGGGCGTAGGCCTAGTATGAGACATCTCTATATTTGGGGTTGTCCAGCACATGTGTTAAAAGGAAAGTCTGACAAGTTACAGTCTAAAACAGAAGTGGTTTTTTTTGTAGGGTATCCAAAAGGAACTATTGGAGGTTTATTCTATAGTCATAAAGATAATAAAGTGTTTGTTAGTACACATGCCAAATTTTTGGAAAATGACTATATGAATGATTATACTCCTAAAGGTAGAGTTGTTTTGGCTGAAATAAATGAACCTGTAATTGAACAACCAATGGATGAAACTAGGGATGATGTGGTTGTATTGGATACACCATAAGATATTACTCATGAGATGACTAGTACACATGAGCCTCATCGAAGTGGGAGGATTGTTAGGCCACCTATAAGATTTATAGGTCTGGGAGAAACTTATGAAGCTATCTCAGAAGAGGCTGAAATTGATCCTTACACTTATGAAGAAGCAATGAATGATATAGATGCACATCATTGGGTCAAAGCTATGAAATCTGAATTAGATTCTATGTATTCCAATCAAGTTTGGGATCTTGTAAAGGTGCCTAACGGCATTAAACCTGTTAGTTGCAAATGGGTTTACAAGAGGAAGAGAGGGATAGATGGAAAGGTTGAAACCTTTAAAGCAAGGCTAGTGGCGAAAGGGTATACATAAAAAGACGGTATTGATTATGAAGAAACCTTTTCACCAGTAGCAATGCTTAAATCTATCAAAATTCTCTTATCCATTGCTGCTCATTATGATTATGAGATTTGGCAAATGGATGTCAAGACTGCATTTCTAAATGGCAATCTTGAAGAAGAAATCTATATGATGTAACCAGAAGGTTTCATAGCAAAGAACTAAGAGCATATGGTACGCAAGTTGAAAAGATCCATTTATGGACTTAAGCAAGCATCTAGGTCATGGAACATCAGATTTGATCAAGCAATCAAGTCATTTGGTTTTAAACAAAATCTTGATGAACCATGTGAAGTACTTATAACCTCCTTTTGCTTGGGTTGACATTGGACCACATATATCCGTATGAACTAATTCAAGCAACTCTTGGGCTTTTCAACCTTTTGCATTAAAAGGTCTTTTGGTCATTTTTCCCTCCAAACAAGATCCACAAACTGGAAATCCATCAAAGTCCAATGGCTCTAAGAGTTCATCTTTAATCAGTCTTTGAATTCTGTTTGAATTAATATGACCCAAACGCAAGTGCCAAAGATATGCATCATTGGTAGAAGGAACCTTTCTCTTTAATGATTTTACATGAGAGTTATTATCTAATTTAGAATTCTATAATTCATGCTTATCAGGAGTTAAAATATAAAGACCATCAACAATATTGCCAGAACAGATAAACACTTTATCATTCTTTATTACAACATTGTCTTTCAAGATAACACAATATCCATGTTTACCTAAATAAGTTGCAGAAATTAAATTCCTACGAACATTAGGTACATGCAAACAATATTTCAATATTAAAACTCTAGAACCAAAACACAAATTAAACACTCCAATAGCTACAACTAGAATTCTGCTCCCATAAGCCAAAGTAAGAAACAATTTTTCCTTCTCGCCACAATGGAAACACTTTCCTTTGGCGTAGTCTTTTTTCTTTCCCTTGTTGGCAACTCCTAAGGCAATTTGTTTACCATCTTGCTTGGTGAAGTCCTTATTCTTCTTATTTTTACCCTTGCCTTTTGACTTAGGTTGAGAAGAAGAAGTTTCAACCATATTAGCACCAACACTGGATGTATCAAGAATGCCTTCTGCCACCACCAATTCATTCATTAATTTAGGCAATGTATAAATCTTTTTGTTCATGTTATAATTAAGTCTGAACTCCTTGAATGATTTTAGTAGTGATTGGAGTATCATATCCGCTTAGGATTCTCCATCAATATCGGCACCTAAAACCTCCAGTGTATTCAGATTAGAGATCATCCTAAGACAATGCTCTCTTATTGAAGTACCTTCAACCATTTTGGTATTATAAATTTGCCACATAGTTTCTTGCCTTGCAGAACGGCCTTGCTCACCAAACATCTCCTTCAAACTTAGCATTATGTCCAAAGCTAGTTCTACATCTTGCATTTGATGCTGTAGAACATTTGAGATAGATGCTAGGATATAACACTTGGCCATCTCATTAGATTTTTGCCAATGATCATATCGTTGTTTTTCCTCAAGAGGAGCATCTAATGATGGGAAGTTAGGACAAGGTTGACTAAACACATACTTGTGCTCTTCAGTAGTAAGAACAATGTCCAAATTTCTTTTCCAGTCAACATAGTTGGATCCAGTTAGTTTGTTTTGATTAAGAATAGCAACAAGTGGGCCAAATGATGCCATGATTAAATCTAAAAACAATAAACATGAATATAATAAGTATATTGGACATTATCAATTTTGCATATAAACATATGGTATGGAACCTTAATAAAACCATAACGTAACATATGCAACGACAACCCAATCCTTGTCTATAATTCCTTGGTAGCAAATATATTATAAACATCATGATTGATTGAAAACTATTTTCATTATTCGTGCTATCATGATAACTCTTATCAAACACTAATAATATGCCGTATTAACTTTAGCCTCTAAGTAAATAATGACAGAGCTCCTTTGAGAGGTTAACATTACATTTAGTTTAGTGTACACCATTATCTAGAATCATGTGTAGCCACATTTCATCTCCCTTATAGTGTTTAAACTTGTAGTACCATGAAACAAAACACCCTCCTTTGGGATCGCGAGGCATATATGCCAAGACGTGATGCTTATTCACACCACTTTAAACAGGTAAGTTCAGTCTTGTAGTATTATGAAGTAAACACCCTCCTTTGGGATTGCGAGGCATATACGCCAAGACAAGGTGCTTACCCACACTACTATGAACCGATAATGGAGGCTGTGAGATCCAACCATTGTATTTGTCTCCCATTAGATATTTTAAAAGAAAGGTGTTTAAGTAGAAATTATGTGTAATCTCACCACACATAGCCTTGCACTTTTAAATGTGAGAACACTTAGTGAAAATTCAAAATTCACAGCTTTCGATCGATCGAATGTATCCCTTGATCGATCGAAATTATGAAGAAAATCTTAACAAACGTTTTGGATGACTTGATCGACCCTTGATTCCTGTTCGATCGATTGAAAAGGCAAATTCGATTGATCGAAACGAATTCTCAATCGGTCGAAAAATTGAAGAGATTCATCATAAAGTCTCGGGTTGACTCGATTGATTCTCGATTCTTGTTCGATCGATTGAAAAGGAACATTTGATCGATGGTGTGCTGTCGCAGGCAACCAAAAATAAAACCTATACTCCTAAAAATATATGTTGTAGTGCGAGTAAGGATCGTTCCCACGGAGAGTATCTAGCCTAGTTTTATGCTATGTGAACAAGGAGGGGGGGGGGGGATGGAGTATAATGAAAACAATTTTAAGAAAAAAAAAACAACTAAGGAACAATTCAAATTAAAGTATCGAAATTAATCAAAAGAAAAAACCTTGGTCTAAGTCAACATCCACCATCGGAATTTTACAACTGATCATCGATGCAAGTATATATCAATTCACACTTTGAATATTCACCATCGGAACAATTTTCCTATCTCTCCTTAGTCGTAGTTAATTAAAAAACAAGCAATCTAATAAACCCTAACTACTAAACAACCCAAGACAAGTGCTAAAGTTTTAATCTAGCAGCAGCCTTAAGAATTAGAGAGATCGATGAAACTAAACAACACAAACACAAGCGGTTGCATTTAATTTAGTCGAGCATTCTTCCTAAGATCTAATAATTTCTGATGCAGCAAATCATTAAATCTTGGTTGCTTCACAAGTTAGAGAGATAAAACAATTACGGATTTGATATCTAACCTAGCAGTAGATTGCAACGAACAATAAACTAGTAAGCCTCCTAGTAATTAAACGAGACAATCATGAAAATAGGCACAGAAGAACATTCGATATTCAAAGCATAAATTGAACATTAAAAACAAATTAGATCTCACAGTTTTATTGATTCCCAGGCTTCAGTTTCCTTCGACCAAGTATAAAAGTTTAGCCAAGTAAGGCCATGATGAAAACTCAAAGGAAAAAATCAGAGAAGAGGGGAGAGAGAGGCGTGTGTGTCCAATTCTGATTTCTCCTCCCCCTTTTACACGTTAATTCCCCCTTTCCCAAGCCTACAAAATCTCCTAAAAATATTCTCAATAATAATATCCAAATCTAACTAATTAAGGAAAAATATTAAAAATAAAACAAAGTCCTAATATAAGTAGGAAAGTGGTGTTTTTTAGCTGGAATTTTCGTGCACCAGATCTGGAAGCTTCTGAAAATAAACCCCATCAGATCTGCGAATTAGAATTGCAGGCAAAGGAACATTCCAAAACGTCAGCAGTGCAGGTGCAGCAACTTGAAGCCTGATTTCGACCTTGATGCATCCCGTATCTCTCAAAACTCAATACACTAAAGTTGTAGATCTTTGTCTTTTCGTTCCATAGCATCTTAAATCATCTCAATCAAAGCTCGGATGAGAGAGTTATACCCAGATTACGAAGCGATGTCAAAGCTGTCCAGAATTGCCCAATTAGCTACGTTTTGCACTTAATGCCTCCATTTGCATCCTAAATCAAAATATAAGAATAATGAGTACATTTAGGCACCAAATAAATATAAAAGACTAAACATTAAGGGAGAAAAATATGACAATTTGCATTCTCATCAATCGATCGATGGGAATTCTTGATCGGTCGAAACTCATGAAATTGAACTTTTCCAGAATTTTCACCAAACAGTTTTCAACAATTTTTCATGAACAAACTACTATCATATGAACATAATAGATTGAGTTTGAGATCAAAAAGTAAATTCCATTGATGCTATAGCCTTGAAGTTCAATCTAACACACTTAATATCAAACTTAAACAACATCATAACATCAATATCAGTTTTTATCAAACAATAATTTCAATAACCATGCAGAAAATTGATTGTAAAATCTTCTAACAGCTTGAAATTACTGTCTTTAATTCCAAAACTCATAAAACATGTTATACAAATTCGAAATTGAAAACCTGGCTCTGATACCAATTGTTGGAAAAACATGGTTTGTATCGCATACAAAACACACGCAGTGGAAAATTAACGGATCTACTTCATTCGCAATTAATAACATGTACTATGTAAATTTCAGAATTTAAGAATAATAGAGCATACCTTGGTGCGGTGAAATTCAAAACCAAAGATTAGAAGTACTTGGGAACACTTTTAATCTTCACTCCAATTCCACTTTTGCCCAAGAAGTGTGGTATCTTAATCAGTTTATATGTATATGTTCAAGGGAGAATAAGAGAGTGGCTTACACTCACATACACACCATTTCCATAACTCTAAAATTCTGTATGTTTCTCTCCTTATATATATAACTGATTATCTAATTGGGCTAGCCTTTTGGGTCATTCCAATTGGGTTTTAGTATATGGCTTGGAGTGGGACCAAAATGGACAAATAAGATACTAGCTCCAATAGGTTTTGGGCTTTTTTGTCAACTCTTGACAAGCCCAAAATTACCATTAATTATATTTAATACCACTATATAAATATAATTGCACTCTAGGCCTTATTAATAAATTATATCTCAAGACTTTATTATACCTTCAACCCCTTCATTAAAATATTCGTAGTAATACAAAGTCATAAATGTTAACTGCCACTTTGAAGATTACTACATCTTAATCCTTGAGTACCCGATTTAATCATTTAAGTTATTCATCATAAATTTATGAAATCCAATTTCATAAATATATATACTTTAGTAACTTCTTACTAAAGTAGTTAGGCCTAACATTCTGAATAACCAAACCCATTAAACTTATCTCAAAGGAATATTTTATATCTTCGTTAAGAGATTATGAATTCCATCTTGAGAATATATGTTCCTTCAACATTATATGTGGCTGCCCAACATACTGAGATTTTGATCATGACTTTAGATCTCACTCCTGATATATCAAAGCAACCTACACTTTATGACCAGGTTCATTATTCTCTTAGGATTAAGAGTTGATGTAAATAGAAGTTGTGAGATTTATTATTCATTTGACAGTCGTTAGTAGAATAATAAATCTCACAGTGATCTAGTTCAATATGTCTTGACACTTGAAACATATCAACATATCAACTAGAAGTCTCCACTTCCATGCTCAATACAAATCATCTTAGTTGATATGTTATAGTCTTCGTAGATGAAATGCCCAATTTCATCACCGACTATGAATTAAAATTCTGAGTTTACAAAGAACTTGTAATTTATATCTTCTGTGACTAAAACACATAAATCACATACTATGCATCTCATGAACTATATGATAATGTCCAAATATTCATGTTACCATTAATTTAGATAATAATAAAACAACTTTATTAATCACAACATAATGTCATACATAGCATCATATAATAGGATTTAAAGGGCACATATCCTAACAGAACATATGCAGACAATGAATATTGAAGAAAGAAGAATGCTGGCTAAGCCAAATGAAGTATTGGAAGATGTACCACTAGATGAATCCAACTCGGAGAGTTTTACTAAGATTGGGACGAGTATGGAGGAGAAGACAAAGCAGGACCTTGTTGGATTCCTCAAAAGAAGCACAGATGTTTTTACTTGGAGCGATGAAGACATGCCTGAGATTGACCCAAGTGTGATTACTCATCGTCTAAACATATCCCCATCCTACAAGCCTATTTATTAGAAGAAGAGAGTGTTTGCCCCAGAACGAGATAATGCCATCAAAGAAGAAGTTCACAAGTTAGTCACCGCAGAATTCATTCGCGAAGTTTACTACCCTGAATGGCTAGCCAACGTAGTGATGGTAAAAAGGCTAATGACAAGTGGAGAATGTATGTGGATTTCACAGATTTAAACAATGTATGTCCAAAGGATAGCTATCCTCTTCCACGCATCGATCAGTTGGTAAACTCAATAGCTGGACACCAGCTATTAAGTTTTATGGATGCATTCTTAGGGTACAACCAAATCAAGATGGATGAGGCAGACCAGGAGAAAACGTCCTTCCTTACAAGCCAAGGTTTGTTTTGTTATAAGGTAATGCCATTTGGTCTGAAAAATGTAGGAGCTACCTACCAGAGGCTAGTCAACCATATGTTTCATCCACAAATTGGGCAAAAAGTTGTAGTGTATGTAGACGACATATTGGTCAAGAGCGCTAGGGAGACACAGCATTTGGACAACCTCCAAGAAACTTTTAATATACTCAGACGATAAGATGAAGCTGAACTCATGGAAATGTGCCTTTGGAGTTGCATCAGGGAAATTTCTCGGTTTTATGGTTTCACAGAGAGGGTTTGAAGCAAACCCTAATAAAATCCAAGCAATATTGAACATGAAGCCCCCGAAGAGTATCAAGGACGTCTAGAGCCTCATTGAACGAGTAGTTGCCCTTAACAGGTTCGTTTCAAAAGCTACAAACAAGTGTTTAGTGTTTTTCAAAGTATTAAGGAAGGCATTTGAGTGGACGGATGAAAGTAAACAAGCATTTGAAGATTTGAAGGCTTATCTCGCTTCAACTTCATTTTTGAGCTCGTCCAAGCCAGGAGAAGAGTTATTCCTTTATTTAGTGGTGTCTCCTCATGCAATAAGTTTAGCCTTGATTAGGGAAGAAGATGAAGTATAGAAGCCCGTTTACTACACCAGTAAAGCTTTAAGGGGAGCTGAAGGACGGTACCTGCCCATGGAAAAGCTTGCATTCTCTTTAGTGATAGTAGCAAGAAAACTTAGGCCTTATCTTCAAGCTCATGTGATCAATGTCCTAATAGATCTCACGCTAAAGAAGGTCATGAACAAGCTAGATGCCAATGGACGACTAATTTAATGGGTAGTGGAACTTAACAAGTTTGATGTGCGGTATAAGCCAAGAGAAGTGATAAAAGCTCAAGTCCTTGCGGACTTTATCGCTAAATTCACTCTGACCTGTGGGTAGCAAAACGGAGACCAGGGGGCAAAGCAGTGGATCGTCCGTGTAGATGGCTTGTCCACCCAACATGCAAGAGGAATTGGGATAGTTCTATGTTCACCAGAAGGAGATCATTTGGATTATGTAGTCCGTCTATAGTTCCAGACAACTAATAATGAAGCTGAATATGAAGCCCTACTATAGGGCTTGAAGTTAGCTAAATCACTTGGAGCAAACTCAATCCTCATCTAGGGAGACTCACAGTTGGTGATAGGCCAAGTAAATGGAACGTGTGAAGCTAAGGAAGAACGAATGAAGAAGTATTATAGCAAAGTTAAGCAATGTATGAAAGGATTCACAACAGCCCAGTTCTAACAGATACCAAGGGAAGAAAACACAAAAGCTGACATCTTAAGCAAGACGACATCTTCAGACGAGGTAACAAGTGATCAAGTTAAAATCCAATACATTCATAGCATAGATGTACTGGAAGTGAATCAAGTAAATGGAGTTACCAACTGGACCACCCTAATTATGTCTTACCTCAAGGACAGAGTCCTCCCTGAAGATAAAGAAGAAGCAAGAAAGCTAAAGGTAAAGATGGCAAAGTTTGTCCTTATGGACGACGTGCTGTATAAAAGGGGATTCTCTCAGCACTACATGAGGTGTTTAAATCCAGACAAATCTCTTTATCTCCTAAGAGATGTCTATGAAGGGGCTTGTGGAAACCATTTAAGGGCTAGGTCCCTTGTCTATAAAATGGTCTGCGTAGGATATTATTGGCCGTCTATGCACGCAGATGCTAAAGCTTATGTTATGGCATGTGATAAGTGTCAAAGGTAGCAACATTCCTAGGCAACCGTCAAAGTATCATACTCCAATGGTGGCCCTTTGGCCCTTTGCCTAGTGGGGACTTGACATCCTTGGTCCATTTCCTATAGGGACAAACAAATGAAGTTCTTGGTGGTAGGGATTGATTACTTTACCAAATGGATGGAAACAGAGCCCGTGGCAAGAATCATTGAGCGAAATGTCAGAAATTTCGTCTGGAAGAACATAATTTGCCGCTTTGGAATTCCTAGGGTGCTCGTCTCAGACAACTAACACCTGTTTGACAATACACCCTTTAGAGAGTTTTACGAGCAATTGGGGATTGAGAATCATTATTCCTCGCCATCCCACCCACAAGCTAATGGACAAGTTAAAGTTGTAAAACGATCCTTGCTGAAGATCATCAAGACACGGTTTAAGGGGGCAAAAGGGATATGGCTGGATGAATTACCAGTGTCCTTTGGGCATATAGGACGACAGTAAGGACTCCAACAGGAGAGACTCCTTTTAAATTGGCATATGGAAATGATGCAATCATACCCGCAGAGGTCGTTCTAACTAGCTACGGGGTGGCTTATTACAATAATGAGGAGAATGAAAAATAGCTCTGTCTAAGCCTTGACCTTATGGATGAAGAGAGGATGGATATAGAACAGAGGGTGGCTCGTTACAAAAACTTGATGGTTAAGCACCATGATGCACTAGTAAAGCCAAGACAGTTCAACATTGGGGATCTTGTTCTAAAAAGGGTGTCCCTGGCTACTAGGGATCTCGTTCATGAAAAGTTGGGACCCAATTGGGAAGGATCATATAGAGTGACTAATTCCAAAAGGCACGGTTCATACTACTTGGAGGCCTTGGATGGACGAAAGCTGGAGCACCCACGAAACATGGAGCATTTGAGGAAGTACTACTAGTGAGGAGGACTTGTCGGGAAGGTCAACATGGACGAGATTATGTTATCTTTCAGTATTTATGTTCTATAACGGTACTTTATGTTTCTAAGTATTTGAATTCCCTAAAAAGCACTAGCTACTGACACGTGCTATGGATGATGTCATGAACAAAGTCCCAATGTATATAAAGTATTTTGAATTCCCTAAAAAAGAATTAAGTACTAGCAAGGACGATGTATTTGGACAATGCTATGTACTAAGTTCTTTGATGTCTATGGATGATGTTATGTATAGTTATTGTATATAAAGCAGCTTGAATTTCATAATTTAAGTATTTATGATTTTGTGAAATTAACATATGAAATTAAAGACATTTAAAATCTTTGGACGTGGAGATGTATCGTCATAAGCCATCCTTAAATGAGGAAAAAGAAAATTGCAATAAAACCTAAGGCAATAACACCAAGTACAAAGGGAAAGAACAAACACTTCACAATACACTCGTCCAGATAAGTGAGGGCGAAGAAAAGCATGCATGCATGCGGCATTTTTTATGGACAACATGTCCAATCCAAGCCATGGGCAAAAAGAATAACCAAGAAAATTTTCAAGAATAAGTCTAAGGACGAGGAAAATATACATATATTCCAAAATGAAGTCCTAAACATAGACGGAAAACACTTGGAATTAAAATTGGCAATAACGATATGGATAAAAACACATTCATAAATAAAAAGGGTAGACGACTATCATCTAAAAACCCTTAAGAGAGTTAAGCCTGAAAAAGGCAATTGTATCAAGACTCATCTTTAAACGTAGACGAGCCAAATGTACTTAGATAAATCTAAATGATCCAAAACAACGGACCCCATATATATATATATATATATATATATATATAAACAACAACAAACAACAAGGAAACATATAAGGTAGTTACAAATTCCTTTCTATAAACCATTGGAGGGATTCTCTCCAGACTTTGGGTCATCAATAGCAGGCTGAGTATAAGTGTCATCCTCAATGTTAGCATCTTCAGAGCTCGTCTGGAGAAGAGAGCTCCCAACAGCGACGTTAAGCTTAATAAGGCTAAAGTCCACCTCAGGAAAGTGCTCCATTGCATTCATACGGAAGTCTTCAGACCCCTAGCATAGTTCCTGTCCAAAAGGTCAGTGAACTCGCTGGACGCCTTAAACTCCTTGATGGCTTCTCCTTTGACCTCTCCAAGAAGGATGCAGAGCTTGTCGCTTCTCTTTTGTAGATGATCAAGACAAGTGTCCTTCTCGACAGTGTCTGCCTTAAGCTCTTCGACGAGGTTCTTCAACTCCTTCACCTCGTCCTTAAGCTTAGCCTTCACCTCAGCTCAATGAATACATTCTACCCTGCATTTCACGAATCCTTGCCTCCAGTCTAACCCTTTTGTGGTCCAACTCGTAAGCTTGTTTGGATGTTGCCATAAACTTTGACATAGCCTGTATAAAAAGAATTGGATGTAAGATAAGTGGACGAGTATATCAATTATGGAAGATTCAAGACGAAAAAAATACCTTAAAGAGATCATGAACTGTGGAACATTCAAATTCTTTCACAGACATGTCGTAGCATATAGCAACGTCCTCATCAGTCACATCTTGTTGGAACCTTTCCCAGGCAAGACCTTCATTCTCAAGAAGATTCATAGGAGCACTTATGGGAGGTTTAGGCGAAGTGGTTTCAGTAGGATTAGACGAGTCTAGGTTAGGGATCTGTATAGACGGCTGCTTAGTAGAAGTAGGAGGGAAGACAGTGAAAGTTCAAATATGTGTAAAAACACCCTTGAACGTTTAGACCCCCAAAAACAAAATAACCAATTCAAGCTTTATGACAAACAACAAGTGTGCGGAAAATGAACACAAGCTATAAACAGAATTGGAAAACAATCTAAGCCAATTATAAATCACATCCACAGCAGAAAATAAAAGGCAAAGATAAAGGGAAGAGAGATGCAAACACAAGGACAACACACGATGTGTTATCGAAGAGGAAACCGAAGCCCTCGGCGTAAAACCTCTCCGCCGCCCTCCAAGCGGTCAATAATCCACTAGAAAATGTAGTTGGAATACATGAACAGCAATAGACCCTCCAAGCCTAATCTACCCGATGTACCTAAGCCCTCCAAGCTTCTTGCTCCAACGAGGTTGCGCCGAACCTTTTTCTTTTCTAGCTTACCGGATTCCGCTATAATCCATAGCATCCGCCATCCTTGGCATCTTCCAATGCTTCCCAAAGCTCCAAAAACACTCAACACTCTAAATGGGTGTGGATAGTGTTTGGATAGAAATCTCCTCTCAATAGGTATGACAATGAGAGAGGGAATGAGAAGAGACTACAAAGATTTCTCTCTAAGAATGAGTAGCTCTCTCTAATTGGGTGGGTGTTTTGAAGAAACCTTTCTTAGGGTTTTTCTTTCTAAATAGCCACACATATTTTGTGGGAATGAGGGGTATTTATACTGGTGTGAGAATGGAATGCGAAGAGTCAGTTTTTCCAAAAACAGGGCTGGCTGGCGACTTGACCTCGCGACTTGACTGAGTCGCGAGTTCAAGCCACGAGCTAGCTGAATGGCCAGTCTGGATTTTTGTCCTGTAGTGCTCCAGCTGGCATGACTGTTCAGCTCCCTTGCATGCTCTGCGCGTGTGTAACTTTTGGCGGCTTGCAAGCCGCGAGTCCTAGCTGCGAGTCTCTGCTTCACTGCACTGTCTTGAGCATTTCTTCACAATCTCTCACACACTACCCTTACATGATTCCCACCTAAATACAAGGTTTCTAAGTGTTGTATTACAAGCAAATTTGTCACGGAATAAAGCCAACACATGGTTGATTAAATTCAGTCTTACAATCTCCCCCTTTGGCTATTCCGTGACAAAACACCCTAAAACAGACTCTAGACTTAAACGTGAGTTTGGGAACAATGGCAAAACTCACTCACACCTAAATCTAGAAGCTGTGCAGCTCTTGAATCATATGAACATGAATCTCCTGAAACACAACAATACACCATGATCATTGTATGCAGAAAAGCATGAAATGCATATGAAGCAAGCAATATGTGATCAACCAAAAATGGAGTTAAGAAACAAACCATGGCTTGATCAAATAAGCAATCACTACAAGGTAGTGATCACAATGCTCATTCACACTTGGAATGAACACTTGAACATACAAGCTAACAAGAACAATGCAAGTTACTTGTATACCCAACACTCAACCAATGCATAATACACTAAGTATATGCATCTAGGAACAATCCTACAAGGGCACAAGAGTGACAGTACTTAAAGAAAATGCAATACATTTAAATAGAAGTACTGATTTAAACAAAGCATAAAAGGTTGCATAAAGCATGGTACAAACCAAAAAGCCTACAAACTATGCATAAAACATAACCCTAAAAGCTTACAAAAGCAACATGGGTACAAGACACATTATATTGAATAAAAACTTAAACAATATAAACTAAAAGTGCTTAAAGTTTCTCCCCTTCAAAATGATGAGAAGCTGTGATGCACTAGGAACATATATACTTGTAACCTGAAACACTTGCACAAAACACATTAGACCCTCAAGGTAAAGCAAGTAATAAAAGGACAAGTATAATGTAACAAGTAAATTGCGATCAAGTAAACATGATATGAAACATGTGAGCAACTTGATCATACACCAAAACAGTCATATAGAAATGACTACAATGATCACATAGCAAAGCAAATGATCATAAGAACATGCATTCAAAGAAGCACAATAGCATAGGGATATATGCATGTCCAAAGCACAAACATGATGCAATGAGAACAACAAAGCATAACTCAAAGCACCATAAAGCCAACAAGAAAACAAACAGAACAAAGTTTTCTAGTTAACACAATGTCTTCTCCCCCTTGGTATATGCATCTCCACTATGAAAAATCTCTCCCCCTACAAATGTGCACGAGAAATAGAATTTCTCCCCCTAAGGATGTGCACAAGAGTCATAACAAGAGTCATATAGAAATGACAAAACACTCTGGTATACTCTCTAGAGTATACTCTCCCCCTTTTTGTCAGGAATAGACAAAGGGTCAAGGAGAAAAGAGGGCAAGAGATGAATGAATAAACAATGATAATGATGCATGAGGGGTGCAAGATGAATGAAAAAATGAAGCTCAAACCTAAGACAAAGTAACATGCTACAAAGCATAAGGTAAACATGACATGCTAGGATGAAGAAATAAGGTAAAGACCAATGCATGACAAGGGTAGCAAAGGTGTGTGCAAGAGGTGGCTAAGTGCAATGCATGACAAATGCATGAAAAATGCACATGTGGGGCAAAGTGTACTAAATACACAACCAACGAACCAAACATGTTCCTAATGAGGAAACATGAGAAACGCCAAAGTTTGGTACTTATCGGAGTCCAAACAAGCGAGAAAATGTCTAAGAGGCATTTTATCAAACACCTAGCATGCACACTATGAACAATAATGTGAAACAATGCATGAACATCATGAAAATCACCCTTAATACATGTTCTTTCTGCCACAAGGGGCCAACAACCAATGCAAATCAACAAAAGAAACCAATCCCATGAAGAAATTTGACAAAAATTAAGTTTTCCCAACCCCTATGATAAAAATCCCAACCAAGAGCACAAAACTCTCCAAAACATAATCTAAGGATCAAAATCAATGAAAAGAGTTTATAATTACCTTAGAGATGTTAATGGATTGAAAAACCATTCAAATTGGTTGGGTTTTGATGAAAAAATATTGAAAGAGGGGTTTTAGAGAGGATGGGAGAGGTTTAAAACAAGTTTCCCACGAAAAAGCTCTTTAAAAAGCTGATTCTGGGCGTCTCGCGACTGGCGAGTCGCGAGCCAAGTCGCGAGTGAGCCGCGAAACCTCTCTGTATGAACTCGCAGCTTAAACTCGCGGGTGCAAGCCGCCAAAATGAGTTGCCAAAACTGGCAGCTCACGCGAGTGGCCAAAATGAGTGGCCAAAAATTCTGACTTTTTTTTTTTTAAATAGAACATGTTTAAACAATGAAAAACAAAGCAAACACTAAACATGAACACAAAGAGTGATAAAAATCACTTCCAAAAACATATAAAATGATCAAAAATCTTTTTGGATTGAATCATATATGATTGAGCACACACACATCACATTTAGACAAATATAATCTAACAAATGAATAAGACATTCATTAAACATTAGGCATGTGTGTTGTGTGTGTGTATCAAATGTGGAATAGTCCTTAGTCTAGAGTGAAGCTTCAATGATCAATTTAATCAAGTCATACACAACTAGTACTAAGTCAAGTGGTCTATCTCAATTATAGAAATGAACATATATGACCTCCCACAAGAAAATGATTACATAAGATTGAAGCTTTTCATTTGGCTTCTAACAATTCATATCATTTGATCATTTTGAATCAATACAACTCATTTTGAGCAATACATCTCATTTTTGAGATTGATGCGTGAAATTTTTGATATTTCAATTTGATGAACAAGCCTTTGGCTTTTGGGCATCATACATTTTCATATAAGTCGCTTTCCCTTTTTCCTAGTCGAATACTAGTATGTGCGACGGCTTTTGCAGCTCATTATCTCTTTTCATTTTGAGATTTACATTTATTGAGCTCTTTAAGCAAAAAAATAAAAGAGTGGGAAGAGATATAAGCACAAGTCTACGCATGTATCAAAACCAACATGACTATTGACTAATCATTCATGACAAGCTTGAAGATCAATTTACAACAATCACACAAAGATGTCAAGATTTTTCCCACAAAGATATAAGTGCAAAAATAACAAGCTAAGCTCGTAAATGCACAAAGCCATTTGTACAAAGGTACAAGGCCAAACTCACATGTGATATGTGCTCAAACATCTACGATCAAACTTTTTGAATTTTTCACTTTTTATGTGGTTTTGGATTTTTTACTCACACAAAACTGAAATATAAAAGTAAGATCAAAAACAAAAAAAATGCATACAAATAAATGCAAGATGCACAAAATGCATGAAGATATGACATTTAATGCATGAAGGGTCCTACAAAGATCGAAAGAATTAGATTAAGGACTAAAAGAGCAAAAACTCAACCATAGGAACCCTTCCTCATCCAAACGGAACGATTGTTTGGAATGAGTGTCTCAAGAGAAGTGAGACGAGGGTTGGAAGAATGAGAACCGGAGATGCACATAGTCAAGGAGTTAAGAGCATTAAACATTTTCTTTAACAACATTCTACTTTCACTCAAAACCGGTTTAGCCTTCAAAGCACAACTTCCAAAAAGCTCAAGTTTCTCTTTTCTTTTGATTCTCTTAAGAGCTTGAAACTTAGAGCAATGAGGTCTTAGATGACCAAAGGCACCACAATGGTGACACACAATGTGTTTAGGTCCACTAAGCCTTTTGGGAAGGGATCTAGCAATATGATTTTGTTCCCTCTTTAACTTATGACATTGAGGTCTTATATGACCAATCACACCACAATGGTGGCAAGTTGGAACAAACTTAGATCCATCCAAAGCCTTAGGTTGAGACCTAAACAGAGGCTTTGACTTAACAGCCTTTCTCTCCACCTTTTGATTTCTTTTATGTGGAGGAATGTACACCGATTTGTCCTTTAAGGTAGAACACACACTAGGCACAAAATCGGGTACCACAACATGATTGCAACATATATTTTCATCCTTTTTAACAATAGGTTCAGCAATCAAACACTTGGCATGCATCTTAAGAGATTCATTTTCACATTTAAGATCATCAACAAGTTTGTTAGACAAAACAAGTTTAGCATCCAAGTCCATATTCAAACATTCAAACTCTTTCAGCTTTTCAAGAGAAATTTCAGCAAGTTTTTTATATTTCTCAACCAATTTGTTGGATTCATTGAGCTTAGCAATCAAATCATCCTTTTCACAAAATAACTTGCTCAAATTCTTTTGAAACTTCTTAGCATTTTTCTTCAAGAGTTTGTCAACAACACCCATAGATTCAAATAACATGTCATCACACTTATGAGGATTAACACTCATTGAGGCATTTTTACAAACACGTGGCATGTTACATTCATCACCAACTAAATCATGCAAAGAGGCATACAAAGCACAATCCATGGCAAATAAACACAAGGGGTCAAGGATCACACTTAGGTATTTAAACCACAACAAGTGTACCCGCTCTGATACCAATTGAAAGTTCAAATATGTGTAAAAACACCCTTGAACGTTTAGACCCCCAAAAACAAAATAACCAATTCAAGCTTTATGACAAACAACAAGTGTGCGAAAAATGAACACAAGCTATAAACAGAATTGGAAAACAATCTAAGCCAATTATAAATCACATCCACAGTAGAAAATAAAAGGCAAAGATAAAGGGAAGAGAGATGCAAACACAAGGACAACACACGATGTGTTATCGAAGAGGAAACCGAAGCCCTCGGCGTAAAACCTCTCCGCCGCCCTCCAAGCGGTCAATAATCCACTAGAAAATGTAGTTGGGATACATGAACAGCAATAGACCCTCCAAGCCTAATCTACCCGATGTACCTAAGCCCTCCAAGCTTCTTGCTCCAACGAGGTTGCGCCGAACCTTTTTCTTTTCTAGCTTACCGGATTCCGCTATAATCCATAGCATCCGCCATCCTTGGCATCTTCCAATGCTTCCCAAAGCTCCAAAAACACTCAACACTCTAAATGGGTGTGGATAGTGTTTGGATAGAAATCTCCTCTCAATAGGTATGACAATGAGAGAGGGAATGAGAAGAGACTACAAAGATTTCTCTCTAAGAATGAGTAGCTCTCTCTAATTGGGTGGGTGTTTTGAAGAAACCTTTCTTAGGGTTTTTCTTTCTGAATAGCCACACATATTTTGTGGGAATGAGGGGTATTTATACTGGTGTGAGAATGGAATGCGAAGAGTCAGTTTTTCCAAAAACAGGGCTGGCTGGCGACTTGACCTTGCGACTTGACTGAGTCGCGAGTTCAAGCCGTGAGCTAGCTGAATGGCCAGTCTGGATTTTTGTCCTGTAGTGCTCCAGCTGGCATGACTGTTCAGCTCCCTTGCATGCTCTGCGCGTGTGTAACTTTTGGCGGCTTGCAAGCCGCGAGTCCTAGCCGCGAGTCTCTGCTTCACTGTACTGTCTTGAGCATTTCTTCACAATCTCTCACACACTACCCTTACATGATTCCCACCTAAATACAAGGTTTCTAAGTGTTGTATTACAAGCAAATTTGTCACGGAATAAAGCCAACACATGGTTGATTAAATTCAACCTTACAGACAGAGCTGGGTTTGACAACTCCAAATTTGGACGACCCATGCTTCGCCTTTTTGTGGCCTCGACAACTTGGAAGACTTCCTAAGTCTATCATCTTAGATAGAGTCTTCATTTTATCCACCGCAACTGGACGAGGCTAAGAATGAGTTTCCTACATAGTCTCCTTGTCTGCCAAACCCTTCCCCTTATTTTCTTTCATGATTGCCATTCCTATAAAGAAGAAGAATGTTAGAGTTTGGACGAAGTAAATAATAAAAATGCAAAGTATGAAACTCACGTCTGCATGTAGTAAGTTCGTGAGCTAACGCCTCCTCAGTTGGTGCAGGCCTTAAATTCCAAGTGGTAAAACGATGTAAGGTAACCAAACAATGGAAACCTCTGTTAGTAAACAGACGAGCTTGTTAGATGTGCTTAAGGTAGAATCTTCTTAAAGAAGGTCGTCTTACAGTTGTTAAAAAAAAAAAGAAAAAGAGGTTAGACGAATACAATGAAAGACATAAAATAAGGAGTAAAAAGAGACATACCCTCTGGATGAAGATTCCCTATCTCACCAGTATAAGGAGGAAATGGATCCCTGCCTACCTCAACAGGGTTTCCAACCTAAAACCCAAAGACGAAGAAGAACTCTATCTTCCAATTCCTATCCGACGTAGGGATAAACTTAACTAATCTACAGTTTGAACCCCTAGCTATGAATTGGTAGAAACCTAGGGATTGACTAATCTCAGAGGGTTTGTAACAGTATAGGAACTCGTCCACAGTAAGAGGACGGTTCTCATTAAATACTTTCCTCCACCAAATTTGCATAGAGACAATGAGCCTCCATGCATTGGGATTAAGTTGATTAATTCCTACACCTAACCTATAGAGTAATTCTTTGTCAAAAGCATTAAGAGGCAACCTAAGTCCTCTTAAAAGGTAAGCCTTATAGATACCTAGCCCAAAACAAGGCTCACAACATCATTCGCCATGGACGGCCAATCGAGGATTAAGCTTGTCTAGGATCTGGTACCAACTTCTTAGGGAAGTAAGTCTTTTCTCGCCAGTCCTAGAAGGGATGCCTACTGCATAGCTATATATAGTCTTCTCTTCACTTGAAGAAGTAGACAAGGGGGCACTAGTGGATGTACCAGCTTGTGACCTAGAGGCCATCCTCGTCCTCAACTCCTTTAGGAAGGCCTCTAAAGGAACCCCAGGAACCCCGAATGTGTATTACTCGTTTGTGGTGTTTCCTCCATTACTACTGCTACCACTACTATTACTATTGCCATAACTGCTACCACTAGAGCTATCATGATACTTGTCTATCTCCCTGTTATCACTATTGCTAGATGAAGACACTATGATTTTAGACATTTCGAAAAACTGAAGGAAAACCTAAAGACGAGAGGGAGAGGATACCTGGCTCTAAACGAATATGCCTAAGGACGAAAGAAGACTTCTAAACGATGCGCTAGACGACAAAGGTCAGAGAAGAAAATATAAGAAATGTGAAAGGGTGGGAGAGGAATTCCATTATTTATAGGCAATAGACCTGGTCATTGGAACAACGTAACCAACCAAAAGGAGCCACGTGGCATCTCCCTTGAAGAACAGAGCGACATGACAAGCGAACCTTGGGATTGCACCACGTTTCAGCATCAAGGGCAAAGTCCAGGTCAAAAAAAGAAAAAGAAAAAAAAGAAGGGGGTTAAAGCAATAGTGATAGACAACACAAGGACGAGGGGGCAACTGATGGGGATTAACTAAGTATAACCCGTCCTTGGTTGTCGTCCATGACTTGACCATGTCCAAAGAAAACCATCCAAGAATGAGAATATGCATGACCAATGCCCATTCGTTTATAACAATATAATCCAGTTTGAAGGAAGTTCTCCATGGATGGCTTTATCCATACACGACTAGAGAAGCCCCTTGGACACCTTCCATCAAGATCGAGGTAGAGAAGTCCTTTGGTCGCCACAATTCAGGTTCCGAGGTAGAGAAGTCCTTTGGTTACCTTTCATCAAGATCAAGGTACAGAAGTCCTTTGATCGACCTGCCATATTCAGTCTCGGATAGAGAAGCCTCTCAGTCACCCCAGATTTCAAGATTCATTTCAAAATTTATTAGTTATCAAGTAGGTCAAGTATTCACAATTTTCATTTCTGCAAAATAGCAAGGCACTAGTTCTATGTCCCGATGTTTTAGGTTCTAGGGTTAGGTAATCTTTGAAAAAGTCAACCTTAATTAAATCATGGCTGCTAAAATCAGTGTCTTTGTTTTACATTGACATTCGCTTTACAAGCTCTGTCAATGAGGGGCATTCTGTAGACACTCGATTTTGCACCTTTAATTTAATCAAAGAAGATGGCTAGAATGACAATTCATATACCCAAAATTCATGATTACATTTCATGCATTAATTCATTCATTGCATCTCATAAAAATGATCTTGAGGTTCTAACGGTTGTGATGGTATGCCTGATTTCCAAATCGGAACGTTGGATTGAAAGATATTGCATGATCAAGTTTGCATGGTCTGCATGCATTTTGTTTAGGTGGAACCAACCACACATGATTAAATTAAATTAATTCTGATTGTCTAGACAATTAAAATTAATTAAATAACTTTGTGATTGGTTGTTAGTTAGTGCTAAAAATAGGCTTGCTTGCATGGGAATAAAGAGAATAATCTGACAACAATAAAATTGTGGATAATCAAGACTTTTGGGAGTGTTTATCTACAAGATAATCATTGCTGTAGAGACTTGAATCATTAGAAAAGGAGTTTAATTTTTAGAATATGGATTAAAAATGCGTCTAAGTGCAAGTCCCGGCTCAAAATGGACTAAAACTCAAACATGGGACCAGCACCCAATAGGGCCATTTGGCACTTCTCAAGTGCCGATTGGCACAAATTGTGGGCATGGCCTGAGGGCTCCTAGATTGAGATAAATTTGATCCTTTTCAATTTTTTAGAGAGAATGATGCGTCCTAGTTCGTATTCTGATCATTCAACTATTTTTTCGAACATCCCAGCCTTTATAAATAGAGGAAGCCTATCAAAATTCAGCACACTTTTTCACGCTTTCTGACCCCCCCCCCCCCTTTGTGGCTTTTCTCTTCTTTTCTTTTCTCTCTTGTGTTAAAGACGTTTGGGAGGCTCTTGCCTTAGGAATTTCTTTTCTGTAAGCAAAATATTTTAGGCTTCAAAGAGTTGAATAAATTTCTTTGAATCCTAAAATATCCTTTCACTAAGAAGAGCACGCTCATGCAAGAGGTAGTCTATTTCTTTTCCTTTTTTAGTCTTTTCTGTTAATTTTATTTGATGATGCATGAATAGGTTTAAGGTGTTTTATTATTTCTGATTCTTGATATAACTACCATGTGTTGTTTGAAATTTTTCTTTAAATATGTTCTTGGATGATTTTTTGTTGTGATTTGTCTCTTGAATCTCAAAATCTGCTAATTATCAAAGATCTTTTTAAACTAAAAACTGATCTGTACTTTCATTGAATATAGATCTAATTTTTTTTTAACTCCAAAAATTGATCTGTATTTTCAGTAAATGCATATCTGATTTTTTTTTTTTAACACACAAAACTGATCTGTATTTTCATTGAATATAGATTTGATTTTTTTTAACATACAAAATTGATCTGTATTTTCATTAAATACAGATTTGATTTTTTAAGAAAAGTTTTCTTTGACACAATTGTAGATTTTGAAATTTAAAAGAAGAAATTAAAAGTTAGGTTGAAGTTTCGTATCTGTGATGCATGTAAAGTAAATTTATCTAATGAGTATGATCCTCTTCCAAAAAGTCTTTTTGTATTTTATGACCAATAACAAATCTGATTTTTTTTTTAATTATTTTTTTTATAAAGCAAAACTCGTTTTCTTTACTATTCAAAACAGATTTGATTTTTCTTGAAAAAATCATATTTTTTTATTTACACTAAAATAGATCTGAAATTTTTACTAAAATCTTGTTCTTTTCTTTACATTAAAACATATTTGATTTTTTTTACAATTTTTTTTTTTTGTTATTTACACAAAAATAGATCTGATTTTTCTTTACAAATTTCAATTTTTTTAATTCACAAAATAGATCCGAATTTTTCTAAAAAAGATGATACATTCATAAGATAAATTTATTTGAGTTAGTGTTAGTCAAGTGTTTGTCATGTATATTTAACATATCATTCACATCATGCAAAAGAGTATTTTGTTTGGGCAAAGTAGGTGCCTAACACCTTCCTATGCACCCATTTTGTAACTTAGCCCCCGAACTTATGATTTTTGGATAGGTAGGCTAGTACTTTGTCTTTCTTTTTATTTTTTGGTAGATTGTAAGTAGGACAAAAAGCTTTGTATTCTTTTGCATAGATTGTAACTAGGACTCAAAGCCTTGTAAGGTTTAATTTACCAAGATTGTATTTATTTTAATTCAATCAATGACAATGAAGTATTTTGATCATGTAATTTTTATTTATTTTTTCTTATTTTTCTGTATAAAAAATAAGTGGCGACTCCACACCACTTACCCAATTTTTGCGGTCTCTTATAGTATGGTAGGCCTTGGTTGATAAGCATGATAGATGTATGGTCAGGGATGTTTGATGCCATGTTGATTGTTAGATATATGCTAGTGTGTGTGTGTGAGTTAGATATAAGTATTGAGTGTGCCTTTAATAGGGTTAAGACATAAGCACAACGATGGGAAGCCAACCTTAGGGTTGGGTGGTTTTGGGTGCTTAACACCTTCTTAAGACTGTACCTTAACTCCAAACCCATATCTCTGGTAGTAAGATAAAAAGGTCCTTTCCGAAAGGATGTTATATATATGGTTCCTAGGCTATTGCAAAAACTAGGTGGCAACTCTTAAAAACGACCCCTTACGTCCACAGTGGGGACTCCACTAGGGATTGTGAGTTTAATTCCTGTGTTTCCTATATCTTAACCTTAATAAAGGCTTATTCAATATATGTTTACATACACATCACACGGTTCTTTTGTCTCTTAACCTTAGTTGGTGATGAGTGGGAAAATGGAAGGCTCTATTCGGGCCCAAGTCTTTCGAAGTTCATCCCACCAACTCCCAATGTGTGCCATTGCCTATGATAGGCTTTGAGTATGTTAATGGTTTACTACCAATCCACAAAGGTCTACTTAGGCCCTCGGTTGGAATCATGGCCCACCTAGTTGTGAGTGACCTACTTATCTATCCCTTTAGCCTTAAAGAGCCTACCCACACTTAGAGAAATCCTAGATCCTATCAATAAGAGGATACCCTTTGTATCTCTTGTTTGTTCAACCATATATCTTTTGATCACCTAAAGGACAAGTAAAACATGTAAAAAAATGGAAGGATGACCCTAAAGTTATGGCATATCCTAAGACAATGGGGATAAAAGAAAAGAGTTTTTCACATGTAAGAGGCTTATTCCCAAATCCAAAGGTATATCTTAACTTGAGAGGTTCATAAGACCATAGCCTAATTGCTATCATAAGCCCATATCAAAAAGCCCTTTTGAAAAAGAGGACTTTGGGCCTAAAAAAAGATAACAAGTATGCTATGGACTTAGCATTCAAAATCCTACAATGTCAATATGAATTTCCCTAATCTTGGGCCTCTTTGTTGTATGCCTAGGCCCAAAATGATGAATATATTGTAAGCCCATGTTTGAGGCCAAAGGTTGAAAATCTCTAAGTACATTTTAATGAAAACATGAGAGTAAGATAAGAGCATTGTTGTAAATGGACCAAAGCCCAATGAAACAAGGGGTAAGGTTCATGAGAGGAAAGGGAGAGATTTTGTAATTAGGCCTTCATTAAAATAGACTTAAAGATTTTCTAAGGACACCTAAAAGAAAATGGAACCTTTTAATTAGGACATGGACTTAATAAAAAGGGGACTTCTTTTCAGATTAAGTTCCCACTCTAATTTAAGTCCAATGGAAGGCAATACATTCCAAGAGGGGATGAATGCTTCAAGTGAAGAAGCCTCCTTGGAAGAGATATTTGAGCTAGTGAAGGCATGAGGCAAAACTCTTAAGAAGATCCTGAGTCGCCTTTCCAAGATGGAAGAAGTGTTCAAGGAAGGAGAAGAAAAAGATGAAGAAGACAAGGCTAACTATGGACAAAGCGAGCTGACTCAAGAGGACATTGTTCGCATGATGATAAAGGAGAAGGTCCACCTGCTTCTACCCAACTTTATGCCCCAATTGAAGACAACTCCCGGACCCTAGACTTTCAAGAAGGCCCATGTCAATGACTTCTCTAAATCGGGAGACGCAGGATCTTGGGAAGATGATGATTGGTCGGAATGGACCTCAAAGGTGGGGACAACTCAAGTCACCCCAGCTCGTTTCATGCTTGAGCGTGACATGGACCTTTCTTCTGACGACAATCAATACTTTGTGTTGACTTAAGATGAAGAAGAAAAGGAAGGAGATAATGAAGTGATCAGCTATTGGAGGGAAGACGATGATGACTGCTTCTTTGATGAGGTGGGAAGAGATTTCCCTAATGAGGGTGAGGTTCTGTATGACACAACCAAAGCTATGAACATATGGAAACCTCTAGAAGAGAAAGACTGGTCCATTGAGCTGAAGGATATGTTCGAAGAGGAGGGCGAGGAGAAGAACGACAAGCCTAAAGAAGAAAGAAGACGAAATTCATCATGCCTATTATGGGGCAACTTAATAATTGGACTTGGGTTGGGTTTTCTGAAAATGTGTAATGCAAGTCCCAATGTACTTTTCAACATTTTTAATAAGATGAATTCTGATTTGGCTTATTTTGATGTGTCCCATTATATTGAAATTTTGCACTTAAATGATTCAAATGAATTTGAAAATGAAATTAATAAACAATTGGAAAGGAAAATTGAACCTATGGAACCAACTTTTGAAACTCTCAATTTGGGCGATGATGAGAATCTACTTTTAATTAAAATTGACTCAACCATAAATGAAAAAGAAAGGAAAGATCTCAAAAAGTTGCTTATAGAATTTCAAGTGGTGTTTGCATGGTCCTATGAAGATATGCTTGGTACTAATCATGAGATAACTTAACATCATATTGACACCCATGCTCACATGGTGCCTGTCAAGCAAAAGTTGAGGCGTATGAGAACTGAATGGCTTTTAAAGATCAAAGGAGAGGTCACCAAGCAATTGAAGTTAGAGTTCATCAAACCCGTACACCAAGTCGAATGGATAGCCAATGTTGTGCCTGTACTTAAGAAAGATAGGAAGGTAAGAATGTGTGTGAATTTTAAGGATTTGAACAAAGCTTTCCCTAAGGATGACTTCCCTCTTCCTCACATAGATGTCTTAGTGGATAATACTACTGGTAGTGCCTTGATGTCTTTCATGGATAGTTTCTCAAGATACATCGAAATCAAGATGGCTTCTAGAGATATGACCAAGACTACCTTCTCCACTGTGATGCCATTTGGGCTCAAGAATGCGGTATGACCTGCCAACGAATGGCCACAGCCTTGTTACATGATATGATTCACAATGAGGGAGAAGTGTATGTTAATGATATGATTATGAAATCCAAGGGGAGAGAGGGTAACATCGTTAACTTGAGGAAGTTTGTTGAAAGGATCAAAAAGTATAGGTTGAGATTGAATCCGCAGAAATGCACCTTTGGAGTAACCGTAGGAAAGTTGCTAGGCTTTTTGGTGAGTGATAAAGGGATAGAAGTTGACCCATCAAAGATCAAAGCCATATTAGAAATGCCTTCACCCAAAAGCGAGAAGGAGATAAGGGGATTTTTTGGCCAATTGCAATACATTAGCCGATTCATTGCCAAACTCACTTCCACTTGTGAGCCCATCTTCAAGCTCTTAGGGAAGAATGCACCCCATGAATGGAATGATGAATGCCAGAAAGCTTTTAAGCTCATTATGGAATATCTCCTCCATCCACTTATCTTGGTACCCCCGATGCACAAAAAACCATTACTCCTTTATCACTCTATCATAGAGGATGCGGTTGGAAGTATGCTTGGATAAGAAGATAATGATAAGAATGAGAGAGCTGTATACTATTTGTGCAAGAGGTTCCATGATTATGAGACTAGATATACACCCATAGAAAAATCATGCTTTGCCCTTATTTGGGCTGTACAAAAGTTGAGGCACATTATCCTACCTTTCCAAATATGGGTAGTAGCCCGAATGGATCCATTGAAGTACTTGTTTGAGAAACTCGCTTTGAGTGGAAGACTATTAAGATGGTTGATCCTACTAGCAGAATTCAATTTGAAGTATGGTGCAAGGAAAACCATCAAGGGGAGTATTGTATCTGATTTTTGTGCCGAGAACCCCATGGAAGGAGAGGATGGTAGAGAAGATTTTTCGGATGAGGATATTTTGGATATTGAGCTAAGGGCATGGAAGATGTATTTCGACGGAGTTGTGAACCAATATGGAAATGGGATAGCAGTACTCTTGATCACTCTTGAAGGATCTCACATATCCTTAGTAGTTAAGTTGAACTTTAAGGCAACCAATAACATGGTAGAATATGAGGTTTGTATCGCCGGAATGGAGGCTCTCCGAGAATTGGGGGTGATAGAGGCTGAGGTCTTTGGAGATTCGACTTTGGTTATAGCTCAAGCACAAAGGTTGTGAAAAGTGAAGGAAGAGCACTTAAAACCTTATGAGCAGTATCTAGAGGATTTGACCAAAACTTTTGACAGAATTGAGTACACGACCATCCCTAGAGCTCAGAATCAGTTGTACAGCCTTGGCTACCTTAGCTTCCTTGGTTGAAATACCCGAAGGAGTGTGGACATGATCCTTAGAGATTGAACAAAGTTGGGATGGTACACGAAGAGAGGGCTGAAGCTTCAGTCTTGGTTATAGAAGAAGAAGGGGTTCCTTGGTATTATGACATCATGAAATTCTTAGAATTGGAGGTATATCCAGATGGTGCCGACAAGAGAGAGCATCATTCAATTAGGATAATGGCGATGCAATACATCCTAGTGGCAATTGACTACTTCGCTAAGTGGGAGGAAGTGGCCTCCTACTTCGTGTTAAAAGCCAAGCACGTGGCTCGATTCATAAAGACTAATATCATTTATCAATATGTGGTACCCCAAGAGATTATCTCCGACAATGGTTCCCACTTTGAGGGAGAGGTTAGAACAATCATGGAGCTGTACAACATTGAGCATCACAAGTCTTCACCATATCGACCATAGACCAATGAAACGTAAAAGCAGCCAATAAGAACATCAAGAACATCCTAGCCAAGATGGTAGTGACATACAAAGATTGGGCTAAGAAGCTCCCATTTGCATTATGGGGTTACAGAATTTCTATTCGTGCATCAACTGGGGCAACCCCTTACTCTTTGGTCTACGGTAGTGAAGCAGTACTTCCTATTGAGGTGGAGACACAATCTTTGAGAGTACTAGCAGAAACCAAAGTCCTAGAGGAAGGTTGGGTGAAAAAAAGATACGAGCAATTGGCTTTGATGGGTGAGAAGAGAGCTACGGCACAATACAATGCACAAGGATACCAAAAGAGGATTGCTAGAGCATTTAACAAAAATGAGAGACCTAGAAACCTTAAAGAAGAGGACTTAGTTTTAAAAGTGCTTAAAGATGAAACTTTTGATCTAAGAGGAAAGATGAAACCAAGATGGACTGGTCCATTTATTGTCAAGAAGATCATGTCAGGAGGTGCTACCAAAATTATAGATTTGGATGGGGAAGAGATACTTTGCCCAATTAACATGGATAGACTTTGAAGATACCACATTTGATAAGAAAAAAAAAAAGAGAAAAGCCCGCTAGGTTAAAAATTGGAAGGGCGGCCTAGGCAAAAGTTAAGGCAAAAGGACCCCGCTAGGTTGAAAACCCAAAATGGTGACCTAGGCAAAAGATAGGGGCAAAGACCATGGGAATGGCAAAAATTCCTCAAAGGACGTCATGGGCAAAAATTACATGGAATGGAAAAAAGAAAAGAAAAAGAAAAGAAAAAAAAAGTGATGACAATAAGCAAAGATAGTAAATGGGTGGTTCTCTCATTGCTCAAATTAGAAAAAGCTAAATTGTTTCTATAGGGGATGTGGGACATTCCAACTCTTTATTAAATTCATAAGAAAAGACATAAGTGATAGGCCAAAAACGAATTGACCCCTTGTGATTAATTAATTGATTAATTAGCTAAGTTTATTAATTAATCAAATTAACATGCAAACGCGTGGGAGCACAAATAAATCACCAATTATACTAAGTATGCAGCGGAAAATAAATTGACATAGTGATTTGTTTACGAATGGGAAAAACCTACATGGAAAAAATCCCACCGGGTGATTTTAAGGTCACCACTTCCGAGAATCCACTATTATCAAAACAAGCGGTTACAAGTAAAGGAATCCCAGTACCTTATACCAACCTACAGTTAAACCCTTACCCCAATACCCAATTGGACTTGTTCTGTAGTGACAATCTCTCCTTTTCAATGCACGGCTCCTAGTACGTGACTAACCAATTGCGCGGATCCCAGTACGCGACTTCAATCACCAACTAGAGAAGGTTGTTAGTTGTAAAGTTCTTCAGTTCATCCAAACGATGAAGATCAAGAAGATGCTTGGTCACAAAACCCAATGGTGCACAAACACAACAACTTCTTCACAAGAATGATGAACTAGGGCAAATTCTGTCTTCGGTCACAATTTACTTGAACAAACTTTGCTTAACACTTGTGCAACTTGTGTCCTTTGATGGCCTTTAAAATAATCCTTTTATATGTCTAGGGTTGTGAGAAAAGAAAGCCCAAACATACACTCACGGATTAGAGTTAAAACAAAACATAAATTCTGTTTTTCATAAACCTCGACAGATACCCTATTTGTCGAGCTTTTGTCGAGCCACGGGCTTCATCAGCTCTACAGGTCTTGATAGATAGCTAGCTGTCGAGCTTTAATGACTGGCACTTTCTCAGCTTGAATCTTGGATAGACTTGCATGGCTTTAACACTTGATCTTGAAACAAGGTTTCTTGAAGTATTAAACACATCCTAGATCTACCCAATTACAAGTAAAGTGTATTTTGTCAAAGGATTAGCCAATTACATAAAATAATGACATATGTTCCTAACAAGTGAATCACATATGTCCTAACAATCTCCCCCTTTGGCAATCCGTGACAAAACCACAACAAACAAATAAACATATGAGAGAATTCATAAATCACTCAACTCATATTCACTTGTTGAATACAATAAAATCTATCCTAACAGAAACTCTTGAAAAACTTTGCAAGAAGAGAGTTTATGGCAAGTAGACTTTGACAACTTGTATTTTTGAAACACTTTAAACAAAACTTATTAAGGCATCTTTGTGTGAAACAGAAATAATAGATTGCATACAAGTATAAGAAACATGTGTATAAAGAAAGAAAAGAAACAACACAAGAACAATGTATATAAACAAGTACAAGGTTTGCTATCACAAAGTGATCACAAGATCTAAGGTACATGAACAATGTATCTAAAATAGAAAGAAAAGAAAAAGATACATAAAATCCTCACTACATCCCTCAAAGTGCACTCTTCCCCTAACAAAAATCTCCTATACTAACCCTCCCCCTAACTATGACTACTCTCATAACCAAAACTACTCCCCCTTTTTATCACGAGTGACAAAGGGTAAGAGTGTCAAGTTGACATCTCATCAGAGCTAGAAGAGCAAGCATCTCTATCCTCACCATCATCATCATCATCGTCGGAGTCGTCATTGTCCTCGGATGCCTCAGGTGCATCAAGAGGAGGAGAGGGAGACTCCATAAAACCACTAAGGCGAGCCTACTGTCTAGCAATACGGCCCGACATGGGTGTTCACTTGATAAAACTCAGTCGAGAGTGTATCAAGGGAGCATCCATGCGCTGGAGTAGAGGGAGCGGAGGTGGATGGAGCTGAAGGAATGGGAGGAGCTGCCGAACTAGACTGCCTCGATCAAAACTGTGCCTCGCTTCGTTTAATGGAAGCGTAGTCAATGGCACACATAACGGGGAAGTGGTTGGATGAGGGAAAAGGAACAAAAAATGGTGTAAAATCTGCGTGATAGTTGTAGGGAAAATGAGCTTATCATGGGTCGCCGTATCCCTATGGACATCTATAATAAAAAGAATAAAATGTGAAGGGAAATCTATAGTGAGACGCTTAAGAAGGGAAAGCAAAAATTGAGCACGAGGCTCTGTGATAGAGTTATAGTGAGAAAGAGGGTGCAAAACAAAAGTCATCACCATGTTCATGAATCTAGGACCTTTAGTAAAGGTTAAACATGGTGTAAACTGACGATCACCCCAATCAGCAGGACGCTCGCAGAAAGCAGAAATCATCTCGTCTTTGGACACAGTCCTCAGACACTCACAATCGGGGTAGTCAGGATGCTCTACCCTCGGGACACGAAGCACATTGAATACCAACTCCAATGTGACAACTATGCGCGTACCTCGAATGCGAGTATGAAAGAGAGGAACTGAAGAATTGAGTCCATGCATGTTGGAGTAAAAATCTTGGATCAACACGGATGAATAGGTGACCGCGACGTCATACAGTGAGTCCCAACACCAACTGTGAATGACAGTGGGTAGGTCAGTGTCGGAGAAGTCCGAAAAAATGACTAGGCGTTCCGAATGAACACCTCGTTGAGAAAAGTTCTCCGAGAAGTCCTTTCGGGCATCCTTATCATGGAACCGAATAGAAGAAGGGGTCGGATCAGAAGAAGACAATGCCCTGGAACAAAGAGGGTTCCGAGACGGAGCAGACTTACGTTTTGGTGCCATGGACACATTAACGTAAATTAGAGAGTGAAGGGGAAGAAAGAAACACTCAGAAAAGTCCCAAACAGTTCAAATATATAGAAATATATTGAATGTCAGGTACGTATGCATGAAAATGCATGAGCATGTGACGTGCAACAGTAATATCATCATGGGCTCAGCCCAATCAAAACCTACCAGCACATAAACAGTTTAACATATATAACACACATCTAAATGCATGAAAATATAGTTATATGCACATGGAATTCAATTAATGAAGTTTTTAAGATCAAATCTTCAAAACCCATCCAAAAAATTGCACAAAAACCTCTTTGATTTTGAAAAACCCCAAATTTTGCAAAAATCCCAAAAACTTAGGTTACAAAGTGAAATGAATGAAAATGAGGGATTAGAGACTTACCAAGAGAGGAAAAACTTGATGAATCTCGAAGAAACCTTGAGGAAGAGGTTTAAGGTGAAAGACAGAAGTTTTGGGAGGTGAATAGGCGTGGACAGATCGAGAGAGATCGAGAAAGTGAGGATTGGATCGCGTTGAAACCTTTTTATAGGTGTTTAGTAATTCTTGATAGATCAAGGTGTCAAGAGGTATCGAGATACGTGTTGAGCTTAAAAGGCTTCGACAGATTGCAGCTATCGAGATGTGTCCAGGTGTTCACAGCAAAGCAGGCTCCATGGATCGAGGAGGTATCGAGGGGATAGGAGATTTCTTGATCGATCCACCTAGCTATCGAGAGGTATCGAGATTGCGATAAAAATCAACTGAAGAGCTCGATAGAAAAGCCAGGTGTCGAGGAGGTGTCGAGATTGTTTAAAAACAGTTTTTCAAGAAGGAGAAACACAGATATGAATGCAATCAAGCATGCAACACAACCAAGGATCCAAACAACATTTTGAACTCCCAAAATATCTCTCAACCAAAAATTTTAAGCACATAGATCCCAAAAACACACACACACACACAACAAGTCTAACCAATTTTATATTTCAAAAACAAGTCAAGACAGTTTAATAAGCATACATTCACACATGTAAACCTTGTGATGGCCAAATCACATTGTACCTGCACATGTATCAAGTGTAGCAAAGAATATTGCGTGTTGTGTGTGAAAAGCATCGCAAGATTACATAAGTGTATACATGTTATGACGATTTGAGATATGAGAAAATCACTTTAACTTACACACAATCATATCTGTTTGATGGGGACTATCACCCTCAAGGTACATCCTATAACTCCCACATCTCCTAGAATACACGTTTGCAATCATATTTAAAAGCATTTTGATCTTTTTGCTATTTGTTTTTCTTTGCATATTTTTCTTTTTAAGCAAATCATGTATGGGCATATAAGAGATAGAAAAGAAATACCCAATGATGTTAAGAATTTGACATTCCAATTTTGCTATGCCGAAGCACAAAAATGTCATTCATGATTGGCGGGCAACAGTGGTGAGATGGTTATTTATGCCTTTCTCTTAGGATTTTCTAGTCCTTCCTGTCAAAAAGAGTGATACGAGTGTTAAGTATAAGAGATTACTTAATCTTACTCATCACAAACATGAGCCACAATTGCTTAGTTGTGTATAGAGATGCTCATCTAAGCTATAAATGATATAAAGTTTAGAAAACTTTGTTTCAATGGCCATCCAAGGTACACAAGTACCAATGTACATAAACACACTGTTTTTGTATTTTTTTTATTTTTGAATTTTTTGATTATTTTTATATGAAAAAAAAAAATAATAAAACTGAAAACAACAAACGAAAACATGTTAAGCAAAGCAAAGCATAAAACTAGACTGACTCAAAATAAAAAGAAAAACACATAAGTAATGCAAAAAAAAAAACAAGAAGGGAGAGAGAGAGAAGAAGTGACAAAATTACTTGGTGCCCTTTTCTTTCCACAACTTGGAAGAACCTTTCTGTCTAGCAAACCTTTGATTCGGCGGTGAGGGGGAAGAATTAAAACTGTTCAAGTTCGAAAGGAACATGAGGGCTTTGAGAAGATTTCCAAGAGGAGCAAAAGAGGATGGAAACCGATTCTGGTTTCCCAATTCATGTCGTTGCTCTGTTGAGTGACTAACCACTTATAGCAATTAGGTCAAGTATGATTGGCTGCTCCACAGTGATGACAGAGATGCTGCTTCTTTTGTTTAGGCTTTTGAAAGTTAGCCTTCTTAGCCCTAGGGTTTTTAGCTTCTTTCTTATCATGTTTAGGGGGTGCTCCTAAGATAGATTTACCCATGTCTATGTTCTCACTAGCTAAAACAGTTTTGACATTAGTGTTCTCAATTTCAACATTATTAGCAGGAGGAACAAAAACAGTAGAACTAGTAGAAGCAATACTAGGAGAAGAGAAATCATACCCTAAACCAGTTCGGTCAGAAGCAGATTTCTAAAGACTAAGCATTTCATCGAGCTTAGCGCTTGAAGTCCTTTCCAACTGAGCTCTAACTTGGAACAGTTCTACCTCAAGCTTCTTGATTTTCTCAGCTAATAAGTTATTCTCAAACCTTAGTGCTCCAATAGTCTAATTGGATTCATAAAACTTTGTGGAAAGCTCTCACGCTCAAGTTCCACATTGAAAGTTCAAATAGTGTAAAAGCACCCTTGAACGTTTAGACCCCCAATTAACAAATTAACCAATTCAAGCTTTATGTCAAACAAATAGTGTGCGGAAAATGAACATAAGCTATAATGTAGAATTGGACAAAACTATCTAAGCCAAATTAAAATCACAACCACAGCAGAAAATAAAAGGCAAAGATAAAGGGAAGGAAGATGCAAACACAAAGACAACACGCGATGTGTTATCGAAGAGGAAACCGAAGCCCTCGGCGTAAAACCTCTCCGCCGCCCTCCAAGCGGTAAATAATCCACTAGAAAATGTAGTTGGGATACATGGACAGCAATAGACCCTCCAAGCCTAATCTACCCAGTGCACCTAAGCCCTCCAAGCTTCTTGCTCCAACGAGGTTGCTTCGAACCTTTTTCTTTTCTAGCTTCCCGGATTCCGCTACTAGACCATAGCATCAACCAATGAAGATTGGTTCCTTCCTAACTGCTTCCCAGAACACCAAACAACCCTCTCACAGTAATGGATATGGTGAGAACAAGGTTTTGGTAAAAAGGCCTCTCAAGGATTTGGCAATGGAGAGGAAGAGAGTTGAGGAATTTGAAGAGACTCTAATGTAAAGATTGTAGATGGTTCAATCTTGTTTTGCTCTAGGGTTTCTCTCTCAAAATTCTCTCTGGAAGCTCTCTCTCATTTGTGGGTATAAGGGGTATTTATACTGAGGTGAGAGGGGAATGTGAAACGTCAGGTTTTTCAAAACAGGGCTGGCTCGCGGCTTGGCCTCGCGGCTTGACTGAGTCGCGAGATCCAGTCGCGAGATAACCATATGGCCAGTTGTCTTGTTTTGTCCTGTAGTGCTCCAGCTAGCATGACTGTTCACCTTCCGGCATGCTTGGCACGTGTGCTGCGTCTGGCGGCTTGCAGCCGCGAGTCACCCGCGAGATCCAGCCGCGAGTCTCTGTTTTCTTGCACACTCTTGAGCAATCTTCACTCTATCTCACTCACTACCCTTACAACAAGCCCACCTAAATACAGGGAAACTAAATGCTGAAATACAAGCAAATTTGGCACGGAATAAAGCCAATTAGATGGTTGAATAAATTCAACCTTACAATCTCCCCCTTTGGCTATTCCATGACAAAACCCTAAAACAGACTCTAGACTTAACATGTGAGTTGGGAACAGTTGATCAAAACTCACTCACACCTAACTCTAGAAGCTGTGAAGCACTTGAATCATATGAAACACAACAATACACCATGATCATTGTAAGCAGAAAATCGTGAAATGCATATGAAACAGGCAATATGTGATCAAGCAAAGATGGAGTTAAGAAACAAACCATGGCTTGATCAACCAAGTAATCACTACAAGGAAGTGACCACAATGCTCATTCACACTTGGAATGAACACTAGGACATACAAGCTAACAAGCTCAATGCAAGTCACTTGCATCCCAAACACTCAACCAATGCATAATACATTACGTATATGCATCTAGGAACAATCCTACAAGGGCACAAGAGTGACAGTACTTAAAGAAAATGTAATACATTTAAATAGAAGTACTGATTTAAACATAGCATAAAAGGCTGCATAAAGCATGGTACAAACCATAAAGCCTACAAACTATGCATAAAACATAACCCTAAAAGCTTACAAAAGCAACATGGGTACAAGTCACAATATTATCCTGAATAACATCAATAATATATATAAAAGATAATAATTTAAACTGAAGAAGAATGCAAAGACACTCCCCCTTAGGTAATATCCTCCCCCTCTGATCAGGCCTATCACTCCCCCTTTTTGTCATGGAATAGGCTATACATCCTCTTCTAGCCTTCTCTGAATTTGATCCAATTGAGTTTGAAGTGAAGTAAACTTCATATCCCATCGAGTGCTGTGATGATGTAGAGTAGATGTGAGACCAGACATCTTTGAATTCAACTCTTGTACAGAGGATACAATGTGATCAAGCTTTTCATCGAGGGAGAGAGTGCTGAAATGAGACCCACTGTTAGAGGCGGAAGTTTCTGGTTTGGCTCTCTTCCGACTATGTCCAATGCTTGCATTGAATGTACGCATGTTGATTGGACTCGGTTTCGAGAGAGGAGATTCTTCTGCCGTTGGATAAATTCCCTTGAGCTTCAAGATCCTTGAGATGAGACAGCAGAAAGGAATGCATGTTCTGGACTCAGTTCTTAGAACCGTTTTGCGCAGAACATGAAAGATATGTGCACAGATGTCAATTTCAACATCAGATATTAGATCATGAAGAAACAAAGCACGTCCGAGGTTCATATACCCAGTGCTTGATAAAGGATACAAATTGTGAAACATCACAATTGTAAGCACTCTCAGTTTTGGAGGAAGAGAGGAAACACTGATGGATTTTCCATTGGGTGAGAACTCCAAGTCTTGTCCAAGACTTTCTTTGAGAAGCTCCTCATCCGGACAAAGATCATCATAAACTGGTGAGTGTCGGAATATTGGTCTATTGATGTGAAGAATTTCTGCTAGATATGCAGGAGAGACTGAAAAGCTCTTTTTCCTAACCTAGCACTTAAGTTCATCTCCTTCCACAATCGCGTTGGCATAAAATTCCTTTACCAAATCTTCATACGCGTCATCCAGATCAGAGAGAAGGTAATTCCAGTCCTTGTGAGCAAACCATTTCGGAATGTCAGTGTCATGAAGTGTTGATTGATCCACAGTTCTTTCCAGTAATGGTTTAGCTTTTTGGAAATAATTCTCATGAGACTGATAGGCTGCATAGGATCTGAACTTGTTGGGATTAAATCTTTTTGATGAAGAACGAGTCTCTTTTGTTTGAGGTGGGTAATCATCAATATCAATGACATGTTCCTTCCCTTTTGAACTGCCTCCTTTCACAGCTGCTTTCTTGAATGGTGACATGTCTAATCTGAATCATGAATAGAGGAAATGACAGAACACAATCCAATAGACATGATTAGCAGAGGGTTAGGGGAAATTTAGGGATAATGGAGAAACCCTAATAGCTAGATGAAAATGACCAGAAAATAGCAATGAGGGACAAAAATGGCCCAAATGTAGCTACACAGAGGAGTGGGTCAGATTAAAACCACACATTCAGCTTAGAAGAAAAAAACACACAGTCAACATAGGAACATTTTGAAACAGCACATCAACAACGGATCAGGCAAGATGAGCAACCAACAAATAACAAACCCTAGCTACGCACTTGATGAAGAACAAAACCAACATTTTAATAAAGCTCAAAACTGAAATAAAAGCTACCACAGGCTAAGCATGGACAAAGAGTAATAGCCGAGCTTAAAACCCATCTCAGAATCACAAACAAATGCGAATAATTGAGAGGGAAAAACACAGAATCAAGTGAAATAAAGTTCAAGAAAGAAAACCCATACCTGTTACTTGAAGATTTCGAATTGAAAGGAAGCAATAATGGAGTTCAAAAATGGAGGCATAGTGTATATGGGTAAGAACAGTTTAGAGAGACAATGAACAGTCACAAAAGTTCGAGGGAAAACTGAAAAATGCTTTTAAAAACTGTCCCTATTTTTGCCAAACACGCGTTTTTCATGACTGAAGTGAGTCGCCAACAAGTCGCCAGGTTTAGCCGCCAAAACATTCAAAGACCAAATTTTGAAAAAAAATTTTTAAGTGTTTTTCGCGACTGGAAGGTCTACCCGTGAGAGAGTCGCGAGCTAAGCCGCGAAAATCTCTGAGGAACCTCGCGATTGGACCTTTCACTCGCGAACAAGTCGCCAAAATTGACCCGCGAACACGCGACTGAGTCACGCGACTTGACATACCCGCGACTAAGTCGCCAAAACAGGGCAAAAATGAATTTTTTGAAATTTTCATTTTTAAGAATAAAATACTTTCCAAAAACACCTAAAATACTCAAAAATCTTTTTGTGCTTGAATCAACAAAGATTGAGTATGTGAAAACACATTTCAACAAGTACAATCACACAAATGAATATGGCATTCATTGAACATAAACTTGTGTGTTGTGTGTGGATATCAACAATGAGATAGTCCTTAGTCTAATGTGAAGCTTCAATGATCAATTCAACCAAGGCATACACAATTAGCACTAGATCATGTGATCTATCTCAATTATAGAAATATGCATATATGACCTCCCACAAAACTTGATAACATAACTTGGAGCTTTACATTTGACTCCACTTTCAATCATAACACTTGATCTTTTTGATCTTTTTGAGACAATTACCTCTCATTGTGAGAGTGATATTTGACAATTCACTTTAAAGAACAAGCCTTTGGCCTTTTGAATAAACTTTCACTTTAATTTTTGGTCGCTTTCCCTTTTTCCTAGTCGAATACTAGTATGTGCGACAGGCTTTTGCAGCTCAATATCTCTTTTCATTTGGAGATTTACATTTGGTGAGCTCTTTTTAGCAAAAACAAAAATAAAGAGTGGGAAGATATATAAACACAAGTCTATGCATGTCTCAAGATCAACATAACCATTCACTAATCGTTCATGACAAGTTTGAAGATCTATTTACAACAAACACATAGATTTCAAGATTTTTCCCACAGTGATATGAGTGCAAAGAAACAAGCAATGCTCGAAAATGCACAAAGCCATTAGCACAAAGGTACAAGGCAAAACAAGTTTTGAGACAAAAGCTCAACAATGTCAATCAAACTTTTTGATTTTCTAATTTTTATGTGATTTTTGGATTTTTGACATAAAAGAAGAAAAAGATTGAACAAACATAAGAAGGAGCAACAGTATTCACAAATAGACAGACAAACAATAATCATGCTGCACAAAGAGCTGACAAAGTAGTGTGTGCCCCAACACAAAGAAGCTTTTCATATTATAAATATGTGAAGCACACATCACACAGGAGAGTCAAGGAATTGTACCAACACCAATGGTCTTACGGAGTGATTCAAACCGTGGACCATCGAGAGGCTTGGTGAAGATGTCCGCCTTTTGATTGTCGGTGTGTATGAACTCAAGACACACAACTCTTTCCTCTACCAGATCCCGAATTAAATGGTAACGAATCTCTATGTGTTTAGATTTTGAATGCTGGACAGGATTCTTGGAAAGATTGATGGCACTGGTGTTGTCACAGAAGACACACATCGTTTCTTGAGGAATTCCATCGTCATGAAGTAATTTCTTCATCCAAAGAAGCTGAGTGCAGCAACTTCCAGCGGCGATGTATTCTGCTTCAGCAGTAGATAGAGACACGAAATTTTGTTTCTTGCTCATCCACGAGACAAGATTGTTACTAAGGTAGAAACAGCCGCCTGAAGTACTTTTCCGATCGTCTACACTTCCAGCCTAGTCAGCATCTGAATACCCGGCAAGACAAGCATTTGAGTCTTTTGAATACCACAGACCATAGTTTGAAGTACCATTCACATATCGAATGATTCGCTTAGCAGCAGTCAGGTGAGATTCCTTCGGATTAGCTTGGTATCTGGCACAAACGCCAACACTGAATGCAATGTCCGGTCTACTGGCTGTAAGATAGAGTAAACTCCCAATGATGCTCCTATATAAGGTAGGACTTACTTCTACTCCAGAAGAATCAACATTCAGTTTAGTGGATGAGCTCATGGGAGTGGAGGCATGTTTTTTGGAGTCTAGTCCAAACTTCTTGACAATGTTTCTAGCATACTTCTCTTGTGATACAAATATACCCTCCTTCTGTTGTTTGACTTGAAGACCCAAGAAAAATGTGAGTTCCCCCACCATACTCATCTCAAATTCCTTTTTCATCTCCTCAGAAAATTCAATAGCACGATCTTCAATGGTTGCCCCAAACACTATGTCATCAACATAAACTTGTGCCACAAGGAGATAATCTTCATCATTTTTGACAAACAGAGTTCGGTCAGCATACCCCCTTTTGAATCCTCTATCTAGAAGGTAATGTGTAAGCCGATCATACCAGGCTCTAGGAGCTTGTTTTAAGCCATAAAGCGCTTTCTTCAATCTCAATACATGATCTGGAAAGTGAGGATCCTCAAATCCTTTTGGTTGCTCAACAAACACTTCTTCATTTAGATATCCATTCAGAAATGCACACTTGACATCCATTTGATAGAGTTTGAAATTCAAAGTGCATGCAATGGATATGAGAATTCGAATGGATTCGAGTCTTGCCACAGGAGCGAAGGATTCATCAAAATCTACTCCTTCTACTTGAGTGTATCCTTGAGCTACTAACCGAGATTTGTTTTGAATTATCTCTCCATCTTCATCAGTTTTGTTTTTGAAAATCCATTTTGTGCCTATAACATGAACGTTTTCAGGCCTTGGAGCAAGTTCCCACACATCATTCCTCACAAACTGATTCAGCTCTTCATGCATTGACTCAACCCAATTCTCATCTTGAAGAGCCTCTTCAACCCTTTTTGGTTCAAACTGTGCAAGATAGCAATGATATGTTACATGATTGGCTAACAGGATGTTTCCTTTTCTGAGGCGAAGACCTTCATCTAAAGACCCTATGATGTTGCTTTCCGGATGGTTCTTAATTACTCTTGAAGATGGCTTCTTTGATGTGGAGACTTCATCACTTCTAGAGATAGGAGGATGAACTTCCGGAGAAGTAAAAGGACTTGATGTTCTAGACATCAATCTCGTTTCCATTCTTGGGTTGATGGGAGTCGATTCTACTTCTGGTGTAGGTTCTTCACTTTCTATATCCAGAGCTTCTACCTCACCATCGGGCTCTTTGGTGCTCGGCCCTTCTCCATCATCAATCATCTCCACCTTGGATAAGGCATCATCAATCTTGACATTTATGGAATCCATCACTGTCTTAGTTCTCTTGTTAAAAACTCTATACGCTCGACTCGTAGTAGAGTACCCAAGGAAAATACCCTCATCACTTCTCGCATCAAACTTCCCAAGATTCTCCCGATCATTTAGGATATAGCATGTACTTCCAAACACCCGGAAATACTTCACTCTAGGCTTCTTTCCATTCCAAATCTCATAGGCGGTCTTCTTTGTTCCTACTTAGAAAAATATTCTATTGCCAATGTGACACGAGGTGTTGACAGCTTCTCCCCAAAATTTTTGAGGTATTTGTTTGTTAAGCAACATGACTCTTGCCATTTCCTGAATCACCTGATTTTTTCTCTCTACCACTCCATTTTGTTGTGGAGTTTTGGGGGCTGAAAATTCTCTTTTGATTCCATTCTTTTCACAGAAAGACTCGAATCTTGCATTCTCAAATTCCCTCCCATGATCACTTCTAATTTTGGCAATAGGGACCCCTTTTTCGTTTTGTAGTTTCTTGCATAGAATCTCCAACCTCTCACATGCTTCTGATTTTTCTCTAAGGAATTCAACCCAAGTGTATCTTGAGTAATCATCCACAATGACCATAATGGATCTCTTTCCCCCTAGGCTTTCAGTTCTGGTAGGCCCCATTAGATCAACATGAAGTAACTCCAAACACCGAGAAGTAGCAATCACATTCACCTTGTGATGACTTGCCTTTGTTTGCTTCCCCATTTGACATGCACCACAAACGGTCTTCTTTACCTTTCCAAACTTCGGAAGTCCCTCAACTGCTTCAAGTTTGGACACTTTTGCTACTTGTTTGAAATTGGCATGCCCAAATCTGTGATGCCAAAGCTCCAACATATCCACACGAGCACTTATACACGATATGGGTGCCGTGGGAACTATTCCATAACAGTTATCTGTAGTCCGATTTCCCTCCAAAACCTGAATCCCATCTTCATTGATGATCAAGCATCCCTTCTTAGAGAATTGTACCAGAAAATCATCATCACAAATTTGAGTGATGCTTAGCAGATTTGCCTTCAGCCCTTTTATGTATAACACATCTTTCAATAGCGGTAATCCAGGTATCTCAATGGTTCCTTTGCCTAGGACTTGAGCATGACTTCCATCACCAAAGGTCACATAGTCTCCAACCTTTTCTTTGAGTGTCTTAAACAGTGACTTATCCCTTGTCATATGGCGAGAACACCCACTGTCAAGATACCACAAACATGCATTAAACACCTTCAATGAGGTATGCACAAATAAGCTCACATGTGACAAACATTCTTGACCTTCAAACACAAACTTATTATCAGTTTTCATGCTTCTTTCAGATTGATTTTTCATTTTCAGACTCTCAATCATCTCACACAACATTCTATTCTTTCTTTTATATTTCTTAATCAATGATTTAGCTTCAGATATGCTACTGTGTAAGACATGATTCTGATTATCAAAATATTCCAGCATGTGAAAAAATACTCTAGCATGTTTCTTAGTTTTTAACAACTCTACAAGATCATTAGTAAAACACCCTTCAGACATATGCATAGAGTCATTTTCACAAACACTTAAGCTACAATTCAGAATGGTATTTTCCATAACAGCTACCACAACACAGGGGTCTAGGATCACACTTAGGTAATAAAACCACAACAAGTGTACCTGCTCTGATACCAATTGAAAGTTCAAATAGTGTAAAAACACCCTTGAACGTTTAGACCCCCAATTAACAAATTAACCAATTCAAGCTTTATGTCAAACAAATAGTGTACGGAAAATGAACATAAGCTATAATGTAGAATTGGACAAAACTATCTAAGCCAAATTAAAATCACAACCACAATAGAAAATAAAAGGCAAAGATAAAGGGAAGGAAGATGCAAACACAAAGACAACACGCGATGTGTTATCGAAGAGGAAACCGAAGCCCTCGGCGTAAAACCTCTCCGCCGCCCTCCAAGCGGTAAATAATCCACTAGAAAATGTAGTTGGGATACATGGACAGTAATAGACCCTCCAAGCCTAATCTACCCAGTGCACCTAAGCCCTCCAAGCTTCTTGCTCCAACGAGGTTGCGCCGAACCTTTTTCTTTTCTAGCTTCCCGGATTCCGCTACTAGACCATAGCATCAACCAATGAAGATTGGTTCCTTCCTAACTGCTTCCCAGAACACCAAACAACCCTCTCACAGTAATGGATATGGTGAGAACAAGGTTTTGGTAAAAAAGCCTCTCAAGGATTTGGCAATGGAGAGGAAGAGAGTTGAGGAATTTGAAGAGACTCTAATGTAAAGATTGTAGATGGTTCAATCTTGTTTAGCTCTAGGGTTTCTCTCTCAAAATTCTCTCTGGAAGCTCTCTCTCATTTGTGGGTATAAGGGGTATTATACTGAGGTGAGAGGGGAATGTGAAACGTCAGGTTTTTCAAAACAGGGCTGGCTCGCGGCTTGGCCTCGCGGCTTGGCCTCGCGGCTTGACTGAGTTGCGAGATCCAGTCGCGAGATAACCGTATGGCCAGTTGTCCTGTTTTGTCCTGTAGTGCTCCAGCTAGCATGACTGTTCACCTTCCGACATGCTTGGCACGTGTGCTGCATCTGGCGGCATGTAGCCGCGAGTCACCCGTGAGATCCAGCCGCGAGTCTCTGTTTTCTTGCACACTCTTGAGCAATCTTCACTCTATCTCACTCACTACCCTTACAACAAGCCCACCTAAATACAGGGTTACTAAATGCTGAAATACAAGCAAATTTGGCACAGAATAAAACCAATTAGATGGTTGAATAAATTCAACCTTACACACATTACTAAGCTTCTTGGTGGTCAACCTATACAACTTCTCATGCTTTTCTGAGACCTTGTATAACTTTGTATAGGCTGTGTGGATGTCATCTTGTTCATCCATCTTCTCAAACTTGGACTCTACCAATTCCTCTTCTTCTTCCACATCTTCAACAATCCCTTTAGTAGGATTGACAGTGGCAGTGAAGGCATTTAGGATTCTATCATCCTCATTGTCGGAATCATCCTTAGGCTTGGTATCACTCAAAGTAGCAGTAAGTGCCTTGCTCTTCCCAATGGTCTTGAGATATGTAGGACACTCTTGTTTCATATAACCGAAGCCTTGACAGCCAAAGCAAAGGAACAGCATACTGACCGCCAGGCATCCTTCTACCCTTTATCTTGGCTCTTGAATTGTGAGGAGCTAGATTGCCTATGGTCCTTGTCGAAGCCCTTCCCATTGGAATTCTTCATGAACTTCTTGAACTGCCTGGTGATGTAGAACTTCATCTTAGAATCTTCATTGTCTGAAGACTCATCAGTATCACTGCTCTTGGCCTTCAATGCCAAGCTCTTACCATTACCCAACTTGCCAATTCTTGTTAAACCTAACTCATAGGTCTACAGATTACCAACCAGCTCTATCAGAGGAATCTTGTCGATGTTCTTTGATTCCTCGATTGCGGTGATTTTGGCATGGAATCTCTCGGGTAGATATTTGAGCACGTTTCTCACAATCTTGGGTTCAAGAATGGTTTCCCCAAGATTGAAGGTTGAGTTCACTATGTCCTTGAGCTTGGCATAGAACTCATCAAACGACTCATCCTCCTCCATCTTGATTTCTTCAAAGCTTGTAGTAAGCCTCTGAAGCTTTGAATCCTTGACAGCCTTAGTTCCCTCATAGGTTGTTTGGAGAATGGTCCATGCTTCCTTCACAGTTTCAGTGAAGGATATTTTCTTGAACTCCATATTGGTGACCGCACTGAATAAGGCATTCAATGCTCTGCTGTTGAAGTTTGCCGCCTTGATCTTAGCATCATTCCAATCGGCCGGCGCTTCCTTTGGCTTGGTCCAGCCTATCTCCACGGCTTGCCAAACTTTCTCATCTAGAGACTATAAGAAAGCTCTCATGCGTACTTTCTAGTATGCATAGTTAGTGCCATCAAATAGAGGTATTATAAGAGACTGTCCTTTATCCATGATAAATAGGGGTCAATGGATCACACAAAAAATATTAAAACCTAATCAGAGTGTGCCTGCTCTGATACCACTTGATAGGCCAAAAACAAATTGACCCCTTGTGATTAATTAATTGATTAATTAGCCAAATTTATTAATTAATCAAATTAACATGCAAACGCGTGGTAGCATAAACAAATCACCAATTATACTAAGTATGCAGTAGAAAATAAATTGACGCGGTGATTTGTTTACGAATGGGGAAAACCTACACGGCAAAAACCCCACCGGGTGATTTTAAGGTCACCACTCCCGAGAATCCACTATTATTAAAACAAGCGGTTACAAGTAAAGGAATCCTAGTACCTTCTACCAACCTACAGTCCCAATACCCAATTGGACTTGTTCTGTAATGACAATCTCTCATTTTTAATGCACGGCTCCTAGTACGTGACTAACAAATTGCGCGGATCCTAGTACGTGACTTCAATCACCAACTAGAGAAGGTTATTGGCTGCAAAGTTCTTCAGTTCATCCAAACGATGAAGATCAAGAAGATGCTTGGTCAGAAAACCCAACGGTGCACAAACACAGCAACTTCTTCACAAGAATGATGAATTAGGGCAAATTCTATCTCCAGTCACAATTTGCTTGAACAAACTTTGCTCAATACTTGTACAACTTGTGCCCTTTGATGGCCCTTAAAATAATCCATTTATATGTCTAGGGTTGTGAGAAAAGAAAGCCTAAACATACAATCACTAATTAGAGTCAAAACAGAATAAAAATTATGTTTTTCATAAACCTTGATAGATGACCTATCTGTCAAGCTTCTGTCGAACCACGGGCTTCATCAGCTCTACAGGTCTCGATAGATAGCTAGCTATCGAGCTAGCTGTCGAGCTTTAATGACTGACACTTTCTCAGCTTGAATCTTGGACAGACTTGCATGACTTTAACACTTGATCTTGAAATAAGGTTTCTTGAAGTATTAAACACATCCTAGATCTACCCAATTACAAGTAAAGTTCATTTTGTCAAAGGATTAGCCAATTACATAAAATAGTGACATATGTTCCTAATAAGTGAATCGCATATGTCCTAACAATAAGAATGAAAAAGTGAAGAAAAGTAAAATTTGGGGCATATCAAGGTGATTGGTCAATCTTTCTTTCCTTTGATTGTACTTTTTGTAAGCTTTCTTAGCTGTGCGAACCCACTTCATGACATCCCTAAGTCAATTCTTGTATCCTAAAGTTGGATGAAGCAATTGGAGCCTCTCATACGGCCACATCTGGAAGAGGAAAGAAAGGAGGAGAGAAGATGTGAGAGAAAGGAAAAAAAGAGAGAAAAATAAGAAAAAAGAAAAAATAAGTTCAAAGTTGATATAAAGAGCCTTAATGGGTTGAAAACCGAAAGACAATCCAGGCAAAAGTTAGAGGAATGTTGCTAGATGGAGGACTTAGGCAAAAATTAGGAATTGAGAGAAAAAAAAATTCATTCATTTTAACTTGGTGATATGGGAAGGTACAAGGGAGAGACTAAAGAGACTACTCAAGGCACAATTCAAGCACAAGGTTTCCAAGAACAACGGGATGGCATAAAAGTTCCCACAAGTTTGTAATTTAAGTACATATCCCAAATAAAAGCATAAATGTAAGAGGTGTTCTTAAAATACAACCCAATGTCTCAAAACAAATATAAAGTGCAAGCATGTGTGCTAAAAAGAGAAAAGTAATAGAAGCAACAAATTAAAAAGTATGCTATGCTATGTTGTGTCTGTCTGTCTGCAGGATCATTAAAAGCACCTCTTCCTCGGCTAATGGCTCGGAGTCGACTTTGAACCTCCCGCACCATCACCACCACCATCATCATCATCATCATCCCTGCCTTCATACAATTGCTAGGAGTACTCTGTCAACTCTAGCTTGAGGTTTTTCATAAGCAGAACGAGTTCCTCATGCTCTTAGATAGTAGGCTGAATTTTGAAAGAAAGGTTGTTAGAACAAGTATTCAAATGAAAGAATAGAAAGGAAAAGGAACAAGAATGAAAGAGAACTCACCGCTCGTGTGCCTTCAGGGAAGGGGTAGCTTGTGACATTTGTATTGCACCCAACAGGATGCTCCCAAGCAAAGCCATGAGGGTTGTAAGCATAGACCAACCAAGGCAAATAGGGAGGATCAATAATAGCACCGGTTGCAAGGCCTTCCTGACACAAGTGTTTCATTTGAGTGTTACTAATGTACAAGAATGCTGATGATGGCTGATTAAAGGAAATAAGAGAGCAAGAACACATATCGGAGTGGTGAGGGAAGGCATGAGGTGAGTTCCATTGAACTCGTTATAATCTAGCTCATCTGTGACCCTATTGGTGAAGGGGATGCCCAGCCTCCACAGGTTGTACTTCGCAACCTTTAGGGAACGAGAAGCAAGCATAAACACTAGAGGGTCCATGGGAACCCAAGGCGCATCCTCCCCTGCCAACTGTTAGCAGACCCTCTCTGCCAAGTAGATCACCCTCAACCCACCACCCTCAAGGGGTTGAGAGAGACTAGAAGCAACAATAGTAGCTGCCTTCGAGCCCGGGCCCGCTATAGGGGCGACTCTGGCCTAGGGACTCTACATGATCTGTGACAATACATGGGGTTAGAAAGAGAACCTAAGGAGCATGCAAATAGTGAAAGCAATATGTTTCTAACTTATATCCTTGGGAGAGAGCTTGTCAAGGTGAGCTTGAAGCGAAGTGATCCTACTCAAGTCCACCTCAGCCCCTTTAGCAATATGACCCTACTCCATGGCCCAGAGCTAAAAATGGTAGTGTACAAGATTCAGAAAAGAGCAGTTTGCATGATGACAGTGTACAAGATTCAGAAATGACAATTTGTAAGATGACAGTTTACAAGATTCAGAAATGACAGTTTGCAAGAGGTTATGGTACATTTTGCAAGATGTTAGTTTGCAAGGTTCAAATATGGTACAATTTGCGAGACAAATATGGTAGGGTAACAATTTTCTAGATATGGGTATAAATGCAATCAGCAGGAATATGGTACATGGTCCTAAGCTAGATGGCATGTGAATGTATGACTATAAGAATGAGAATGCATGAACTACAAGAGAAAGAGAGAAACTAACCTCAAGGAGCTTCCAAGGCCCCACTAGCTGGCGTAGTGTCCCCTGACTGAGAGTATCTAAGGAGGAGTACAAGTAGGCCAAGCATACCAACCTCTAGTTGGCAGCCCGAGCCCTCTCAAATTCTTGGAAAAGGGTTAACCATCTCAAAGACATCGTCTACCCAGCACTGGCAAACAAGTATGCCTCTAACAAGTACAGTAGAAAGAACTTGGCCATCCAAAGGCACTCCTTAGCCGTCCCTTGTGGATGATGCATGAAATCCGCCTCAAGATGAGCATAGTAGATTGTCTTAGTAGCATACCTCCTCCCCAGCAAGTCTATGCCCAATCGAATGCCCGACTCGTCCTTTAGACTAATCAGGACCCCATTAAACTGCAAGCTAGTCATGCGGTGGAAGTCGTGAGGAGTGATGGTCATCTCCCAGCCAGTAATGTGGAAGGTGAGGGTAGTGTCCCACCACCTCTCAGCCAAGGTCTACGCCAAGACAGCACTAGCAGACCTCTCAGGCATCCAATAAACAACGAGCTCAAAACCCATAGCACGAATATGGCCCCGAGTCTCCTTGGTCAGGATGGAGTACCACACCAAGACTCGACTGGTGTTACCCCTACCAGAATATGGGGCAGAAACTTGCGAAAAGAGAATGGGATTAAATTCATGATTAAGTGAAGGAAAAGGTGAGAAAATGATATTGGATGCATAATTGGATGAAGTGTGACATGAGACATATATTTGAGTTAAAAAATGGTGAAGGATGATGTTAAAATTGCAAACAGATGAAAAATGGGTGAAAAGGAGCTAAAATGTCCAAATTAGGGCCTCTGCCTAGCACTATGCGTACGTAGGAAAGACCCTGTGTACGCAAATTTCTTCACGTATATGTAGGATGGAACCTGCTTGCATAAACTGAAGAACAGATGCACGCATGCATGAATAAACTTGCGTACGCATGAATCAAGGCTGCGCACGTAGGCTCAAATCTGCGCACGTAAGAACGAACACAGAAGGTTATTCTTCGATATTCTCCAAGTTTTTTCAACCAAAACTCAACCTAAACATGTTCCTACCCCTCCTAGAGCGTTAGGTTTTCATCTAAACCCATCCCAAAGCAAAACCCAAGTATTTACAGGTTTAAAATATATTGAAATAGAAGAACAAAGGAAAACTTGAAAAATGAGAAAAGTTTGAAAAACTTATTGATTTAGCCCTTGCACCTTTCGAAAGGTGTTGTGATCTGTAGGTCAAGGAAGGAGGCACTATTAGCCTCATCGCTCCATTCCAACGGGTAAGGTGGAGAGCATTGGTGGAAAGGATGTAAGAACTCTTCCTAGACTTGGGTGCCATTGAAGGAAATGAGAGAGTTTGAGAGAGAAGTTGAGATTGAAGAAGAAGATGAGGGTCAAATTATGAGGGAATGAGAGAGGTAGGAGGTTTTTGTAAGGAGAGTTAGAGAATGAGAAGAGATGGGGGAAGATGAGGGGAATGAAAAAAATGAAATTGTTGGTAATCGTTGGGAAAAAAAAAAAGGATGAAGAGGTGGGAACACACCTAGTGGCTAAAATTTTAGGCGCCCCTGCTAAACTACATGTAATTTAGCAAAAAAAAAAAAAAAATTTCAAAAGAATCCCATGGAGTTCCCAGGAGGTTGAATGTGCAAAGGAAAATTGAAAAATACATCCAAAGATGGCAAAAATATCATAGCATATCAAAAGCATCCCCAGTGGATCAAAAGCATAAAAAACATCCCAGTGGATTGAAACCACCAAAAATATCCCCAGTAGATTGAAAGCGTCAAACATCCCTTAGTGGGCCAGAAGTCATTATAAAAACTCCTTTATCAGTCAAGATCATCAACTAAATCCCAAGTAAACCCAGTATCATAAATAGACTCCCTTGTGAGTCCAAGGCATAGAAGCAACCCCTTTGAGAGTTGCAAAATAAATTTCCCTAGTAGTGTTTGGTTAAACCCCCTCGAGGGTGGAGTTAACTGCAATCCAAGTGATTTATGAGAAAGAAGAAGATAATCATTCCTTAGTGAAAGGAAGTTCCCCAATAAACAACACACCATCAGAAAGTCCCCAGTGCACTACCCCCTCCTCCGTGGATCATACATCAGCAAGACTTCATGGTAGGTCGGAATCATCACCGAAACACTTTTCAACAGAATTATACTCCCTAGTGAGTCCTCAGCATCCTAGTAGATATTTCATCCAAAAACAGTTAGAAAGTCAGAATACAGAACTTATGCACATATCCAACAAGAATTGAATATGCAGGCATAGATCTTATACAAGTCAGAGTGGTGCATATATTCTTTGGGAATTACATATGCAGGCACTGACCCATATAACACATAATTCGTGCACATAACCTACGAGAATTGAACATGCAAGCACAAAATCCCATACAAGTCAGAAAGTCAGAATACAAAACTTGTGCACATATCCTACGGGAATTGAACGTGCAGGCACAAATCCTATACAAGTCAGAGTGGTGTACATATCCTCTGAGAAGTCAGAATACAGAACTTGTACACATATCCTATGAGAGTTGAATATGTAGGCACAGATCCTATACAAGTCAGGGTGGTGCACATTTCCTATGAGAATTAAACATGCACGTGTGGTAGAAGAGGTAGAGATAGAGATAGAGACCAAGGTCAATCCGAGGCAAGAGCCTCACCAGAGTAGGTGGAGATGAAGATGGAAGACAATTACCACCCGGAGAAGTTTGAGGCAAGAGCCCTAGATGGACACCACATATATATCCTTTTAAGCTTGTAAGAGCACCCTTGTTTGTTTGTTTGAGCTCGTAAGAGCACCTTTGTTTTTGTTTTTGTTTTTGTTTTTGTTTTTTTTTTGTTTTGTTTTGTTTTGTTTTGTTTTTTGTTTTTTCCTTTTAGTGACTCTAGGATAGTGAGTCACTCGCCTTTTGCTTGCATTTGGCAAAATAGGTTTTGGGATAGTGAACCTGTTGTTGCTCGTTTCTTGAGCAACAAAGGTGAAAATTTGAACGTACGAATTCCACGCAACTCTTCGAAGTTGCACCTTGCCCTATGTATGCGTGATGTGTGTCATATGTGTGGGTTGGGCACAAGTTATATGTCAAAACAAAATGTTTCGTCTCTTATTCTTTTGATTCTGTTAGCGAAGCTCACAAATCAAAATAAGGGCATCTATAGACACCGCAATTTGTACCCTTTACGACTCAGGTTCTTGTTCCCCAATGATGTTGAATTCTAAGACCCAAGGTTGGTTTAGGGCCCAATAATATGATGAATTAACTTGAGAAATGTTAAAATGAAAAATATAACTTTTAATGAGCAAATAAATCTATTTCTAGAAAAATAAGACCAAGGAAACCTCGCTATGCGCATGCAAGAATCAGCCTACACACGCAGCTTTCTACATGCGTACGCAGGCCTGATCTTGCACACACATAGTGAATTCTAGAAACTATACAAAACAAGTTTTCTGCATTATTGTTAAGGTTTGGAACAAATCCCACATCATCTGGGAGTCGTTCCAAACCCCTATTTTGACACTATAAGTAGCCTTACATGGTCTATTTTCAAAAGACACGGAAATCTCACGAGAAAACACTAGAAATAGTGAATCAAAGAGAGAGTTTTTCACAGAACATCCTCAAGTCAATTTTCTTTTGATTAGGGCCTTTTCTATCCTTGATCTTTGAGTTTAAGATCACTGTTTTATTGAATTATGAATAGATTTGATTAAAGGGAATGGTCAAAAATCAAGCTTAAAGAGCTTTTGCTTGAGGTATCTAGTCTAAACTTTTCTTTTCTTTTTCTTTTCCTTTTTGCACTTTAATCTTTCTGTTTGATTTATTTTCTTGTTACAATATGTTTTAATATGTTTGTGTAGTCTAGGTTTATGTTTTTGTACGTTTAAAATGCATGTTGGGATGTTAGATTCAGTGCTTTAAGTTTTGTTGTATTTCTAGGGTTTTTGGGCAGAAACCTGCACATGCAAGCTTGATTATGCCCAAGAACTTGCCCAGAAACCCTAATTTTATTTTTTTGATTTGCTTCTGCTTTCACATGTATATTCTTGTTTCGTTTCTTTTCCGTACTTTTATGCTTTCAAAACTTCCGTTTCACATGTTTTATTTGTTTGTTTGTTTTTCACATGTTAGAATAGGGTTTCTCTTATGTTGTTTGTTTTGTTATGAACATGCATGCACATGCTCATGCATAATGTCATAGGTGCTGAGTTGCTCCAAGGTAAGTAAAGGTAAGCATGCATTTGTAATGAAGATGCATTTGTGGTATGATCTTACTTTGACAATGTGTATGAACATGCTTGTTTGGATGAGTATTTCCAATGTGTAGATGCAATCACATGTTGCGTAGATCTTTCTATGCTTGTGTTTTTGCCATGATTTGCTTGTTGCCTTGGTTGAATAACATGGAGTTAATGATGAAGCATGCTTAGATGTATGATTAGGGTTTGTGAGGTGATGAATGCTTTGATACCATGATTAGATGAATGCTAGGGTTTATGATGATGTGTTATGCTATGATGAGATGAGTGGTAGGTTGTTTGATATGCATGATTAGATGTATGGTAGGCCTTGGTTGATAAGTATGATAGATATATGGTTAGGGATGCTTGATGCCTTGTTGATTGTTAGTGTATGCTAGTGTGTGTGAGTTAGATACAAGTATTGAGTGTGCCTTTAATAGGGTTAAGACATAAGGCACAATGATGGGAAGCCAACCTTAGGGTTGGGCGGTTTTGGGTGCCTAATACCTTCCCAAGACCGTACCTTAACTCCAAACCCATATCTCTAGTAATAAGATTAAAAGGTCCTTTCTCGAAAGGACGCTATATATATGGTTCCTAGGCCATTGCAAAAATTAGGTGGCGACTCCTAAAAACGACCCCTTGCGTCCACAAGTCTTACTTCCCTCTCCCCTGTGTGTGTAAGTTTAACTTAACTAACTTTATAAAAAAAGAGGCAATGAATGACTTTCCCGTTTATCCCTTTAAAACGTTTTCACTATTCTCAAGCATAACAAACGGTAATAGATAGCAGATGGTAATGCCATAGATATATTAAATCAAATAGTTATGATTACATAATACATTAATAGTAATATAAAAGGTATATAGCTGTATACGAATTTAACATATTACATTTACAACTAGCTATTAACCCACGGCATTATGTAACATTAAGTCAGTCTTATCATTTTGGAAAGTTTTTTGAAACCAGTTAGTAAAATAAAACGGAAATATTAAGAGATATTTTGATTTGAAATAAATATATAATAATTTTATATCCAACATTTTAAAGCTTATATTCAACTTTTAATCTAGATCTACTAGCCTCATGTAGTCTTTCAAATGTTTTTTCATGATACTTAGTTGGAATAGCTCCTTGAATGCAATTTATATCTGCTCATGAATCTACTAATGCTATTGTTGTGCCTTGTGAACTCATACTATCTTTTTGTTTTTGTTTTTTTGTTTTGTTTTGTTTTTTTTTGAAGACGTACTATTTATCTACTTTTATAGTCAATTTTGTATACCATTTCTGAAAAATTATTCTATCAATCAAATTTTAAAATCCTGTGACATTAAATTCTTAAATTTCAAATTATTAATTCCTTCATTGTTTTCTTCTTTAATTATTAAGTTATACGATTTTCCTTCTTCAAGTATAAATGTCCTTTTTTTTTTTTTTGAGGGAACAATAATACTTATTAGAACACACAAACACAAAAGTAGTATATGGAGTTTTTTAAATAGGCTTATAATATATTACATAACTAGAGTACCACAACAAAAGGGTCTAACTTTTGTAGTAGTAGCCTGGGGTTATAAGAACTGAAACTCTAATTTTAAAGCAACTAGATTTGGGTCCATTTGTTCTTTTGAGAAATTTATTTCATTTTTCAATTCCCTAATGTCTTGTTTTATTTGATTTATTTCTAGTTGGAGGTCATGTAATGTTACTGGCCTCCTGTTTAAACCTTCTAGCTATTTTCCATAAATTATAATAATTTGTTTGTTCTCTATTTATTTTATCAGGGTTTGCTTGATTTGCTTGATTGGCTTAATTTTCTTAAATATTCCTTCTTGATTAATGGATCTTTCAATTTTGTCAATTAATTCTATTATTATTTATTCTTCTTTTATTAAAGTAGTTATAGTTTTCTTACACTAGCACATATATATAAATATATATATATATATATTTTAAATGTAATTCTACCACTGCGCACTCTTGGTGTAATGGTCACTTCATAAGTATAATAGCTTATGGGATGTTGGGGGGCAAGGGCCAAGGGCCAAGGTTCAAGTCTCCAGGAGGGAGCTTCACACACATATACACTTAGATTAAACTAGAGTAGAATTTCAATCTTGTATATATATATATATATATATATATATATATATGATACCACAAAGGGGCAAAGGTGAAAGCACAGTAATATAATATTGAACTTAAAGTAAGTAAAGTAAAACCAGCCAAGAAAGCGGTAGCAGCAATTGTTAAAATAAGAAAATTGAAAATAGAACCAGCCAAGAAGGCGGTAGCAACAAGTATATTAAACACAAAGTTGAAAGTAATTAGATTGAAAATAATGTAAAACCATCCAAGAAGGCGGTAACAACAAATATATTAAACACAAAGTTGAAAGTAGTTATTATTGAAAATAGATAACAGTACTTACAACAGTAGTAGTTATAGGATTTCAACAGTTCAACAATACAAGGCTTGAAACTAGTTCTAGTTACAAGATTTGTAGGGAAGTAGTAGGAAAATCCTAATCATTGGAACTCTTTCTAAGGAAGACTCTAAAGAAAGTTCTAAAAACCAAAGGAAGTTCTGAGACTTAACACAAGGGACATCCCCTTAAATAGGCAGAAAAAGCGTAATGAACAGTAACAGTGAACAGTGTAAAGTTGTAATTTACAACTATGTGTTTTTTTGGCTTTAATTCTGTGCCAAATTTGATTGTAATTATGTTCAATCTTATGTACCCTGTATTTTATGTGGGATTTAATTGTAAGGGTTATGTATGTGTGAGAGAGAGCGTGTGAAGACTCAAGCAAATTAAAGACTGAAGAGTTTTCGCGGGTAGCTCGTGACTAAGCATCCCGCGAAATGATGCATGTGCCCTGCACATGACTTGAATGTGAAGAGTCAGGACAAATGAAGACAGCTGTGTTTTGCGAGTATCTTGTGGGTAAGGCCTTCCTGCGAGACACTCGTGAAACATTCTGTTTTGCTAGATTGTCCTATCTGATACACACTTTCTGTACCCACACTATATATACTCCCATTACTCACGTATGTTAGTGTGGCTATTTAGAGAGAAAAACCCTAAGAGAGGTTTCTACAACACACACCTATTAGAGAGAGCTACCCATTCTTAAAGAGAAATCTTTGCAGTCTCTTCTCATTCCCTCTCCCATTGTTATACCTATTGGGCGGAGATTTCTACCCAAACACTACCCATACACATTCAAAGTGTTGAGAGTGCTTTTGGCGCTGCTGGGAAGCATTGGAAGATGCCAAGGATGGCAGATGCAACGTGGAGCTTGTTGTGGGATCCGGAGAGCTAGACAAGACATGGTTTCGAGAAGCCTTGTTGGAGTAGGAGCTTGGAGGGCTTAGGTACATCGGGTAGATTAGGCTTGGAGGGTCTCTTGCTAACCCATGTATCCCAACTAATTGTCTAGTGGATCGATTACCACTTGGAGGGCGGCGGAGAGGTTTTATGTTGAGGACTTCGGTTTCCTCTTCAATAACACATTGCTGTGTTGTCTTTGTGTCATCTTTCATCCCTACTCTTTTACCTTTCATTTTACTATTGTGTTTTTATGAATATGGGTTAGAGTAGCTTGTTTGTTTATACGCTCTCATTTACTCTTTTCTGCACTTAGTAAAAGTTAAAGTAAAATCTATCGAGCCGTAATTTTAATTTGGGGGTCTAAATAGCTCTTGTGTTTTCACACATTTTAGAGCATTCAAACAGTAAAAGTGAACTGTAATCAGTGAATAGTAAAAGTGAACAATGATTTTTCACTTTTTGACTCAAATCAGTAGTATCAAAGGCTTTGTCTGGGTCTTCTGTCCAAAGAGCCAAATTGTGCCGAAAGTGACCATGAGGTGACTAAAATCATGAGGAATTTTTAAAAGTAGCATCATTTGTGGGGCAAGCAGTACAATAATTGGGACTTCACCAGGGGTAAACATTGTAGCATTTTGGCCGTTATGCAGGCCAGACAAATAAGAGAATCAATCTTCTTCTAAATCAGGAGTATCTTCTTCATCATAACCAAACAGTTCTTGATTGTAGGGGTAATAGGCTTGATGGATGTGAAAAATAGGTGCATTGGCTAGTTCAACCGGGGTAAAAGCATCTTGTGTGATAATGGCTTGAGGTGGCTAACCATTAATCAGTATCATAAGCATTTGATGGGTAGCCATCATAAGGATCCCATGGGGGATCATCATTGCATTCATGTTCCTGATAAATAGCATATTGATTATTGAATCCTCAATATAGAAGTGGCTCAAACTCTGGAGTTTTCCTGGGGTGAGAAAACTTCTTGGATTACAGTGGTCTACTATTCGCATATGAGAAATGGCATTAGCATAAGGTCTGGGACCAAAAACAGAAATTCTTTCTATGCTTCCTATGAAATGATAATCTTTCCATAGGTTCTGGGCGACCTCAAGAATTTGATTATTGAAATAGTTTCTCCAGCATTCTGCAAGAGCATAAGGATTTGTAAAGCAGGGCTATGTTCAGATCTTTTGATCTCTGGTTCGAATATTTCAAGACACTTGTTACAATTGCTATTCTTGATCCTTCTAATTTAGATGATCTTAGTGACATCCTTGAACAAGCAGATTGGGAAGAACACTTTGGGAGCAGTCTCAGAGTGTATGAAAAGAAACATCCGTTTCCTGGCCTTCTGGTCAATTATGATGAAATGTAATTTTGCTCCATTTTCACTATTTGGTGAAGGGCAAAGTTTGGCTACAAACTTAATTGTAACCTAAAGTTATAACTCCCACCTAAAAAATTAACATAATTACATGTTTAAAAATTTAATCATTGGATAGCATGATTTTTATATTCTTAATGTACTTGTAAAATTTCGTGTCAATCGAATTATTTACTATTCAATCTATAAATTTATTTTTTACACATAATTTAAATTACAAAAACTTAAAGTTTAAATATGGGCTAATTACAACTTACCCACATGTGGTTTGACTGAAATTTAAGTTGTCTACACGTGGTTTGAAATTTAACACTTTACCCATTTGAGATTAGCTCAGTTAAGTTTTTGTAACCAACTTCTGCTAAAAAAATTGGGCTAAATATGTATTTTTGCTCCCATTTTATATCTCTCCTCTGAAAATATAAAAAAATATTCAAAAAAAGGGAAAAGAAGATCAAAAAGTGAGGGTTTTAAGAACAAATATTAGCCCCACTTGTTCTTAATTTTTACAAAACTTTCACGTTTCGATATTGTTTTCCCTATTCTTTTATGTTTTGGGAGGAGACAGACATAAAAGGTAGCAAAATTACATATTTAACCCCATTTTTAACAGAAGTGGGTTACAGAACCCTAACTGAGCTAATCTCAGGTGGGTAAAGTGCCAAATTTTAAACCCTGGGTAGGCAACTTAAATTTTTGTCAAACCACATGTGGGTAAGTTACAATTAGCCCTTTAAATATTTAATTAATGACATAGCTATTGATCTTTAATTTTCTGAAATTTTTGCAAACATGAAGAATATAAGAAGAAAATGTAATCCAACGATAGATTTGTCAAAATTTATATCTAATAAAAAAAATATTAAGTAGAGTTGTAGTTTTAGACTACAACCAAGTTTGTTGTCAATTTTTTTTTTTTCAAATAGTAAATGTGTACACTATTACACACTAATAAACAGTACTGCACATGTACAGTAGCTATCAGAAATAATTCTATATTTTCTGTCTGAATAGTCATCACTTGCCAATAAATTGGATGGTGTATTATTAATATCATCTTTGGCGTTGGCTGTAATAACAGTACTAATAGTATCCACTAAACTAGCAGCTTGATAATAATATTTATGGGGAGTGGAAGAGTCCTTGTGCAGACTTTGAGTCCATCGATAGATTGGGCCATGGGAATGAATTGGGTCAAGCTTAATTGCATGGGGAATGGGCCGTAAGAAAAAGGAAATTTAATAAACCTTAAACCCGAGAGAGGAAAACACCACGGTAAAGTGGTTCTCGTGAAGAAGGTGAAGAATTAACCTTATTTATGGTGCGGTGCACGGATGATCCACGTGTATCTACCAGATGGCACCTAGGACTGCGGGAAACTTCCCAAACATGTAAGAAGGTTGAAGTTTTTTATCTCTGCCTTAATTTGGGAGCCCTTACCTAACCTTTGCCGCATTAAATACTTATGAAATAGCCTAAACAACAAAAATATCCCCCAGAAGACAGAGTTTTGGGATAAAGGAAGGGAGGAAACCAATAAAGTAAGAAAAATATCCCTGAGAGTTAGGTTGACAACATAACAGCTATGAAAGTAGGAACAGTAAATGTGCCTATAAATAAGAAGGAAGTCAATCTGAAAAGGGGATGATGATTCCACGGGAGAGAAGGAATTTTAGTAGAGGAAGTACTTAAAATTCTCTTGTAATACTCGCAACTATTGAAATCAATTATTTGAGCTTCCCATTGTGGAGTGTTAATTCCCAACTATTTCACAGTAAAGTAGATTGTGTGAATCTTTTGTTTGTATTCCGTGGAAGTTAACTAGGGGACGAATTTTGTCCACCCACAATTGGCGCCATCTGTGGGAAACTCTACTAAGCAGTAGGCTCAAAAGTTGGTTTACTTTAGGTGGCTCATCAGTCTCAGAGCGGTCCATCCCATCTAGAGTGTCCAAGTGTCTCAGAAGAATCCGTTCATGTGGATCGATGTATAAGATTTGAAGTTCATAAGGAGGCTCCATGGCCACCAAGTTCGTGTCCACAAGGAGAGCAATCTGCTACTAACACGGACGATCCTTTACATCCTAGCAGAGAGAGGGAAGTGGAAAGGCTAAGGGAGCAAGTGGTGGTGTTGCAGAGGGAGGTGGATGGGGATAAGGACTTACTTTGCTGTAAGGATGAAGAACTTCATCACTGAAGAGGTACGAGTCCAGCGCCTAGTCATTCCCAAGGAGAAGAGCAAGTGATGGGAGATAGGACCAAGAAGAGAGATAGGAAAATGATACATCCCCATGGGGAGCTAGAGCAGACTTTTTACAGGGAAAGAACGGTCTCCCCACCCCCCACGAAGGACAGAAGGGAAGAGCAAGAAAGGGAGAGGCATAGAAGCCCTATTTCTCAACACACGACAGTTCCTCACTCCCGAATCCCAATGACACTATTAGCCTCGGGAGGTGATGCTATGAGCAAAACTTTGCAGCAAATATCTCAATCTCCTTTATCTGAGGAGATTGAGAAAACTAACCTACCTCGTAGGTTTATGAGGCCAACCTTTACCATATATGATGGCAAGACGGACCCTGTGGAATGTGTCAATCATTATAATCAAAGCATGGCCATATACTCTAAGAATGAAGCTCTAATGTGTAAGATTTTCCCTTCCAGCTTGGGGCCACAGCTATGAGGTGGTTTGATGGGTTGGAAAAAGGATCTATTCGAGGGTATGATGAGTTGATTAGAGCGTTTGGGGCAAGATTTGTGATGTGCAGTACGACCCCAAAGCCATTCGCCTCACTCCTTACCATGGCAATGAAGGAGGGGGAAACCCTTAGAGCATATTTAGATCATTATTGGGAGTTGTATAATGAGATTGGGGGAGATAATGGTGGAATTGCAGCTAGTACTTTTAAAGTGGGGCTTCCTATTGATTCTAATTTAAGTCCTTCTTTGGACGTGAAGCCAGTTACATATATGAACAAGTTAATGGAGCGAGTGGAAGAAAACAAGAGGTTGGAAGATGACTAGTTGCAGGAGAAGGCTAAACCAAAAGCTCCTACTGTGGAGAAGAAGGAGGTTAAAATAGATCAAGCTCTTCGACCTCGGAGGGATTTTTTTCCCTAGGTTCAGAAGCCGAGATCAGAGGTAGTAAGCTCATTATACAAAGAGCCCGTGTACTAGATTGTGGACAAGATAAAGAATGACCCATACGTTCGTTGGCCGAATAAAATTAGTGGGGATGTCGCGAGGAGAAATTAGAATCTTTATTGTTCATGCCATCGGGGCCATGGGCCCACAACTAAAGATTGCCGAACCTTGAAGGATTATTGACGTTAGCTTGAAAACGCAGGCTATTTGGGGGAATTCTTGATGTAGGAGGATTCTTACCTGTAAGAGTTAGAGGGGACTAGCACTTCAAGAACTTCGGCCCCAGCTTGGGGGCCCATAGGAGTGATACATACAACTAGCCAACAAACGGGGACCCCTGAAGCTCTACCTTGGATATTGGCTGTGGGTTCCACTTCAGACCTAAAGCTAGATGGCCCCGTGCCTAAGAAGGGGCACTAGGAATGATAGGCCAGGAATGTATTGACCCCTTGTGATGAATTAACCAATTGATTTAGCCAAGTTAATTAATTAATTCAATTAATATGCATAATGCGTGGTAGCACAAAAAAATCACCAATTAACTAAAGTGCAGTGGAAATTAAATTGACACGGTGATTTGTTTATGAATGGGGAAAACCTACACGGCAAAAACCCTACCGAGTGATTTTAAGATCACCACTCCCGAGAATCCACTATTATCAAAACAAGCGCTTACAAGTAAAGGAATCCCAGTACCTTATACCAACTTACAATTGAACCCTTACCCCAATACCAAATTGGACTTGTTCTGTAGTGACAATCTCTCATTTTCAATGCACGGCTCCCAGTACGTGACTAACTAATAGATGCGCGGATCCTAGTACGCGACTTAATCACCAACTTGAGAAAGATGTTGGCTGCAAAGTTCTTCAGTTCATCACACAATGAAGTTCAAGAAGCTCCTTAGTCACAAATCCCCACGGTGTATAAACACAGCAGCTTCTCCGATCACAATTTGCATGAACAAGACTTTACTTCACACTCGTGCAACTTGTGTAACCTTTGACGGCCCTCAAAATAATCCTTATATATGTTTAGGGTTGTGAGAAAAGAAAGCCTAAACACATACTCACGGATTGGAGTGAAATCAGCTCTAAAAAATTGAATTTCATAGACCTCAACAGATAGGGTATCTATCGAGATAGCTGTCAAGTTTCGGGCTTCAGGAGCTTTTTAATCCTCGATAGATGCTAGCTGTTGAGTTTTAAAATCCTGCACTTTCTCACTTGTTTCTTGGATAGACTTGCATAACTTTAACACTTGAACTTGAAACCTTGTTCCTTGAAGTATTAAAATCATCCTAGATTTACCCAAATACAAGGAAAGTGCGTTTTGTCAAAGGATTAGCCAATTACATAAAATATTGACATATGTTCCTAACATCAAATCACATATGTCCTAACAATCTCCCCCTTTGGCAATTCGTGACAAAACCATAACAAACAAATGAACATATGAGAGAAGTCATAAATCACTCAATTCATACTTACTTGTTGAATACAATAAAATCTATCCTAACACAAACTCTTGAAAAACTTTGCAAGAAGAGAGTTTATGGCAAGTAGACTTTGACAACTTGTATTTCTAAAACACTTTAAACAAAACTCATCAAGGCATCTTAGTGTGAAACAGAAATATAAGATTGCATACATTATATAAGAAACATGTGTATGAAGAAAGAAAAGAAAAAAAACATATGGAATGATAGGTGAATAACATACATCAACACACACACACACACACACACACACACACACACACACACACACATATATATATCCAATGATATGTACAATGTATGTCAAATGGTCACAAGACCAATATACATGAGGTAAATGTAAAATAAAGACAAGAAAAATACATAAAAGCCTCACTACATCCCTCAAAGAATATGGACACTTCCCCTAACAAAAATCTCCTATATTAACCCTCCCCCTATGAGTATGATAATGTAACTTTTGGGCACCCCAGAATGAGTTTTCTTGATGCATTTCAGGGGTACCATAAGATAGCTTTGGCCCCCGAAGACCAGGAGAAAGCTTCTTTCATTACACCTACTGGAAATTTTCATTACAAAGTTATGTCATTTGGTTTGAAGAATGCGGGATCCACTTATTAGTGGATGGTGACCAAGATGTTCAAAGAATAGTTGGGAAGGAATATGGAGGCTTATATAGATTGACATGGTGGTAAAGAGTAAGGCCATAGAAGATCACCTCACGGATCTCGCGGAAACCTTTGAGACATTGCGAAAGCACCGTTTGAAATTGAATGCTTCTAAGTGTGCATTTGGGGTCAGCTCCGAAAAGTTTTTGGGGTATCTAGTCACTCACCAAGGCATTGATGACCATGGGTATTTGTTCAACGACTTACTGGGATGATCATGGCCCTTAATAGATTCATTTCATGGTATGCAGATCCAATTGCTGAAGAAGTTTAAGGACTTTCAATGGACAGATGAATGTCAGCAGGCTTTCGATGAACTTAAATTATACTTATCACCGGCTCCCGTCTTGTCAAGACTAGTTCTTAGAGAGACATTATACATGTATCTAGCCATAACAAACCACACGGTTAGTGCAGTCTTACTAAGGTTTGATCAGGGAGTTCAAAAGCCAATCTTTTATATTAGTAAAACTCTTGTGGAAGCTGAAAGCTGCACTTTCAATAATCCATGTTGTACGGAAATTGCCCCATTATTTTCAAGCCCATACGATAATTGTATTAACCAAACAACCTCTACAGGCATTACTTAGAAGGTCGGACTTCACGGGAAGGATAGCCAAGTGGGGGGCTTCCTTGGGAGCTTTTGATATTCAGTACAGGCCCTGTACCTCCATCAAGGGATAGTTTTGGCTGATTTCGTGGTGAAATTTACTCCCAGGCATCTAGAAATTATGCAAGTAGAGGGAAGCAAGGTAGCAGAACTTTGTGAAAGAATATGGTAAGTGTATGTGGATGGGGCATCAAATTGTCGAGGAGTAGGAGTGGGAATTATACTGATCTGTTTGAAAGGAATCAGAGTGGAAAAGTCATTCAGGCTGGGCTTTCCAATGTCAAATAATGAAGCTGAGTATGAAGCTCTCCTTGCAGGACTTAGGATGTCTAGACAGGTAGGGGCAGACAAAGTACGGTTACACTGTGATTCTCGACTAGTTGTTAGTCAGATCTGTAGCGAGTTTGAAGTCAAGGATCATAGGATGATGAGCTATTTGGAAGAGGTCGGAGTATTAAAGCGTCAATTTAAGGAGATGGAGAATTTACAAATCTTTAGGGGTAGCAACAGTCATGCCGATTCTCTGGCTACTTTGGCTTCTTTAGTGGCAGATCCCCTATCGAGGATTGTATTAGTTGAGCTTTTACCTTTTTCCAGTGTTATCCCTTCGAATAAGGACTTAATCTTAAGCATACATCCATTCGTAAGTAGGATGAATCCTATTATAGCTTATCTCTGAAATGGGACTTTCCTCGAGGACAAGAAAGAGGCCGAACGCATTAGATGTAGATCTTCGCGGTATTGGGTATTTGAAGAGGTGAAGCTATATAGAAGGTCAAACTCGGGTCCTTATTTGTTTTACGTGCACCCCGAGCCAGTTAAGGTATTTTTGGAAGAATTAGATAAAGGAATATGCGGGAGTCATATGGGAGGAAGATCATTGGCGCACCGAGCCCTCATTCAAGGATATTGGTGGCCGAACATGCAGAAACAAGCCATAGAATTCTCCAAAAAATGTGATAAGTGCCAAAGGTTTGCCCCTGGCATTCATCAGCTAAGGGATCTTCTTAATCCTATATCTAGCCCATGGCCATTCATTCAATGGGGGCTGGACATAGTGGAACCTTTCCTGAAGGCAGCAGGAAGTAGAAGGTGGCTCTTGGTAGCAATGGATTATTTCATCAAGTGGGTGGAAGTTGAGCCCCTCGCTAGTATTCGAGATACAGATGTTAGGAGGTTCTTTTGGAAGAACATTGTGACGTGGTTTGGTGTGCCAAGAGTTCTCATGTCAAACAATGGGTTGCAATTTGATAGTAAGGATTTTAGGCAGTATTGTATGGAGTTAGGAATAACTATCAAATATTCTACCCTGTCTTATCCACAAAGCAATGGTCAAGCGGAAGCGACTAATAAGTCCATCGTTAATGGGTTGAGGAAAAGGCTTGATGAATCAAGGGACGATGGGCGGAAGAGTTACTAAACGTGCTATGGGCATATCGAACTACTCCATGGCATTTCACAGGAGAAACTCCCTTCTCCATGACGAATGGGGTAGAAGCTATGATAACCATGGAAACAGGACTACCGACTTCTCGGACATACGTATTTAAAGTGAAGAAGAATGATCAACTACTTTGCAAGCATTTGGACTTAGTAGAAGAAAACTGCGATGTGCTTTAGAAAAGTTGCCTAACTATCAATAGAGGGTTAGCCGGGGGTACAACAAGGGTATCAAGAGTAGGGAGTTTATACTAGGAGACTTGGTGCTCATAAAAGTTCTGGGTAATACCCGAGATCCATCTATGGGAAAGCTAGGCCCAACCTAGGAAGGGCCCTATAAAGTCACATCCATTATAGGGACTGGAGCCAAAATTAAACTAAGTTCTCTACCTTAGCCTGACCTCAGGGTCATTAATAGAAAACAAAATTAAAACTTCATTGAAAATAAACCTCGCGGTACTAGACCCTGTCTTTACCTCGGTTGGGTTTTAAGTTGAGTTCTTCGCCTTAGCCTTACCTCAGGGTCACTAACAAAAAACAAAATTAAAACTTCACTGAAAATGAACCCCGCAGTACTAGACACTGTCTTTGCCTCTTAAAGGTTTTAAACTGAGTTCTCTGTCTTAGCCTGACCTTAGGGTCACTAACAAAAAAGCAAAATTAAAACTTTATTGAATTAAATTCCATGGTACTTGGCCCTGTATTTACCTCGGGTGAATTTTAAACGGGATTTTCTACTTGACTTCATGGATACTAATAGAAAATGTGGCTAAGACTTTGTATAGGAAAGGAAATGAGCCTCAAATGAAGGGAGCTCCATAAAGCAAATATCCCAGGTAAGTTGTTGACTAATTCGTCATTTAAGTTTGATCCATTAGTCAATTATTAAACTTTATCACAACTTAGCTAATTACTAATCTGATGGAAGAGAAATGGTGTTCCCTCCATGGGAAGGAGGTATGAAAGTTAGCAATCAAATGTTTAAGTAGATTAGGAAATACAAGCATGAAGCATAGATAGATAAAGAAAAATACACTTAGAAGTATTTTCATAGGTAAACATTTCAAGCACTTAGAGTAGTAAGTTATAAAACAAAAGCCCCTAAAATTGGGCAAACCATAGGATTGTTTAAAAAAAAAGAAAGAAGCTAAACACGAGAAGGTTCCTCGGTTGAAGAAAGTGGCGCAGAAGTGGTTGCCCCATCAACCTCATGGATAGGAGATTCATCATTGATGATGGCCTGGATTTCAGGGTTGGGAGTAATGACCAGCTCCTCGGGAATTGGAATGTTATTCTCCACCCTTAGAGAAAAGGAAGCTTCCACTTGTAGCTTATCCAAGGTCACGGTCCATCCCTTGGAAAAGTAGATTGAAAGCTTCTGTTGAACCTCTAGCTTCACAATAGCAACATAGTCATATTGACCCTGGTAGTAAGCATCTTGGAGCTTAGCATCATCAGCTACCTCATAGCCTTTTAGCTTGGCATCTTTGTCTACAAGAGCCTTCCTTGCCTCCTACAGTTCCTTCTCCAGGGCCTCTGCTCTCTCCATAACGGTCTTGGTGTTCTCTTCCGCCTCAAACCGCAGCCTCTCTAACTTCGAGACCTTGTTTATGACATCTGAGATCTTCTTTAAAAGATCTTCATTGTCATTACATATTTCCTTGGCCTTGGCCTTAGCTGCTTGATACCTCTCCTCAATCACCACGGAGCATTAGAACCCTTAGCATACAAAGAAGATAGCATTTTTAGGAGAAAGCGAAGTAGAAAAATGAAGAAGACAATAGTAAGAATGGCAAGAGTTCATTACCATAATGGCTTCCCTCTTCATATTCTGGGAGGAAGAGTGCTTCACCTACACTTTCAGCAAGTTTGCCCTTATGGCCTTCCTTCCACGGCCTGACCCTATCGGTTGCAGGGAGGGGAACCCTATCCATTATGAAGGAGTGAGTTTATGCAAGAGCCCCCGCAACATCAACACGAGTGTCCCCTAGGTCAGGAAGGGAGTTTTGAGAGTTAAGAGTTGTAGAAGTTTGGCCCGCACCCCAAGGGCGCTTCTGTCTAGCCCTAGTTTCACTGGTAGGAGTCATTGTAACCACGATAGTTGGAGCAGCATGGGTGGCTGTTGGAGCATTGGCAGTTGGAGCAAAGGCTGAAGAAGTTTGGGTCCTTGGCACAATTGGAGCGGCTAAGAGTTGTGCATGGGTGACTGCACTTCTCTGAATTGGCATTTCGATTGGAGACTTGTCTAACGGGATAACGGTTTGAACGTCGAGTTCTTCTCATAGCGGTGATGGGCCATAAGTTGAAACATTGCTCGTCTTTTTCTTTCATTGGTGACGAGGACAATCAACTGGAGTAGGAATAGCAACGGTCACCCCTAAGTCCTCGAGAGTGAAAGGTGGTGAAGAGTTGCTGCCTCTCGACAGGCATTTTTAGAGGGGGATAAATTGTACCCCTTGCAACAAATGTCAATCTATGGAAGCTCCAGTACATGGGAGTGTATCCGAGAATGAGATAGGCAACACAAAGCTGACTATCGGTATAAGGGTAGATCAGAGATCTAAGCAGCTTGTTCAAATCGGTGGAGTTGATTAGTTGCCTTTTCTTTTTGTAAGCATGATCCTTTGAAAAAGAAACAAGTGAGGATTAGTAAAACAGCTCTGGAAGGAAGGATCTTAGCAGTAGTGAGTTTAAAAAAAAAAGGAAAGAAAAAATCCTAGTAGGTCTACCCACTTGCTTTACGCACACTAGTAAAGCAGTGGATTCCGTCGAGGTACCAGTTTCTTGAGACGACCAGATAGTCTCCCTCTATTTCTTTGTCATAGTCTAGAAGGCCCGAGATAAGCCTTACTTCCCCATGCCGAATCTTAAAGTAAAACCTGGAGGTTTTACTGTCTTGGAAACTATAGATATAATTGATGTTGTGCTCAGTAAGCTTTAACCTGAGCTGCTTGTTAAGGGTATCTACACTACTCACAATCCTAAATACATTGGGGGTGCTAGTCAGGATAAACCTTAAAGTGGCAAAGAAAATTGGTGAGTAAGTCACTCATAGGAATCCTAACTCCCCCTTCTACAATGACAACGAATGGGATTACCACTCTACCCTCCCCTCTAGAAAGTATTGCCTCAAATTCCAAGCAATACCCAACTTCAACGTCCTTAGGGAAGTTATACTTCCTTTTAAACTCTCTAAGACTCTCAGGAGTATCAACCATGGACTTAAACTTCCCTGTAGACTAAAACAGTTCTACGATATGCATATAAACGAAAAGAAAATAGAGAAATAGAAAAAACTAGGGAAAGAATTTATGGGATGAAGCTAAATTCTTAAAGAAGAAGAGAAGATGGACTTATAATGGAGAGAAGAAACGAAAGTGCACTGAGGGTCACCTGAAAGTTGCCGAAAGAAACGTAGTGGAGAAAAGTTTTCACTTTTTTGGTGTTTTTGGTGGAAGATCAGTAAAGAAGAAACTGAAGTATAGAGGTCTGAGCTCCTTATATAAAGGGAGAGAAGGGAGAAGAAAGGACAAGAAGAGACCTTTCCTTTCCTACACAATTTTCCGTTTTCCAAAGTCCCCATCTAAATGTCCATTTTATGACGCGTGCCAGTGATTGTGGGGCGGGGAATTCTGGCACGTCCACAGTATTAATTACCTGACACTGCCACTATTCATAAATGTCCGTTAATGATTCGTTTTTTCACGAACCACAATCCCCACCTCAGTAATAATGACTTGGAGATTGTGGGGGACTATTGTGGTGAGTGGAAGAGTCCCCGTGCAGACTTTGAGCCCATCGATAGATTAGGCCATAGGAACGAATTGGGCCAAGCCTGATTGCATGGGGAATGGGCCGTAAAGAAAAAGGATGTTTAATTAAACCTCACACCCGAGAGAGGAAAACACCACGGTAAAGTGGTTCCCGTGAAGAAGGTGGAGAATTAACCTTATTTATAGTGTGGTGCACGGATGATCCACTTGTCGCTACCAAATGGCACCTAAGACCACGGGAAACTTCTACAACACACAAGAAGGTTGAAGATTTTTATCTCTGCCTCAATTTGAGAGCTCTTACCTAACCTTTGCTGTATTAAATACGTATAAGACAGCCTGAATAGCAAAATATTCCCCCAGAAGATAGAGTTTAGGGATAAGGGAAGGGAGGAAAGCAATAAAGTAAGAAAAATATCCCTGAGAGTTAGGCTAGCAACATAACAGTTGTGAAAGTAGGAACAGTAAGTGTGCCTATAAATAAGAGGGAAGTTAATTTGAAAGGGGGATGATGATTCCACAGGAGAGAAGGAATTGTAGTAGAGGAAGTAATTGAAATTCTCTTGTAGTACTCGCAACTAATGAAATCAATTATTTGAACTTCCCATTGTGGAGTGTTAATTCCCAACTATTTCATAGTAAAGTAGATTGTGTGAGTCTTTTGTTTGTATTTCATGGAAGTTAACTAGGGGACAGATTTTGTCCACCCAAAATATTGATGATTGACAAGTACTGGGGGTGTTTCTAGTTCTACCAAACATAATGGAAGGTATTTATTTTTTATTTTTTAATAAGCTAATTGAAGATTTTTTAAACATATTAACAGACTCACAGGATGTTCTTGTATTTTTCCAAAGAATGGACACGTGGAACTGCATTCAATAAATGAGAGATATATATACAAAAATAATTGTTAAGGACATATTTTATGTAATTGGCTAATCCTTTGACAAAATGCACTTTACTTGTAATTGGGTAGATCTAGGATGGGTTTAGTACTTCAAGAAACAAGAGTTCAATTCAAGTATTAAAGCCATGAAGATTGGACCAAGAAACAAGTGAAGAAAAGCTGTTCATTAAAGCTTGACAAATTACCTCGACAGAAATAGTATCTATCAAGATTTAAGAACGAAGCTCGATAGAAGCTCGATAGAAACTAAATCTGTTGAGATCTACAAAATTTGAATTTCCAAATCTGATTTTTGGCCCTAGTTGACATGTATGTGTGGGGTTTCTTTTCTCAAAACCTTAGACATATATAAAAATTATTTTAAATGCCGTTATACATAGAGAACATATGTAGAAAGTGACTTAGTTCCTTATTCTCTTTGCAAGAAGTTACTGCGTCTTTGTGCCTTAGGGTTTTGTAACCAAGTGCTTCTTGATCTTCATTGTTGATGAAGTGAATAACTTTGCAGCCAACAACATCTTCAAGTTGCTGGGGTTAGTCACGTACTGGGATCCATGCATCGTTGGTGGTGTTCATATACTAGAGAGTTCAGAGGTTCTAAAGCGGTAGAAGGTTTATGTTGTAAGTTCATCTACTGGGATTGTAGAGTCTAGGGACAAAGGTTTTGTACTAGATCTGAAACTTCTCTTTATTATAATGGATTGCTTTTTGGGAAGGTTCCCCCCCCCCCCCAGTTTTTTACTGTGAAACTAGTTTGTTTCATTGGTTTTCCTAGGTCATCATATCTTGTCTTATTTATTTTTCCGCTGTGCATGATATTGATGTTTGTTTATTTTAACAAGGTTTATTCATAATAAATCTAATTAACAACTTGGGTTTAAAACTTGTTAATTCTATCAAATGGGGTCTAAATTTCCTGACAATAACTACTCACTAATACATATTTTATAGTTGTTAGTGGGTTAGTTATTTTTTGCTGAAATGTCTCACACTTATTGAATTTTGATACTACTAACATGGTATCATTTGATACTAAATACCTTCTCCTATTTTAGGGAGGGCACTGACCAGTGGCGGAGCTAAGTTGGATAAAGTTTTTTAGGTATTCAAATTTCTTGACTAAAAAAAAGACTTTATTACATAAATTAATTTCAACTTAGCAGAGTTGTGTCATTGCATTAAAATCATTTTCAATTGATTATAAACTAAATTAAAGAAATATTTGTAGGACATCAAATGTCTAAGAACAAAGTTTAGCTATAAAATTGGTTGTTATCTAAAACTAAAACCTTACTCAATATCTTTTTATTGGAAGTGAATTTTGACAAATCCACTTTTTAATTATATCTTTTTCTTATATCCTCCATTTTTGAAAAATTTATAGAAAATTAAAGATCAATAGCCATGTCATCAATAAATTTTTTAAATTGAAACTTTTTGTAATTTAAAATTATGCATAAAATATAAGCTTATAGATCATATAGTAAATAATATCCAATTGACACAAAATTTGACATGTGTATTAAGAGGGTAAAAAATATGCAATTCAATGGTTAGATTTTCAAAATATGTAGTAATGTTTATTTTATTAAGAAAGGTTGTAGCTTTAGGCTACAACTAGTTTTGTAACTAAACTTTGTCCAACTTTTAAACTCTCTAATTAAAAAAACTAGATGATGTCCAGTGCGGTGCGCAGATTACCTTACAATTTTATTTGAAATCATTTTTATTTATATTAAGACCTACATATAATGCTTATTTTGTTGTATAATATTTATGTTTACCTGCAACTTTGTTGAATACTTTGAAATTTGATTTTTTCTTAATTCATATTTTATTTAAAAAAAAAAAACTAAATAACACTATAAGACTGTAATATATTATAATATATAACATTAAAAGTAGATTTTATTTTTAAAACTAATTAAATGATGTTGAAATCTTTAAATAAGAATTTAAAGTATAAAATACTTTTATATCCTAAAATTACATAAATTTAAGCAACCACTCAATTCATTATCTCAATGAAATTAAGGAATTCATTTGTACATATCAACATAAAGAGAACGTTATTAAACAAAGAGAAATTGGCTAAAAACACATCTAATTATCAAAATTTAATTGTCTTTAGTTGAACTTCTGTATCCTTTAGGAAAAAAAAAAAAAAAAATCAGAAAATACTTTGAAATCAACATCAATTTTTATTTTTATCACTATGGCTCATACATAACAATAAAAAAACCTACAAATTATGATTTCTAACACAAAAAAAAATAGCTAACTTCATAAATAATCAATTAGAGTGTTTTATTTATTTATTTTAGTTCTAAAACAAAATACATTTAAGACTTTCCTAAACCAAAATCTCAAACATCCAAAGACTCAAAACGAATCATAACCTTCGTAAAATCAACAATGTTTAACTTCAACATCAAAACCGCAAGCTACTGTCACTAAATAAAATTGCAAACCCCCTTCCTTGGTCATGGCCTATCCATATGAGTTAGGATCAAATGTGACTGCAATGATGTAGTTATGTAAGTATCATTGAAATGTTGAAAGTAAATGACATTGTTTTCTATTTTAGTTTATTTGAGATTAATTGACATGAAGGGTTGTGGGCAAGTGTATATAAATGAGTAGAAGTTAAAAGGATGAATGGAAATTCAAATAGTTTTTTGTGTGAGAGAGAGGAAAAGTCTTGAAATATTGAACAATAAATAATAGTCTTAAAACATTGAATAAAAAATGTAACAAAAAGTAGTCTTGAAACATTGAACCAAAGGAAATAAAGAGTCCATACTTTTAAATTTGTTCTTATCTCTAATGTGGCTTATGAGTATTTCAATTCTCTTCATAAAGTGCACCACATGGCAAAACTTCATACTCTCCCACATGAGATCTTTGCTTATATATATATATATATATATATATATATATATATATGCAGGCTAGACAAATAAGAGAATCAAAATCTTCCGCAAAATCCGGAGTATTATGAATCAGTACCGGATTTTCCGCAACATATTTGTGAAGGACAATAAAATATCTTGGCTGTTGTGCAAGCCAGACAAATAAAGTAATACCAGTCTCGAAATGGTAGTGACCTCATCAATCAGTAGAGGGAGCATCGGAGGGATAGCCATCAAAAGGATCAAAAGGACCTTGTGGAGAATCACATTCATGCTCATGGTAAATAGCATATTTATTACAGAATCCACAATATAAAATTGGCTCAAACTTTGGAGTTTTTCCTGGAGTGAGAAAACTTCTTGGATTACAGTGATCTGCTATCCGCAAATTAGGAATGGCATTAGCATAAGGTTTCGGGCCAAAAACAGAAATTCTGCCTGAATTCCCCATAAAGTGATAATTCTTCCATAAATTCTGAGCAACCTCACGAATTTGATTGTTAAAATAATTACTCCAGCAGTCTGCGAGAGCCCAAGGATTTTTGAAGGATAAATAAGAGTCTCCTTCATACGATTGCCCTTGATGCGTGTATCCATTAATGAGAATGAGATGCTTTGAAGGCTGGACATTCATCCAGTTATCTCTTTCCCATTGAGGTAAAGTGCTCCAGCATCTGATCGAAACAAAAGGACTTTCAAATTTTTTAACAGCAGTCTGAATGATTTGTGGGAGCTGGCTGGTTTGGTCATGGCTTGTTAGTCTTATGAGTCTAATAAAGCCATACTCAAACATTTGGCAGAGCCAATCAGGACTCCTCTTATCATCATCTGAACCATCATCATAATTGACTAGAAGGCCGGGAAACGGGTGTTTCTTTTCGTACACTTTGAAACTACTCCCAAAGTTTTCTTTCCAATCAACTTGTTGAAGAATGTCACTAAAATCATCTGAATTAGCAGGATCAGGAATAGCAGTTGTAACAAGTGTGTTGAAATGTTCGAACCATAAGTCAGAAGACTTAAACATAGCCTTGCTTTCCAGAATACGAGATTGTATGTCTGTTGGCAAGTTGGCAATAGCACTTTTCAACAAAGATTGGGTCTTAAGACTCATTCTTGCGTAATCAGTGCCCATAATAGTCTTTTTATCCATTGAATGGATGTCCTCTTTGCCAAAGAGTTGACTAGTATTGGGTTCATCTTTGATATTTGGGTGGTTAACAGGATGGCTTTCAAAAGCCTCATTTTTTGAAACAATGTCATTTTTTGAAGCAAAGTTATTTTCTAAAGCAAGATCATTTTCTGAAATAGGGTTAACTTGGTGGTTCACATAAGCTTCATTTTGAGCAATAAGGTTAACAAGATGGATTTCAAGGTTTCTGAGAATTTCTTGGAATAGATCATGGTGGTTTCTAATAAAAGCAAATTGAAGGTTATGAATGATAAGTTTAATAGAATTTGGTAATTCGGAACAGGTTCCATTGTGGAATTGTAAATTTTGTGACAAAACTTCCTGTAAAGCAATTAGAATTTCACCATTAGAGAATGTCACCTCTGCCGGGACATCTCTTTGAAGGGATGTTAATCTACTAGGTTTCACCCTAGAAGATGCGCCTTCATGCATTTTGAAAGGTCCCGCTGGGAGCTTGTTGCTTTGAGAATAGTCCTGTACAGGAGCTTTTCCCATGTTTTTCCTTTCCATAATAATCCACTTACTAGTGGTATAAATATAAATACTATTATTAGCCCACTTATTAGTGGTATTTATCCACGCATCATTGTCCAATTCCTGCAAAGAATCATTGATATTGTTAGGATAATGGATAGTTTTTAACATTTTGGTGTTATGAAAATTACCTTTAAAATCATCAGAATTCATCATTAGTTCTTGAACAAGTTCATTCATGGGAGAATCTTTCTTATAAGACAAATTATCAATATCAATTTCAAATTTTGAAGCAAATTTGAATTTTACTTTCTGTCCAAATGGATCAGTAGTAATTCCATCATGTTCAACAAGAAAGGGATACAAAGCATTAATAAATGGTAGACCAAGAATCACTTTATCAGTCATATTTTTGACAAGAACAGAAGGAATCTTGAAACAAACATTATCATGGCATACATGAGCATTATTCAATTCATACTTAATCTTCATTTGAGAACCATTAGCAGAAACCAATCTTTCAGTAGATTTTTCAAAGTATTTTGAAGGAATTAATTCTTCTTGGATACAGTTCATATCTGCACCAGAATCAATCATAGCATTAACAGTGAAATGATAATCAGGAGAAACAACAATTTTAACTTTTGTAAACCATTTTGGAGGAAGTAATTTATTAACAAAAGCAAGTTGGGGATCAGTGATAGTATCAGGAGTACCTTTATCAGAAAGAAGAGCCTGTAGACTGGATTCATCTCCATCATTGTGCTCATTTTGTTCATTACTGGATTTATTAAGATCTTTATCAAGTTTTAACATTGTCAATTCTTGTTTAAGATTATTGTTATCACTTTTCATGCTTTTAAATTCATGTTTTAATTCATTTATCTCTTGTTTAACAATATGAATTTCATTTTGGAGATCATTAACAGTTAATTCTTTAGATTTCTTTTTATTAAATCTTTCCAAAGTTTCTTCAAAACTTATAGTAGACTTTGGTTTTTTACCAGTTTCATCTCTTATCAAATTTTTCTTAAACCTATCCAAATATTCTTTTTGCAGTTCAGGATTTTGAATTTGATTTATTAGTTGAATTATTAATTTTTCATCTTCTTCACTCTTGGTGAGAATATTAACAGTATTAACAACATTGCAACAAGAATCTCTACAACCAATTTTAATATTAGGAGAATCAGAAGAATTATCAGCAGATTGGTAGCAAGAATCAGATGAAGAAGAAAAATCATCTTCCAAAGAATCAGACGAGTTGTTTGATTCAAGGATTCTGAATAACTCTTCTTGCACATTATCATGAATGTTTAACATGTTGAACTTGTTTTTCAACTTACCAGGTTTTTCTTTACAGTCTTTACTAAAGTGTCCAGGTTTACCACAGTTAAAGCATTTACCTTTACCCGATCTTTGTTTAACATGTTTTTTAGAAGCATTTTTCTTCTTAGCATAGAAATCACTGGGTTTAACAAAGTTATTTCTGTATTTTTTATGGCTTTTATCATGTTTTTTACTTTTTTGCCTAGAAGGAGCAATAGGAGGCAAACCATATTGTTCACAGAAATTTCCCATTTCATATTTAGCTTTTCTTTTATTCTTTAATTGGTGTTTTAACAATTTTTCATCATTACACATATTGATACCAAGTTTTTTAATAGTACTAAAAATATCACCATAAGTCAAATTATCATAGTCAATAGAATCATTTTTACCCATTAATTCTTGTTTTACCTTATGAGCAAAGATAGGAGGTAGACCGTCAATAAACTTTTCTTTCCAATAAGGCTTATGACAATCTTTCCGGAGCATCACTCTGGAAGTAAAAACATCTTGATACCATCTGTAATCAGACATAGTAGGACAACTCAAATTGTTTAAATAGTCAGAAACACGGGATGAAATATTGGATGGAGTACCAACAAAATGTTTGAGAATAGTATAGATCAAGGTATTAACACCATCAGGAATACCACGACCAATACTTTCATCAAAAATAGGCAAACCTTCATCATTCTTTTTAACAGCATGTTTAATAGACTCTCTGGATTCTTCAGTGATGTATGAATCCCACCATCCACGAAGAGTACCAGAAAAACCAGTAACAAGTAGATTAACAATTTCAGGTTGGTCAAGATCATGATTATTTTGATAAGCAATACCAACCATAGACATGTGACTCATTTTATTGATGATCTCTTGTTCAGACAAACCATCAATATTCCATTCATAAAGCTTATCAGCAGAAACAGAAAATTGTGTTTGAAAAGATCTCTCTTCAAACTGCATATCAGGAGGAGTAGGTTTTGAATACCAATTTTTAGTAAAAGACATGGGTTTGGAGTTTCCAACAAATGAATCAGAAGAATCATCAGCAGATTGATAGCAGGAATCAGATGAAGAAAAATCATCTTCCAAGGAATCAGACGAGTTGTCAGATTCAAGGATTCTGAATAATTCTTCTTGCATTTTATCATCAATATTTAACATGTTGAACTTATTCTTCAACTTACCAGGTTTTTCTTTACAATCTTTACTAAAGTGTCCAGGATTACCACAGTTAAAGCATTTACCTTTTGCTGACTTTTGTTGAACATATTTTTTAGTAAAAAATTCAAGTTCCAAAAATGATTCAATGGCAAGATGTTAAACTTCCTAATGATTGGTTGTTAGAACAAGAAACCCCTCCTGTTAAACCTATTTTTGATGAGCTTGATCTTACTCATATTCAACAATATCTTGATGGTACTGTTAAAATAAGTTTTCAAAACAATCCACCTTTGAGGATCAACGAAGGAAGACATTCCTTTGCTGGATCTGAAAGTATTTTAAAAAGAGATCATGAGATCAATGAATTTTTGAAAAAGAATTTGGAAACATCCTCTGATTTAAAGCTAAAAGGTATTTCAAGTGATAAATCCCAAATTAGCTCTGTTTACTATTCAACTAAACCTGAAACTTCCACTCCATTTAGCAAAACTGCTAATGAAGATGAGGAAGACTCTGTTTCCGTTACTCCATCTGATTTTGATTCTCCTATTGAAAATCCTCCTGTTTACCAAAATCAATTAAGAGTTTTAACTGTTTTAAATGATGATTTTGAAATTGATTGGGATTCTTTGTACAATGAGTTTATGCTTGCATCAAACAAAACCAAAAGAAAATATTTCCAAAATAATTTTGCTCAGTCTGATAAAGACCGTGTTAAAAGAAAATGGTTGGAAATGATGAATCAATTGAAAAAACATATTTTGTTTTTTGATTTTCTTGAAAACCATTATGTTCCAAATAATGAGATTTCAAAACAACATTTAAATGTGATAAAGAAATCAAATTTTGTTAAGATTGATAAAACCATTATTCGGTCTAGTCATCCTCCTCTTGATTCCATTTTGATAACTACTAAAAAAGATGAAGTGACAACAGAGGAAGTGAAGGCCTCTCCTTTCAAAATTGCTGATGATCAAACTCCCTTTGAACAAAACAATTTTACTAATCAATCTTTGCATATTATTGGTCAACAGCTTGACCGTATTGAAGAAAAAATTGTTGAAAAATCTGTTTCTATTTCTGAAAAAACTTCCCAGTCCAAGACTCTTGAAATTGTTGAAAAAATGCTTTTGGATTTAAAAGTTAAAACTGAGGGTACTTCTGCAAGTACTTCAGCTGCTCAGACTATTTCCAAAGAAGAAATTGTTTTTGAAGAAAATACAGACTCTGATGCTGTTTCTTCTGTTCCTGCTAAAAGAATCTTTGATGATGATTTCCCAGAAATTAAAAGCTTTATTGGAAACACCAAACCCATGTCTTTTACTGAAAACTGGTATTCAAAACCTACTCCTCTTGATATGCAGTCTAAAGAGAAATCTTTTCAAACACAGTTTTCTGTCTCCATTGATAAGCCTTATGAATGGAATATTGATGGTTTGTCTGACCAGGAAATCGTTGCTAAAATGATTCACATGTCTATGGTTAGTATTGCTTATCAAAATAACCATGATCTTAATCAACCTGATATTATTAACTTGCTTGTTACTGGTTTTTCTGGTACTCTTCGTAGATGGTAGGATTCATATATCACTGCAGAATCTAGAGAGTCTATTAAACATGCTGTCAAAAAGAATGATGAATGTTTGCCTATTTTTGATGAAAGAATTGTTTGTAATGGTGTCAATACCTTGATCTATACTATTCTCAAACACTTTGTTGGTACTCCATCAAATATTTCATCTCATGATTATTTGAATAATTTGAGTTGTCCAACTATGTCTGATTACAGATGCTATCAAGATGTTTTCATTTCCAGAGTCATACTCCGGAAAGACTGTCATAAGTTTTATTGGAAAGAAAAGTTTATTGACGGTCTGCCTCCTATCTTTGCTCATAAGGTAAAACAAGAATTAATGGGTAAAAATGATTCTATTAATTATGATAATTTAACCTATGGTGATATTTTCAGCACTATTAAAAAACTTAGTACCAATAGGTGTAATGATAAAAAATTGTTAAAACACCAATCAAAGTACATAAATAACTTTGTTAAACCTAATGATTTCTATGCTAAGAAGAGACGTGTTAACTGTGGAAAATCTGGACATTTTAGTAAAAATTGTAAAAGAAAACCTAGTAATTTAAAAAACAAATTTAACATACTAAATATTGATAATTCTTCTGATATTGGTAGTAGAGGTTCTTGCTGCAATGTTATTCGAACCAATGTTCTCACCAAGAGTAAAGAGGATAAAACTTTGGAAAATTTTAATAAAAAGAAATCTAAAGAACTAACTGTTAATGATTTACAACATGAAACTAATATTGTTAAACAAGAGATAAGCGAATTAAAACATGATTTTAAAGATATTAAAAGTGATAAAAATAATCTTAAACAAGGTCTTGAGCATAAAGATGGAGATGAATCCTGTCAACAAGCTCTTCTTTCTGGTAAATGTATTCCTGATGATGTCACTATTTCTCAACTTGCTCTTGTTAATAAAATAATTCCTCCAAAATGGTTTACAAAAGTTAAAATTGTTGTTTCTCCTGATTATCATTTCACTGTTATTGCTATGATAGATTCAGGGGCAGATATGAACTGTATCCAAGAAGGGCTGATTCCTTCAAAATATTTTGAAAAATCTACTGAAAGATTAGTTTCTGCTAATGGTTCTCAGATGCATATAAAGTATGAATTGAATAATGCTCATGTATGCCATGCTAATGTCTGTTTCAGGATTCCTTCTGTTCTTGTTAAAAATATGACTGATAAAGTGATTCTTGGTTTGCCTTTTATAAATGCTTTATATCCTTTTCTTGTTGAACATGATGGTATCACTACTGATCCTTTTGGACAAAAAGTAAAGTTCAAATTTGCTTCAAAGTTTGATATTGATACTAATACTGCTTCAAACATGATTCATGCTAAAATTAAACATCTTAAATTTCTTCAGCAAGAAGTTAGATACAAGAAAATTGCTGAAAAAATTTCTGATAAATTGTTGCAATCCAAAATTGATAATTTTCAGAAAATGTTGATTGATGATGTTTGCTCCGATGTTCCTAATGCTTTCTGGCATAGAAAGAAACATATTGTTGATTTGCCTTATGTCAAAGATTTTGATGAGAAAAATATTCCCACTAAAGCTCGTCCTATCCAAATGAATGTTGAAACTGTTGACTTTTGCAAAAAAGAAATCCATGATTTGTTGCAGAAAAAACTGATTAGGAATAGCAAGTCTCCCTGGTCTTGTTCAGCCTTTTATGTCCAAAAAAATGCTGAGATTGAAAGAGGAACCCCAAGATTAGTCATTAACTACAAACCCCTGAATAAGGTTTTAGAATGGATTCGGTATCCTATTCCCAACAAGAATGACCTTGTCCATAGGCTAAATGAAGCTGTTGTGTTCTCCAAGTTTGATATGAAATCTGGGTTTTGGCAAATTCAGATTAGTGAGAACGATAGGTACAAAACTGCTTTCACCACTCCTTTTGGACATTATGAGTGGAATGTTATGCCATTTGGTCTTAAAAATGCCCCAAGCGAGTTTCAAAATATCATGAATGATATTTTTAACTCCTTCAGTCATTTCACCATTGTTTATATTGATGATGTTCTTGTTTACTCTAGCTCTATTGACGAACACTGGAAACATTTGAATTCGTTTCTAGATACTATCAAAAGAAATGGTCTTGTTGTCTCAGCCAAGAAGGTTAAACTATTCCAAACCAAAGTTCGTTTTCTTGGCTATGATATCTCTGAAGGACAGATTCGTCCTATAGATAGAGCCATCCAGTTTGCTGATAAGTTTCCTGATGTTATCATTGACAAAACACAGCTCCAAAGATTTCTTGGGTCATTAAACTATGTTGCAGAGTTTTACAAAGATATGAGGAAACAATGCAAACCTCTGTTTGATCGGTTAAAAAGTAATCCTCCTCCTTGGTCTGATGTTCATACTTCTATTGTTAAACAAATCAAAACTCATGTTAAGACATTGCCTTGTCTTGGTATTCCTACTGTTGGCGCTTTCAAAATTGTTGAAACCGATGCCTCTGATGTCGGTTATGGTGGTATTCTAAAACAAAGAGTTTCTCCTGAGTCATCCGAACAAATTGTTCGTTTCTATTCTGGTATTTGGAACAATGCACAGTTAAATTATAGTACTATTAAAAAGGAAATTTTATCTCTAGTACTATGTATTTCAAAATTTCAAAGTGATTTGTTAAACCAAAAATTTCTGTTACGTATTGATTGCAAAAGTGCTAAGTATGTTATTGAAAAAGATGTTGAAAATATTGCTTCAAAACATATTTTCGCTAGATGGCAAGCTATTTTAAGCGTTTTTGATTTTGATATTGAATATATTAAAGGATCTCAAAATTCTATCCCTGATTTCCTTACCCGTGAATTTCTGCAGTGTCACCATGGCAAGTAGAAGACCAAAAGATAATCCTCCTGCTGAAACTCCTAAACAAATTGTTAAAAAAGAACCTGCTTCTCCCCTTGAAATAACCAACCGTTTCACCACCCTAGGAACCATCCCTAGGATTAATTACTCCACTGTTCTCGCTTCATCTTATGATCCTTATGCCTTAACCCCTGTTAACCGGCCCATCAAAACTGTTTTTCCAAAAAATTCCCCCCAGTACATCAAAAAACAATATTTCCAACATTTGTTTTATATTGAACCCAACAGAGCCTCTATTTCTGATCCTCTCAGACTAGCTAGGAGTTATTTCCCTCCAAAGTTTCATTGGATTCCGGAGCATAAGGAAAAGAATTTAAATTATTATTCTGATCTTCTGCACCATGAAAGATCTATTATTATTAACACCATTTCTGATCACAAAGATGCTTCCAAAATTATTTACCACAGCGTTTACTTGGTCAATTTTATTTCTGAAGAACAATGGGGCTCTTCCCTTACATCTACCAGAACAATGCCAAGTTCCCCCATTCCCTATTCATATTATGATTATATCATGGCTTGGTCAAGATTCATGCTGCATCAGAATGAGAACATGTCTCATTCCTGGTTTGTTAACTTTGACAAAGAATTCACTGGTAATTTGCCCCTTTGGTTCAACCGCTGGTGACTCAATTTGGTCCTATTACTGAATTATTTCCTGCACCATTGCTTGATGCTTTCAACTGTTTCAAGAAATGTTATCGGTGTGATGCTTATGGAGCCAAATTTCCTGCTTTGCTTCATTTTGTTAAAAAATATAAGATACCTTGGATATTGAAATGGCAATATGAGAAAGATGGTGATGTTCTCTCTAGGCATTGGTATGTAAAATGGTGGGGAAAATACCCTCACATTCAAAAGATCATTACCGCTGTTGCCTCTATTTCCAGAGAATCTTCATCTGCTGCTGCTTTGCCTATGGCAAAAGATCATTCCCTTGTTCAAACCCCTGCTCCTGCTGATGCTCCCTCTTCTTCTTCCGGCAAAAATGTTCAGACTAAAAGCTCCTCTATTGACAATTTGAGAAAGAATCCTGATGCTCTTCTAGCTTTACTCAAATGGGCAGAAGAAGCTGTTGCTAATCAAGAAGAATCCAAAGCCTCTTCTGAAGAATCTGTTGCTCACAACCCCTATTTCCCATATGACCAAGAGCTGTTTGGACATGATGAAGATAACACTCCAGATCTTCGAGAAGATTGAGCTTATTTGTCTAGCCTGCATAAAGGCCAAATGCTACACTGTTTACTAGTGGACTTTCACTGTTAATTTCCACTCCTGATGATAATGCTCTGAAAAGTTGATTCTCCGTGTTTCCCGTGACTTTTAGTCACACCAAGATTGCTTTCAACAATTTATCTTTTACTGTTAACTTTTACTGTTCACGAGTACTGTTTACTCAAAGCTTTGCCTATTTAAGGGGGGATGTCCCTAAGGGCTTTTACACAAGCAAAATTTTAGTTCAGAATTCTCTTCCCTTAGAACTCCTACTCTTAGGAAGCCTTCTTAGAGAAAGAATTCCTTGTTGCTACCTTGTTCACCTTTGTTCACTACAAGTCTTGTAATCCTACAAACCTTGTAACTAGGACTAGTTCAAGCTTTGTAACTGTTAACCTGTAACTGTTGAGATATTGTATTCACTACTACTACTGTAAGTGTTTATCCTACTTTCAATAAGAAGTATTTTCAGATTATATGTTCATTACTTTACTTGTTGCTACCACCACCTTGGACGGATTACCGCCATACCGGATGGTTTTAAATTGCTTTCATTTATTTTAAACTATTGTTCTTATTTACTTTGAATTATTTTGATATATACTGCTTGGTTGGTTCTACCGCCTTATTATTGTTCTTACATTCAAGTTCTTTACTTTCAAGTTACTTACCTTATTTCCATTTACAATATTACTGTGCTTCCATCTCATCCTCTTCAGCAGCGTGTCCCCTTCCCCCTTTATGGTATCAGAGCCACTCTTTTCTGGCCGGTGGTAGTGTGGTTGTGTTCTTTGTCTCTTGTCCGTGTCTACCCGAATGCTTGATATTCCGTTGTTGTGTTCCCTTCTTACCGTCGTTGGCGCCACCCTAGTCGTAAAGTGAAGTCCTAGAACCTAGCTGTAAGGCCCGTTTGAGCCAAGAGAGGGCGTGTAGGGCATGAGAGGTATAAGGTTGGTTAGGGTATGTGTTACGAAATGCAACGGTTGTGAGAAAAACATGATAACTGAGTGTTGAACCTAGGATAGTATGGATAAGTCGTGGAGATCCAACTCCTCTATCAGCTCCAGGACTAGTTGTCGTCCTGATATTGTAAATGAAGAAGATCACACTATTGATGATAATGAGTTGATCCCTGATTTTCGTAAATGGACTATTCCTAAAGTTGATACTAAAACCATTTATAAAACTAGTTTTGTTGAAAGTGCTTTTCATTCTGCTTACAAAACTAGAACTGTTGAACAAATTTTCTCTATTTCGAGAATTCATGAAAAATGCTGTTTATTCACAAAAAAGAATATTAATGACTTCCTTGCTGCTAAAAAATTCAGTTATTTGCATATTGGTATGGTTCAAGTAGCTATTAAACCGCTTACCCGAAAGGGTATTAATGCTTCTGTTCTCATGTGTTTAAGAGATGCTAGATTTAAGATTTTTAAAGATAGCATTCTTGGTATGATCACTACTTCTATGTATGATGGTCCTGTTTATTTTAACTGTTATCCTGATCTTACTCTTGCTTTGGATGATCCTAATATTGTTAAAACCATGTTAATTCAATGTTCAACTCCTGATGCTAAAATCCAAGTTCCAAAAATGATTCAATGGCAAGATGTTAAACTTCCTAATGATTGGTTGTTAGAACAAGAAACCCCTCCTGCTAAACCCATTTTTGATGAGCTTGATCTTACTCATATTCAACAATATCTTGATGGTACTGTTAAAATAAGTTTTCAAAACAATCCACCTTTGAGGATCAACGAAGGAAGACATTCCTTTGCTGGATCTGAAAGTATTTCAAAAAGAGATCGTGAGATCAATGAATTTTTGAAAAAGAATTTGGAAACATCCTCTGATTTAAAGCTAAAAGGTATTTCAAGTGATAAATCCCAAATTAGCTCTGTTTACTATTCAACTAAACCTGAAACTTCCACTCCATTTAGCAAAACTGCTAATGAAGATGAGGAAGACTCTGTTTCTGTTACTCCATCTGATTTTGATTCTCCTATTGAAAATCCTCCTGTTTATCAAAATCAATTAAGAGTTTTGACTGTTTTAAATGATGACTTTGAAATTGATTGGGATTCTTTGTACAATGAGTTTATGCTTGCAAAAAACAAAACCAAGAGAAAATATTTCCAAAATAATTTTGCTCAATCTGACAAAGACCGTGTTAAAAGAAAATGGTTGGCAATGATGAATCAATTGAAAAAACATATTTTGTTTTTTGATTTTCTTGAAAACCATTATGTTCCAAATAATGAGGTTTCAAAACAACATTTAAATGTGATAAAGAAATCAAATTTTGTTAAGATTGATAAAACCATTATCAGGTCTAGTCATCCTCCTCTTGATTCAATTTTGATAACTACTAAAAAAGATGAAGTGACAAAAGAGGAAGTGAAGGCCTCTCCTTTCAAAATTGCTGATGATCAAACTCCCATTGTTAGCCTTATTGAACAAAACAATTTCACTAATCAATCTTTGCATATTATTGGTCAACAGCTTGACCGCATTGAAGAAAACATTGTTGAAAAACCTGTTTTTGAAAAACCTGTTTCTGAAAAATCTGTTTCTGTTAAAACTGAGAAACCTTTGATTGATTTACCCAGTCAAAGAGAAAAAGTTGTGTTCAAAACTTCTCAGTCCAAGACTCTTGAAATTGTTGAAAAAATGCTTTCTGATTTAAAAGTTAAAACTGAGGGTACTTCTACAAGTACTCCAACTGCTCGAACTATTTCCAAAAAAGAAATTGTTTCTGATGAAAATACAGATTCTGGTACTGTTTCTTCTGTTTCTGCAAAAAGAATCTTTGATGATGATTTCCCAGAAATTAAAAGATTTGTTGGAAACTCCAAACCCATGTCTTTTACTAAAAATTGGTATTCAAAACCTACTCCTCCTGATATGCAGTTTGAAGAGAGATCTTTTCAAACACAGTTTTCTGTTTCTGCTGATAAGCTTTATGAATGGAACATTGATGGTTTGTCTGAACAAGAGATCATCAATAAAATGAGTCACATGTCTATGGTTGGTATTGCTTATCAAAATAATCATGATCTTGACCAACCTGAAATTGTTAATCTACTTGTTACTGGTTTTTCTGGTACTCTTCGTGGATGGTGGGATTCTTACATCACTGAAGAATCCAAAGAGTCTACTAAACATGCTGTTAAAAAGAATGATGAAGCTTTGCCCATTTTTGATGAAAATATTGGTCGTGGTATTCCTGATGGTGTTAACACCTTGATTTATACTATTCTCAAACATTTTGTTGGTACTCCATCCAATATTTCATCCCGTGTTTCTGACTATTTAAACAATTTGAGTTGTCCAACTATGTCCGATTACAGATGGTATCAAGATGTTTTTACTTCCAGAGTGATGCTCCGGAAAGATTGCCATAAGCCTTATTGGAAAGAAAAGTTTATTGACGGTCTGCCTCCTATCTTTGCTCATAAGGTAAAACAAGAATTAATGGGAAAAAATGATTCTATTGATTATGATAATTTAACCTATAGTGATATTTTCAGTACTATTAAAAAACTTGGTATCAATATGTGTAATGATGAAAAATTGTTAAAACACCAATTAAAGAATAAAAGAAAAGCTAAATATGAAATGGGTAATTTCTGTGAACAATATGGTTTGCCTCCTATTGCTCCTTCTAGGCAAAAAAGTAAAAACCATGATAAAAGCCATAAAAAACATAAAAAATACAGAAATAACCTTGTTAAACCTAATGATTTCTATGTTAGAAAGAAAAATGTTTCTAAAAAATATGTTCAACAAAAGTCAGGAAAAGGTAAATGCTTTAACTGTGGTAAGCCTGGACACTTTAGTAAAGATTGTAAAGAAAAACCTGGTAAGTTGAAGAATAAGTTCAACATGTTAAATATTGATGATAAAATGCAAGAAGAATTATTCAGAATCCTTGAATCTGACAACTCGTCTGATTCCTTGGAAGATGATTTTTCTTCATCTGATTCCTGCTATCAATCTGCTGATGATTCTTCTGATTCTCCTAATATTAAAATTGGTTGTAGAGATTCTTGTTGCAATGTTATTAATGCTCTCACCAAGACTGAGGAAGATGAAAAATTAATAATTCAACTAATAAATCAAATTCAAAATCCTGAATTGCAAAAAGAATATTTGGATAAATTTAAGAAAAATTTGATAAGAGATGAAATTGGTAAAAAACCAAAATCAACCATAAGTTTTGAAGAAACTTTGGAAAGATTTAATAAAAAGAAATCTAAAGAATTACCTGTTAATGATCTCCAAAATGAAATTCATATTGTTAAACAAGAGATAAATGAATTGAAACATGAATTTAAAAGCATGAAAAGTGATAACAATAGTCTCAAACAAGAATTGACAATGTTAAAACTTGATAAAAATCTTAATAAATCCAATAATGAACAAAATGAGCACAGTGATGGAGATGAATCCAGTCAACAGGCTCTTCTTTCTGATAAAGGTACTCCTGATACTTTCATTGATCCCCAACTTGCTTTTGTTAATAAATTACTTCCTCCAAAATGGTTTACAAAAGTCAAAATTGTTGTTTCTCCTGATTATCATTTCACTGTTAATGCTATGATTGATTCCGGTGCAGATATGAACTGTATCCAAGAAGAATTAATTCCTTCAAAATACTTTGAAAAATCTACTGAAAGACTGGTTTCTGCTAATGGTTCTCAAATGAAAATTAAGTATGAATTGAATAATGCTCATGTGTGCCATGATAATATTTGTTTCAAGATTCCTTCTGTTCTTGTCAAAAATATGACTGATAAAGTGATTCTTGGTCTACCATTTATTAATGCTTTGTATCCCTTTCTTGTTGAACATGATGGAATTACTACTGATCCATTTGGACAGAAAGTAAAATTCAAATTTGCTTCAAAATTTGAAATTGATATTGATAATTTGTCTTATAAGAAAGATTCTCCCATGAATGAACTTGTTCAAGAACTAATGATGAATTCTGATGATTTTAAAGGTAATTTTCATAACACCAAAATGTTAAAAACTATCCATTATTCTAACAATATCAATGATTCTTTGCAGGAATCGGATAATGATGCATGGATAAATACCACTAATAAGTGGGACAATAATAATATTCATATTCATACCACTAGTAAGTGGATTATTATGGAAAAGAAAAACAAGGGAAAAGCTCCTGAACAGGACTATTCTCAAAACAAAGGGTTCCCAGCGGGACGACCTTTTAAAATGCATGAAGGCGCATCTTCTGGTTTAAAACCCAGTGGATCAACATCCCTTCAAGGAGATGTCCCGGCAGAGGTGACATACTCCAATGGTGACATATTAATTGCTTTACAGGAAGTTTTGTCAAAAAATCTACAATTCCACAATGGAACCTATTCAGAATTACCAGATTCCATCAAATTCATTCTTGATAACCTTCAGTTTGCTTTCACCAAAAACCACAGTAATGTTTTTCAAAAAACCCTTAGAGCCCTTGAAATCCACCTCGTTAACCTTACTGCTCAAAATGAGATTCATATGACCCATTATGATAACCTTGTTCTAGAAAATAACCTTGTTTCAAAAAATGAGGCTCTTGTGAGCCGTCTTAAAGCCTACACTGGTCAACTCTTTGGCAAAGAGGAAATCCATTCGAAGGATAATGTGACCATAATGGGCACTGATTATGCTAAATTGAGTCTTAAGACCCAATCCATGCTAAGAAGTGCTGTTGCCAACTTGCCTTCAGATTTACAATCCCGTATTCTGGATAGCAAGGCTATGTTTGGGTCTTTTGACCTATGGTCCAAGTATTTCAGAAAACTTGTTACTGCTACTATTCCTGACCCTGATGAAATAGACGAAGGTGATAATGTCTTTATTCAGCTTGAATGGGAAGATCACTTTGGGAGCAGTCTCAGAGTGTATGAAAAGAAACATCCATTTCCTGGTCTCCTTATTAATTTTGATAATGGTTCATATTTCGCTGATGAAGATTCAGATGATAGTGATGATGATGATCCTGATTCTAGCTGGCTTTCCCAAATGTTTGAATATGGCTTTGTTAGGTTCGTAAAGTTAACAAGCCATAAACAGGCCAGTCAACTTCCACAGATCATTCAGAATGCTATTAAAGGGTTTGAAAACTCTTCCACTAGACCTTTTGTTACTATTAGATGCTGGAGTACTTTACCAAAATGGGAAAGAAATAATTGGATGAATGTTAACCCCTCAAAGCATCTCATTCTCATTAATGGTTATACTCACCAAGGGCCATGGTTCAAGGGAAATTCTCAATTGTCCTTTGAAAGTTCAAATATGTGTAAAAACACCCTTGAACGTTTAGACCCCCAAATTACAACTTAACCAATTCAAGCTTTATGTCAAACAACTAGTGTGCGGAAAATGAACATAAGCTATAAACAGAATTGGAAATCAATCTAAGCCAATTATAAATCACATCCACAGCAGAAAATAAAAGGCAAAGATAAAGGGAAGAGAGATGCAAACACAAGGACAACACACGATGTGTTATCGAAGAGGAAACCGAAGCCCTCGGCGTAAAACCTCTCCGCCGCCCTCCAAGCGGTCAATAATCCACTAGAAAATGTAGTTGGGATACATGAACAGCAATAGACCCTCCAAGCCTAATCTACCCGATGTACCTAAGCCCTCCAAGCTTCTTGCTCCAACGAGGTTACGCCGAACCTTTTTCTTTTCTAGTTTACCGGATTCCGCTACTCGACCATAGCATCCGCCATCCTTGGCATCTTCCAATGCTTCCCAAAGCTCCAAAAACTCTCAACACTCTAAATGGGTGTGGGTAGTGTTTGGATAGAAATCTCCTCTCAATAGGTATGACAATGAGAGAGGGAATGAGAAGAGACTACAAAGATTTCTCTCTAAGAATGAGTAGCTCTCTCTACTTGGGTGGGTGTTTTGAAGAAACCTCTCTTAGGGTTTTTCTTTCTGAATAGCCACACATATTTTGTGGGAATGAGGGGTATTTATACTGGTGTGAGAATAGAATGCAAAGAGTCAGTTTTTCCAAAAACAGAGTTGGCTGGCAACTTGACCTCGCGACTTAACTGAGTCGCGAGTTCAAGTCGCGAGCTAGCTAAATGGCCAGTCTGGATTTTTGTCCTGTAGTGCTCCAGCTGGCATGAATGTTCAGCTCCCCTGCATGCTCTGCACGTGTGCAACTTTTGGCGGCTTGCAAGCCGCGAGCCACCCGCGAGTCCTAGCCGCGAGTCTCTACTTCACTGCACTGTCTTGAGCATTTCTTCACACTCTCTCACACACTACCCTTACATGATTCCCACCTAAATACAAGGTTTCTAAGTGCTGTATTACAAGCAAATTTGTCATGGAATAAAGCCAACACATGGTTGATTAAATTCAACCTTACAATCTCCCCCTTTGGCTATTCCATGACAAAATACCCTAAAACAGACTCTAGACTTAAACGTGAGTTTGGGAACAATGGCAAAACTCACTCACACCTAAATCTAGAAGCTGTGAAGCACTTGAATCATATGAACATGAATCTCCTGAAACACAACAATACACCATGATCATTGTAAGCAGAAAATCATAAAATGCATATGAAACAGGCAATATGTGATCAAGCAAAGATGGAGTTAAGAAACAAACCATGGCTTGATCAACCAAGTGAACACCACAAGGTAGTGATCACAGTGCTCATTCACACTTGGAATGAACACAAGGACATACAAGTTAACAAGCACAAGGCAAGACACTTGTATGTTCAACACTCAACCAATGCATAGTACACAAGGTATATGCATCTAGGAACAATCCTAAAAGGGCACAAGAGTGACAGTACATAAATCAAAATGCAAGACATTTAGATAGAGGTACTGATTTCAACATAGCATAAAGGCTGCAATAACGCAAGGTACATACCATAAAGCCTACAAACTATGCATAAAACATTAACCCTAAAAGCTTACAAAAGCACATGGGTACAGACCACATTATATTGAATAAAAACTTAAACAATATAAACTAAAAGTGCTTAAATTTTCTCCCCTTCAAAATGATGAGAAGCTGTGATGCACTAGGAACATGTATACTTGTAACCTGAAACACTTGCACAAAACACATTAGACCCTCAAGGTAAAGCAAGTAATAAAAGGACAAGTATAATGTAACAAGTAAATTGCGATCAAGAGTAAACATGATGTGAAACATGTGAGCAACTTGATCATACACCAAAACAGTCATATAAAAATGACTACAATGATCACAAAGCAAAGCAAATGATCATCCGAACATGCATTCCATGTAGCACAATAACATAGGGATATATGCATGTCCAAAACAAAAACACGATGCGATGAGAACCACAAAGCATAACTCAAAGCACCATAAAGCAAACAAGAAAACAAACAGAACAAAGTTTTCTAGTTAACACAGTGTCTTCTCCCCCTTGGTATATGCATCTCTACTATGGAAAATCTCTCCCCCTACAAATGTGCACGAGAAATAGAATTTCTCCCCCTAAGGATGTGCACAAGAGTCATAACAAGAGTCATATAGAAATGACAAAACACTCCGGTATACTCTCTAGAGTATACTCTCCCCCTTTTTGTCAGGAATAGACAAAGGGTCAAGGAGAAAAGAGGGCAAGAGATGAATGAACAAACAATGATAATGATGCATGAGGGGTGCAAGATGAATGAGAAAATGAAGCTCAAACCCAAGACAAAGTAAAATGCTACAAAGTATAAGGTAAACATAACATGTTAGGATGAAGAAGCAAGGTAGAGACCAATGCATGACAAGGGTAGCAAAGGTGTATGCAAGAGGTGGCTAAGTGCAATGCATGACCAATGCATGAAAAATGCACATGTGGGGCAAGGTGTGTAGAATACACAACCAATGAACCAAACATGTTCCTAATGAGGAAACATGAGAAACCCCAAAGTTTGGTACTCATCGGAGTCCAATCAAGCGAGAAAATGTCTAAGAACCATTTTATCAAACACCTAGCATGCACACTATGAACAAAAATGTGAAACAATGCATGAACATCATGAAATCCACCCTTAATACATGTTCTTTCTGCCACAAGGGGCCAACATCCAATGCATATCAACAAAAGAAACCAATCCCATGAAGAAAATTGACAAAAAATAAGTTTTCCCAACCCCTATGATGAAAATCCCAACCAAGAGCACAAAACTCTCCAAAACATAATCTAAGGATCAAAATCAATGAAAAGAGTTTATAATTACCTTAGAGATGTTAATGGATTGATAAACCATTCAAATTGGTTGGGTTTTGATGTAAAAATATTGAAAGAGGGGTTTTAGAGAGGATGGGAGAGCTTTAAAACAAGTTTCCCACGAAAAAGCTCTTTAAAAAGCTGATTCTGGGCGACTCGCGACTGGCAAGTCGCGAGCCAAGTCGCGAGTGAGCCGCGAAACCTCTCTGTATGAACTCGCGGCTTAGACTCGCGGCTTGCAAGCCACCAAACCGAGTAGCCAAAACTGGCAGCTTGCTGGCAGCTCGCGCAAGTAGCCAAAATGAGTGGCCAAAAATTCTGACACTTGTTTTTCAAAACAGAACATGTTTAAACATTGAAAAACAAAGTAAACACTAAACATGAACACAAAGAGTGATAAAAATCACTTCCAAAAACATATAAAATGATCAAAAATCTTTTTGGATTAATCCATATAAGATTGAGCACACACACATCACATTTAGACAAGTACAATCTAACAAATGAATAAGACATTCATTGAACATTAGGCATGTGTGTTGTGTGTGTGTATCAAATGTGGAATAGTCCTTAGTCTAGAGTGAAGCTTCAATGATCAATTCAATCAAGTCATACACAACTAGTGCTAAGTCAAGTGGTCTATCTCAATTATAGAAACGAGCATATATGACCTCCCACAAGAAAATGATTACATATGATGAAGCTTTTCATTTGGCTTCTTTACAATTCATAACATTTGATCATTTTGATCTTTTGAGGCAATCACCTCTCATTGTGAGAGTGATAGTTGACATTTCCTTTTGATGAACAAGCCTTTGGCTTTTTGAATAAAACATTTCTCTTTAATTTTTGGTCGCTTTCCCTTTTTCCTAGTCGAATACTAGTATGTGCGACAGGCTTTTGCAGCTCAATATCTCTTTTCATTTGGAGATTTACATTTGGTGAGCTCTTTTTAGCAAAAACAAAAATAAAGAGTGGGAAGATATATAAGCACAAGTCTACGCATGTATCAAAACCAACATGACTATTGACAAATCATTCATGACAAGTTTGAAGATCGATTTACAACAATCACACAAAGATGTCAAGATTTTTCCCACAAAGATATAAGTGCAAAAATAACAAGCTAAGCTCGTAAATGCACAAAGCCATTTGTACAAAGGTACAAGGCCAAACTCACATGTGATATGTGCTCAAGCATATATGATCAAACTTTTTGAATTTTTCACTTTTTATGTAGTTTTGGATTTTTACTCACATAAAACAGAAACATAAAAGTAAGATCAGAAACGAAACAATGCATACAAATAAATGCAAGATGCACAAAATGCATGAAGATATGACATTAAATGCATGAAGGGTCCTACAAAGATCGAAAGAATTAGATCAAGGACCAAAAGAGCAAAAGCTCAACCATAGGAATCCTTCCTCATCCAAACAGAACGATTGTTTGGAATGAGTGTCTCAAGAGAAGTGAGACGAGGGTTGGAAGAATGAGAACCGGAGATGCACATAGTCAAGGAGTTAAGAGCATTAAACATTTTCTTTAACAACATGCTATTTTCACTCAAAACCGGTTTATTCTTTTTAGCACTTCCAAAAAGCTCAAGTTTCTCTTTTCTTTTGATTCTTTTAAAAGCATGAAACTTAGAGCATTGAGGTCTTAGATGACCAAAGGCACCACAATGGTGACACACAATGTGTTTAGGTCCACTAGGCCTTTTGGGAAGGGATCTAGCAATATGGTTTTGTTCCCTCTTCAACTTATGACATTGAGGTCTTATATGACCAATCACACCACAATGGTGGCAAGTTGGAACAAAATTAGATCCATCCAAAGCCTTAGGTTGAGACCTAAACGAAGGCTTTGACTTAACAGCCTTTCTCTCCACATTTTGATTTCTTTTGTGTGGAGGAACGTACACCGATTTGTCCTTAGAGGTAGAATACACATTAGGCACAAGATCGGGTACCACAACATGATTGCAACACAAATTATCATCCATTTTATCAATGGGTTCAGCAATCAAACACTTGGCATGCATCTTAAGAGATTCATTTTCACATTTTAACTCATAAACAAGTTTGTTAGACAAAACAAGTTTAGCATCCAAGTCCGTATTCAAACATTCAAACTCTTTTAGCTTTTCAAGAGAATCTTCAGCAAGTTTTTTATATTTCACAACCAATTTGTTGGATTCATTGAGCTTAGCAATCAAATCATCCTTTTCACAAAATAACTTGCTTAAATTCTTTTGAAACTTCTTAGCATTTTTCTTCAAGAGTTTGTCAACAACACCCATAGATTCAAATAACATGTCATCACACTTATGAGGATTAACACTCATAGAGGCATTTTCACAAACACGTGGCATGTTACATTCATCACCAACCAAATCATGCAAAGAGTCATACAAAGCACAATCCATGGCAAATAAACACAAGGGGTCAAGGATCACACTTAGGTAATTAAACCACAACAAGTGTACCCGCTCTGATACCAATTGAAAGTTCAAATATGTGTAAAAACACCCTTGAACGTTTAGACCCCCAAATTACAACTTAACCAATTCAAGCTTTATGTCAAACAACTAGTGTGCGGAAAATGAACATAAGCTATAAACAGAATTGGAAATCAATCTAAGCCAATTATAAATCACATCCACAGCAGAAAATAAAAGGCAAAGATAAAGGGAAGAGAGATGCAAACACAAGGACAACACACGATGTGTTATCGAAGAGGAAACCGAAGCCCTCGGCGTAAAACCTCTCCGCCGCCCTCCAAGCGGTCAATAATCCACTAGAAAATGTAGTTGGGATACATGAACAGCAATAGACCCTCCAAGCCTAATCTACCCGATGTACCTAAGCCCTCCAAGCTTCTTGCTCCAACGAGGTTACGCCGAACCTTTTTCTTTTCTAGTTTACCGGATTCCGCTACTCGACCATAGCATCCGCCATCCTTGGCATCTTCCAATGCTTCCCAAAGCTCCAAAAACTCTCAACACTCTAAATGGGTGTGGGTAGTGTTTGGATAGAAATCTCCTCTCAATAGGTATGACAATGAGAGAGGGAATGAGAAGAGACTACAAAGATTTCTCTCTAAGAATGAGTAGCTCTCTCTACTTGGGTGGGTGTTTTGAAGAAACCTCTCTTAGGGTTTTTCTTTCTGAATAGCCACACATATTTTGTGGGAATGAGGGGTATTTATACTGGTGTGAGAATAGAATGCAAAGAGTCAGTTTTTCCAAAAACAGAGTTGGCTGGCAACTTGACCTCGCGACTTAACTGAGTCGCGAGTTCAAGTCGCGAGCTAGCTAAATGGCCAGTCTGGATTTTTGTCCTGTAGTGCTCCAGCTGGCATGACTGTTCAGCTCCCCTGCATGCTCTGCACGTGTGCAACTTTTGGCGGCTTGCAAGCCGCGAGCCACCCGCGAGTCCTAGCCGCGAGTCTCTACTTCACTGCACTGTCTTGAGCATTTCTTCACACTCTCTCACACACTACCCTTACATGATTCCCACCTAAATACAAGGTTTCTAAGTGCTGTATTACAAGCAAATTTGTCATGGAATAAAGCCAACACATGGTTGATTAAATTCAACCTTACATCCTTTAAAGATCCTTTTGGTCTTGCAAAATGCTGGAGTAATTATTTTAACAATCAAATTCGTGAGGTTGCTCAGAATTTATGGAAGAATTATCACTTTATGGGGAATGATCAATTCGTGAGGTTGATTCTCCGCGTTTCCCGTGACTTTTAGTCACACCAAGATTGCTTTCAACAATTTATCTTTTACTGTTAACTTTTACTGTTCACGAGTACTGTTTACTCAAAGCTTTGCCTATTTAAGGGGGGATGTCCCTGAAGGCTTTTCACAAGCAATATTTTAGTTTAGAATTCTCTTCCCTTAGAACTCCTACTCTTAGGAAGCCTTCTTAGAGAAAGAATTCCTTGTTGCTACTACTATTACCTTGTTCACCTTTGTTCACTACAAGCCTTGTAATCCTACAAACCTTGTAACTAGGACTAGTTCAAGCTTTGTAACTGTTAACCTATAACTGTTGAGATCTTGTATTCACTACTACTACTGTAAGTGTTTATCCTACTTTCAATAAGAAGTATTTTCAGATTATATGTTCATTACTTTACTTGTTGCTACCACCACCTTGGACGGATTACCGCCATACCGGATGGTTTTAAATTGCTTTCATTTATTTTAAACTATTGTTCTTATTTACTTTGAATTATTTTGATATATACTGCTTGGCTGGTTCTACCGCCTTATTATTGTTCTTACATTCAAGTTCTTTACTTTCAAGTTACTTACCTTATTTCCATTTACAATATTACTGTGCTTCCATCTCATCCTCTTCAGCAGCGTGTCCCCTTCCCCCTTATATATATATATATATATATATATATATATATATATATATATAGATTAATTATTAAAAAAAAAAAAAAAACAACTCTATGGCTTAAGTTAAGTGGTCAAACACTACTATCAATTAAACAAACAATAATACATATTACTATTATCAAATTTAAGCCAAAAAATAAAATAATAAGTCTAAGTGCTACAACTTTAACAAAATAATATAATTTAATTGCAAGTCTAGTCTACTAATAGTTGGACACCACAAACAAACTCAATAAAATTATACAATTTAACAATTAGTTAATAAAATAAGCATAAAAATGAACTATTTTACTCCATCCAAGATTCAAAATGTGTAAGAGCATTCACATCTGGGTTCGTAAAAATATACATATTTTATTATCTAAGACACAATTTTGTCTATTTTACCAACTCATTAACAATACATTCAAAATTCCATTTTATTTTTTATTTTTTTATTTTATATACATCCTAATAAAATAATATAAACTATGAATAAAATAAATATAAATGAGAGAGAGAGAGAGAGAGAGAGAGAGAGAGAGAGAGAGAGAGAGAGAGAGAGTATTTATAGAGAATAAATGAAGGAGAGAGGAGAGATAAATTAATAAAAGTCAATACAAAAATTATACAAGCATACTACAGTATTTGGTATTTTTACCAACACATTGTAGTTGGATGCTAAAAGAGTTTAGATATACCCAGTTGAGTAAAGCTTGATTTTGGTGTCTATGGGTGTAAAATAACAATTTTGGGGGTCTAGTACTTTACTCTTTACGGGAAAAAAAGAACTCTTCGCTCTTAAGATTCAAACTTCAGCTAAAAAAAAAAAAAAAAAATCAAATTGAAGAAAAGCTATTGAACATAGATAGAGAGATTACGAGATGTAAGGTTGAATTTAATCAACCATCTTGTTGGCTTTATTCCGTGCCAAATTTGCTTGTAATTTAGCAATTAGTAACCCTGTGTTTAGGTGGGAATCATGTAAGGGTAGTGTGTGAGAGAGTGTGAAGAAATGCTCAAGACTGCGCAGTGAAGCAGGGACTTGCGGCTGGGTCTCGCGGGTGGCTCGCAGCTTGCAAGCCGCCAGAAGATGCACACGTGTAAAGCATGCAGAGAAGCTGAACCGTCATGCCAGCTGTAGTACTATAGGACAAAAAGTCTAGACTGGCCATTTAGTTAGCTCGCGGCTTGAACTCGCGACTCAGTCAAGTCGCAAGGCCAAGTTGCCAGTCCACTCTGTTATGGAAAAACTGACTCTTCACATTCCTTTCTCACTCCAGTATAAATACCCCTTATACCCATAAAATATTGAGAGCTTCCAGAGAGAATTTTGAGAGAGAAACCCTAGAGAAAAACAAGATTGACTCATCCACAATCTTTTCATAGTGACTCTTCAACTTCCTCAACTCTCACCCTCTCCGTTGTTACATCCTTGAGAGGTTCTTTAACCAAATCCTTTTCTCACCTTACCCATATTTGTGAGAAGGCTTTTTGGTGCTTTGGGAAGTAGTTCGGAAGGAACCAATTCATATTGGTTGATGCTATGGGTTATAGCAGAATCCGGTAAGCTAAAGAAGAAATAGGTTTGGCGTAACCTTGTTGGAGTAGGAGCTTGGAGGGCTTAGGTACACTGGGTAGATTAGGCTTGGAGGGTCTTCTGCTGTTCATGTATCCCAACTACATTCTTTTGTGGATTATTTACCGCTTGGAGGGCGGCAGAGAGGTTTTACACCGAGGGCTTCGGTTTCCTCTTCGATAACACATCGTTGTGTTGTCCTTGAGTTTGTATCTCTCTTCTCTTAATCTTTGCCATTTAATTTCTGCTATGGATGTGATTTTATTTGGTTTTGATTGTTTATCTTGTGTTCATATTCCACACATTAATTGTTTGATAATAAGCTTGAATTGATAATTTGGAAATTGGGGATCTAAATGTTCATAGTGTTTTATACACATTTTGAACATTCCATTGATATCAGAACGGGTGCACTTGCTGTGGTTTAATCACCTAAGTGCAATCCTAGACCCCTTAGCTATGGATGAAGCTATGGAAAAGGCTATGCTGAGTTGTGGTTTAAATGTTTGTGATAATGACTCTATGAATTTATTTGAAGGGTGTCCTAAAAATGAATTCCTAGAGTTATTGAAAACAAAGAAACATGCTAGGATGTTTGTTCACATGTTGAAGTATTTTGAAAATAAGAATCACATCTTACACAATAGCCTATGTGAGTCTAATTCTTTGATTAATAAGTATAAAAGAAGAAATAGAATTTTGTGTGATAAGATTGATAATCTGAAAAAGAAAATTCAATTCAACAAGAGCATGGAAAATGAAGATAAGTTTCTATTTGAAGGTCAAGAGTGCTTGTCTCATGCTTGCTTGTTTGTGCATACTTCTTTGAAGGTTTTTAACTCATGCCTATGGTATCTTGATAGCGGCTGTTCTCATCATATGACAAGAGATAAAACATTGTTTAAGTCACTCAAAGAAAAGGTTGGTGACTATGTGACATTTGGGGATGGAAGTCATGCTTAAGTTCTTGGCAAGGGGACTGTTGGAATTCCTTAGGGAAAAATTAGAAGCATGTGAGAAAATGGAGGTTTTATGCAAGAGGCTTTAAAATGAAAAGGGGGTGTCTATTGTCAAGATAAGGAGAGATCTTGGCAAGGAATTTGAGAATGCACGATTTGATTCTTTTTGCGAAAAGAATGGGATTAAAAAGGAATTTTCGGCTTCTAAGACTCCTCAACAAAATGGGGTGGTTGAGAGAAAAAATCGGGTAATTCAAGAGATGGCAAGGGTCATGCTACTTAACAAGAAAATTCCACAAAAGTTTTGGGGAGAAGCTGTGAACACTTCATGTCACATTGGCAATAGAATATACTTTCGAGCAGGAACAAAGAAGATCGCATATGAAATTTGGAATGCAAAGAAGCCAAAAGTGAAGTACTTTCGAGTATTCGGAAGCAAGTGCTACATTCTCAATGATTGGGAGAATCTTGGGAAGTTTGATGCAAAAAGTGATGAAGGTATCTTCCTTAGGTATTCTACTAGTAGTCGGGCATACAGAGTCTACAACAAGAGAACAAAGACAGTAATGGAGTCCATCAACGTGAAAATTGATGATGCTATAACAAAAGTAGAGATGGTTGATGATGGAGAAGGGCCAAGCACTAAAGAACCCACTGTTGAGGTCGAAGCCTTTGATATTGAGGTTGAAGGATATACACCGGAAAAGGAATCAACTCCTGTAAACTCAAGAGTGGAGACTAGATCAATGTTTAGAACAACAAGTCCTCTCACTCCTCCGGAAGTTCATCCTCCTATCTCTTGGAATGATGAAGTGTCCACTTCAAAGAAACCATCATCACGAGTGGTTAAAAACCATCCGGAAAGTAACATTATTGGGTCTTTAGACGAAGGTCTTCGCCTTAGAAAGGGAAACAAACTTCTGGCCAATCATGTGACATATCATTGCTACCTAGCTCAATTTGAGCTGAAAAAGGTAGAAGAAGCTCTTCAAGATGAAAATTGGGTTGAGTCAATGCATGAAGAGCTGAATCAATTTGTGAGGAATGATGTATGGGAACTCGCTCCTAGGCCTGAAGGTGTTCATGTCATCGGCACCAAATGGATCTTCAAAAACAAGACTAATGAGGATGGAGAGATTATCCGGAATAAATCTCGGTTAGTGGCTTAAGGATACACTCAAGTAGAAGGAGTAGATTTTGATGAATCCTTCACTCCAATGGCAAGGCTTGAGTCTATTCATATTCTCATGTCAATTGCATGCACCATGAACTTCAAACTCTACCAAATGGATGTGAAATGTGCATTTCTAAATGGCTATTGAATGAAGAAGTGTTTGTTGAACAACCCAAAGGCCTCAAAGATCCTCACTTTCCGGACCATGTGTTGAGATTGAAGAAAGCACTTTATGGCTTGAAACAAGCTCCAAGAGCTTGGTATGATCAGCTTACTTAGTACCTCCTAGATAGAGGATTCAAAAGAGGGTATGTTGACCGAACTCTGTTTGTCAAGAATGATAAGTATTATCTTCTCGTAGCTCAAGTATATGTTGATGACATAGTATTTAGAGCTACTATTGATGCTCGAGCCATAGAATTTTCTGAGGAAATGAAGAAAGAGTTTGAGATGAGTATGGTGGGGGAGCTTACATTCTTTTTGGATCTTCAAGTCAAACAAAGGAAGGAAGGCATATTCATTTCACAAGAAAAATATGCTCGAAACATAGTCAAAAAGTTTGGATTAGACTCCAAGAAGCATGCCTTTCCTCCTATGAGTTCATCTACGAAGCTCAATGTTGATTCTTCTGGGGTAGAAGTGAGTCCAACATTGTATAGGAGTATCATTGGGAGTTTACTCTACCTCTCGGCTAGTAGACCGGATATTACTTTTAGCGTGGGTGTTTGTGCTCGATATCAGGCTGCTCCGAAAGAATCTCACTTGACTGCGGTGAAGCGAATCATAAGATATGTCAATGAAACTCTGGATTATGGCTTGTGGTACTCAAAGGACTCTAATGCTTGTCTTGCTAGTTATTCGGATGCCGATTGGGCTGGAAGTGTGGATGATCGAAAGAGTACTTCAGGTGGCTACTTCTATCTTGGAAACAACCTTGTCTCTTGGATGAGCAAGAAACAAAATTCCTTGTCTCTCTCTACAGCTGAAGCTGAGTATACAGCTGCTGGAAGTTGCTGTACACAACTACTTCGGATGAAGAAGCTACTTCATGACTATGGGATTCCGTAAGATATAATGTGTGTTTTTTGTGATAACACCAGTGCTATAAATCTCTCTAAGAATCCGGTTCAGCATTCCAAGTCAAAACACATAGAGATACATTACCACTTCATCCGGGATTTGGTGGAAGATAAAGTTGTATGTCTTGAGTTCATTCATACGGACTACCAAAAGGTGGACATCTTCACCAAGCCTCTCAATGGTCCACGGTTTGAATCACTCCGTAAGACCATCGGTGTTGGTACAATTCCTTGAATCTCATGTGTGATGTGTGCTTTATTTATTTGTCTTGAGTTGATTACTCTAGTTTAGAGCACACACTTCTTTGTTGGCTGTTTGTATAGCATGTTCTACTTGTTTGCTTTTGCTTTAAATGTTTTTACATTGGTGTTTCTGATCAATCTTTTCTTGTTTTTATGTCAAAAATCCAAAAACTCATAAAAAGTAGAAAATTTAAAAAGTTTGATTGACGTCGTTGAGTTTTGTCTCAAAACATATTTTGCCTTGTACCTTTGTACTGATGGCCTTGTGCATTTACGAGCGTAGCTTGTTCCTTATGCACTCCATATCTTTGTGGGAGAAATCTTGACATCTATGTGATTGTTGTAAATAGATCTTCAAACTTGTCATGAATGATTAATCAATGGTATTGTTGATCTTGAGACATGCATAGACTTGTGCATATATATCTTCCTACTCATTTATTTTATTGTTTTTGCTTAAAAGAGCTCTCCAAATGTAAATCTCCAAATGTAAAGAGATATTGAGTTGCAAAAGCCTGTCGCACATACTAGTATTTGACTAGGAAAAAGGGAAAGCAAAATAAAATAAAATGTATGATGCCCAAAAAGCCAAAAGCTAACTCATCAAATTGAAATATCAAAAATTTTAGGCATCGATCTCACAATGAGATGTATTGATTTAAAAAGATCAAATGATATGATGTATATGGAGCTAAATGAAAAGCTTCACAAGTTATGTAATCAAGTTTTATGGGAGGTCATATATGCATATTTCTATAATTGAGATAGGTCACTTTATCTAGTGCTAATTGTGTATGGCTTGGTTGAATTGATCATTGAAGCTTCACGTTAGACTAAGGACTATCTCATTGTTGATATCCACACACATCACACATGTCTAATTCAATGAATGCCTTATTCATTTGTGTGATTGTACTTAATTAAATGTGTTTTCACATGCTCAATCTTGGTTGATCAAACAAAAAAATATTTTTGAGTGTTTTAGTAGTTTTTGGAAAGTATTTAGTTTTTGTAAAAATTGTCAAAATTTTCAAAAACAGTGTTGCCTTGTTCTGGCGACTCAGTCCCGGGTTGATCCAGTCGTATGCCCCAGTCGCGAGCCTACTCAAAGATTTTTCGCGACTCATTGGTGGGTCAATGTCCCAGTCACGAAAAATACTTAGAATATTTTTCAAAATTTGGGTTTTTATGTTTCTTGCGGCTCAGATTGGCGACTTGTTCACGGGTGAAGGTTCCAGTCGCGAGGGGTACTCAGAGATTTTCGCGGCTTACTTCGCGACTCCCTCGCGGGTAGAACTTCCAGTCGCAAAAAACACTTAGAAAATTTTTCAGAATTTTTGTCTGAAGTGTTCTGGCGACTGGCCCTGGCGACTTGATCGCGACTTATCCCAATTGCAAAAATCGCGTGTTTTGCGCAAATAGGTTAGCTTTTAAAACCTTTTGAGTTTCCCTCGAACATTTTGTGACTATTCATTATCTTCCTCACTTAAACCTCTCTTAAACCCACCATGTTCCTCACAAAAATCCTCATTGTTACTCATCATTTCTACTTCAATCCTCAAGAAAAAGGTATGAGTTTTCTTATTTTTCATAAGTATTTCATACTCTTTGCCTTGAACTTCTTGATTTGTGAGATGTTATTGAGTTTTGAGATTTATTGATGGTTGAATATGGGTATTTGCTGTGTTGCTGAAATTGTTGTGTGGGTTGTGTTGGATATGCGTTATTTCACTCTGTCTTTAGCTGCACACACACATTCTATGACATGATTGTGATTCTAATCTAATGATTTTAGGGTTTTTCCACAATTTATTTTGGGTCTAACTCTGTGATAATAGAGTTTGTTGTCTTGTGTGGTCTCTATTGCTCCCTAATGTAACATGATGCAGCTTAAAAATGTCTCTTTTCAAGAGTGCAGCTGTGAATGAGGTAGCAACAAGGGAAAAGAACCAATGATTGATGTTGATGATCCTTCTCCTAGGCCAAAAAGGACCCGATCACCATCAGGAGTATATGATCCCCACAAATTTAGATCCTATGCTACATTTCAGACCCATGAAAATTATTTCAGAGACGCCACGCCACTAGTTGAAAGGGCTGTTGACCAACCATCTCTTCGTGAAACCAACATTCCCATATGGTTTGCCACCAAGGATTGGAATTTTCTTCTCTCTGACCTTGATGTTGCGTACGTGAACATGGTGAAATAATTTTATGCTAATGCCATTGTTGAAGGAGATGAGCTCAAATGCTGGGTTAGAGGAAAGAGTTTCTCCGTGTCTCCTGTTTATCTAGCGAATATCCTACACATCAACCGGCCAATGCTTGCTACAACATCGGTTTATGATGATTTAAATCCAGATGAGGATTTACTTTGGGAAACCCTTGGTCAAAACTTGGAATTCTCCCAAACTGGGAATTCAATCAGTGTTTCTTCTCTATCTCCCGAACTGAGGGTGCTTACCATCATCATGTTCCACAATCTATATCCTCTATCCAGCATCGGATATATGAATCTAAGGAGAGCCGTGTTCCTTCATGATTTGATTTCGGATGAAGAGATCGACATTTGTGCTCATATCTTTCATCTTTTGCGCAAAACGGTTCTACGAACTGATTCAAGGGCATGCATTCCTTTTTGCTGCCTCATTTCAAGGATTTTGAAGCTCAAAGGCATTCATCCATCTGACAATGAGTCTCCTTACCCGAAGCCAAGTCTAATCAACATCCGTACACTCAATGCAAGCATTGGTCATAGTCGGAAGGGAATCAAGATAGAAAGTTCAACACCTCCTACTGGTTCACACTCTGCCTCATCCTCCTATGATGAGAAATTGGATAACATTACGGCATCCATCCATGACATTAGCACCAAGATGTCTGGACTTGCTACTCTTTTGCACCATCACCACATCCGTTGTGATACAAAGTTCACTTCCCTCCAAACCCAGTTGGACCAAATCCAAAGGAAGCTATAAGAAAGTGAGGACTAGCTATTCCATGACAAAAGGGGGGAGATGATGACGATAGGGGGAGTATAATGATAGGGGTAGTACTGATGCTGAGAAGGAGCTGATGTTGAGTAGGAGCTGCCTATGTTTAATTCTTTGTTTATTTGTTATCACATGACTAAGTTTATATTCAGTTTATGTACTTTGGGTTTTGTACCTTTGCTTTGTAGCATAGTACTTGTTGTTTAATGTTTTGCATTTTCTTTAAGTACATCACTCTTGTGCCCTAGTAGGATCTTGTTCCTAGATGCATATATGTTTTGTGCATTGGTTGAGTGTTGGACATGCAAATGATACTTTGCATTGAGCTTATTAGCTTGCATGTCTAGATGATTATTCCATATGTGAATGAGCATTGTGGTAACTATTCTATAGTGATTGCTTGTATGGTCAAGCCATGGTTTATTGTTTTATTCCATTTTGCTTGATCGCATTGTGCTTGCTTCATTTGCATTACAAGTTTTTTGCATACAATGATCAAATTGTGTTGTTGTGTTTTAGGAGATACTTGTTCTTATGATTCAAGAGCTTCACAGATTCTAGAGTTAGGTGTGAGTGAGTTTTGTTCAACTGTTCCCAACTCACAAGTTAAGTCTAGAGTTTGTTTTAGGGTTTTGTCACGGAATAGCCAAAAGGGGAGATTGTAAGGTTGAATTTAATCAACCATCTTGTTGGCTTTATTCCGTGCCAAATTTTCTTTTAATTTAGCAATTAGTAACCCTGTGTTTAGGTAGGAATCATGTAAGGGTAGTGTGTGAGAGAGTGTGAAGAAATGCTCAAGACTATGCAGTGAAGCAGGGACTCACGGTTGGATCTCGCGGGTGGCTCACGGCTTGCAAGTCGCCAGAAGATGCACACGAGTGAAGCATGCAAAGAAGCTGAACCGTCATGCTAGCTGTAGCACTACAGGACAAAAAGTCCAGACTTCGCCATTCAGTTAGCTCACGGCTTAAACTCGTGACTCAGTCAAGTCGCAAGGCAAAGTCACCATTCCACTCTGTTATGGAAAAACTGACTCTTCGCATTCCTTTCTCACTCCAGTATAAATACCCCTTATACCACAAAATATTGAGAGCTTCTAGAGAGAATTTTGAGAGAGAAACCCTAGAGAAAAACAAGATTGACTTATCCACAATCTTTACATAGTGACTCTTCAAATTCCTCAACTCTCACCCTCTCCGTTGTTACATCCTTGAGAGGTTCTTTAACCAAATCATTTTCTCACCTTACCCATATCTGTGAGAAGGCTTTTTGGTGCTTTGGGAAGCAGTTCGGAAGGAACCAATTCATATTGGTTGATGTTATTGGTTATAATGGAATCCGGTAAGCTAAAGAAGAAATAGGTTTGGCGTAACCTCGTTGGAGTAGGAGCTTGGAGGGCTTAGGTACACTGGGTAGATTAGGCTTGGAGGGTCTTCTGCTGTTCATGTATCCCAACTATATTCTTTAGTGGATTATTTACCGCTTGGAGGGCGGCGGAGAGGTTTTACGCCGAGGGCTTGGTTTCCTCTTCGATAACACATCATTGTGTTGTCCTTGTGTTTGCATCTCTCTTCCCTTAATCTTTACCATTTAATTTCTGCTGTGGATGTGATTTTATTTGGTTTAGATTGTTTATCAATTATCTTTTATGCTTATGTTCATATTCCGCACATTAATTGTTTGATAATAAGCTTGAATTGATAATTTGGAAATTGGGGGTCTAAACGTTCATAGTGTTTTATACACATTTTGAACATTCAAGAGAGATACCACCGTGAAGATAGATCCGATGGCCAATTCTTCAATGGTGTGGACGGGATCACCAAACAACATTGTGCTTGCAAGTCTGGCGGTGCAAGGGAAAGTTCTTTTTTCTTTTTTTTTTTCAAATTTTAATTTTAATTTTTAATTTTTATATCTGACATTTACATTTTGATAGTAAACAGCTATGTAGTTTGTAGTTGTTATATGTTAACTATTCAGTTTTTTTGGTGTTTACTTTTGATTTAATTAGGAGTCTTGATTTAGGAAAGATTTGGGTTTTATTTGTTGCAATATTATAAATTTGTTAAAATTATTATTTTTGGGTTTATATTTTAGAGGAGCTATAGGCTGAAGAAATGGGCCAAATTCAATTATTGTTTTTGGGTTTTTTCTCTGAACAAACTTAAGATTTGTGGACTGAAACATGTCTATAATTTTTGCCAAAATCCTAAGAGGGGCAATAAGTACGTTGTTCTCAACTTTTATGGTTTTTTTAATTATTAATTACTACTGCTCTTAAGGGAGATTTTGAAAAGCTAAGGGGCGCCATTCCCCCCAGCCCACCCCTAGCTCTGCCTTCGGCATCAACATTTATATATATATATATATATATATATATATATATATATATATATATATATATGTGTGTGTGTGTGTGTTTGTGTGTGTGTGAAAATGAAGCTTGAATATTGAACCTTATTTGCAAAGTTGTGGCTGAGAGAGCATTGTAGCTCAATCAATTGACATGTTTTGATATTTTTAACGGATACGTCTAAGATTCAAATCCTTCCTTGCTAACTAAATAAAAAAGAAGTTTGCAAAGTTGAAGGAAATGATTTGGCTACGGCCTGAAATTTTCTACCTGTATTAAAGCCAAAAAAAAAAAATGTTTCCTTTGCTTTTGAGAACATGACATTACAATTTATTGTGGGGACAGAATGAGCTAGAATTATTATGCCAAGGGCCTTGGCCTAATAATTCATGCGTACGCTAATGAAAGAAAAGTTGTCTCGTTTGGTTTTGAGAACACAACATTTCAATTTTTTTAAAAAAATTATAATAATATTTCATGCGTACGATGATGAAAAAATAAATAATAATGCAGTACGATTTTCGTGTGTATTCTAATAAGTATTACTTTTTACTTAAAAAAAATAGAGATGTTTATTATAAACCTGGTTTAAAACACTAGTATTTCTATTTTTGTGTGAATTCTAATAAGTATTACTGTTAACTAAAAAAAAGAGTAACTAACTAATCTAGTCAGCATTATAATAATAATTCAGGAGATTCTGGCATTTTACCCTTAATTTTTTTAAAAATTGGTAATATGCCCCTGTTTGCAAACTGTATAGGGGCGTGCCCCTGTTTCGATACTCGATTACCCTAAAATCGAGTTCAATTAAATACTCGATTCGTAGAAAATCGAGTTATGCTCGATCAAACTTAAAAAATAAATAAAAAATTTGCATGGAACTCGAGTTTCAGGAAATTGAGTTCCATGCAAATTTTTTTTTTTAAGTGTGATCACCTCATATTCAGGGAGCCCTATAGTGGCATTTTTAAGCCCTATAGTGACGTTTTAAAGCCCTATAGTGACGTTTTAAAGCCCTATAGTGGCGTTTTCCTGCAAATTTTTTTATTAGTGTGATTGCCCCATATTCAGGAAGCCCTATAGTGGCGTTTTCAAGCCCTATAGTGACGTTTTAAAGCCTTATAGTGGCGTTTTCCTGCAAATTTTTTTTTTATAAGTGTGATCGCCCCATACCAGGTTCAAGGAGCCCTATAGTGACGTTTTTAAGCCCTATAGTGACGTTTTAAAGGCCTATAGCGGCGTTTTGGAACTCGACTTCCTTAAAATCGAGTTCCATGCATTTTTTTTTTTAGTTTTATTGGGCATAACTCGATTTTCTACGAATCGAGTATTTCATTAAAACTTGATTTTAAGGTAATTGAGTATCGAAACAAGGGCATATCCCTATATAGTTTCGAAATAGGGGCATATTGCTAAATTTTTTAAAAATTAAGGGCAAAAGGCTAGAATTCCCAATAATTCATGTGTACGATGATGGGAGACTAACTAACTAACTAATCAAAAAAGTTGATTCTCAAAAAAAAAAAAAAAAACTAATGAAAAAAGTCATGGAAGCTGAGTACTCCTTTGAACCCCCTTGCTTAAGTGAAGAAGAAGATGAATAAGGACGTAGTGTCAAGAAATTCAAGGAAAGCATAGGTGCAAGGCAGTTCTCACAACCTCGTGTGCTTGTCAGTTACAAAGATAGTTTAGTGGGAGATATTCCAGGTGCATATGAGCAAGCCTTTAAGTTTGATTTGATCAGAGATGGCGCTGAAGAATCGGCTATTGAGTTGGAACCTCTGATTGAAGGCATGGTAGATGTTAAGCTATCCAAAGAGACTAAATCTCGCATTAGGGAGCCTTGGTCCAAGGCATTGATAGTGAAAGTGCTCGGTAAAACTGTTGGATTCAGCTATCTCACTTTCAAAATCAACGCTTTATGGAAGCCTGTGGCAAAGATTGACTATGTGGATTTGGAGAAGGACTATTTTCTGATTAGATTCAGCTGCAATGATGATGATAATAAAGTTCTTAAGGGGGGGGGGGGGGGCGCTGGTTTGTAGGAGAACATTTCCTAGCGATTAAGCCTTGGGAGCCATACTTCAAGGCCTCAGAAGCCAAAATTTCTTTAGTTGCAGTGTGGGTAAGGTTTCTTGAGCTACCTATTGAATTTTATGATATGTCAGTGCTCAAGGAGATAGGCAGTGCAATTGGTCCTGTTCTTCGTATAGATTCTTACATAGCTTCGATCTCAAGGGGCAGCTATGCCCAGTTGTGCATAGAAGTTGACTTAGAGAAGCCTCTCATTACTATGATCAGGTTTGGGAGATTAGGAAAACACGTGATGTATTAAGGTATCTCTTCCTTATGTTTCTGCTATAGCCATCTTGGGCACAAACAGGAACACTGTTGTTATCACATCAAACATGCAGAGAAAATTAGGGAGGACGGAGAAACTTCCACTTGTCAAGGAGATGGTCAAGGGAGCTAATCGGATCCCAACTATGGACCATGGATGTTAGTTATGGAAGGAAAAATCTCATTAGAAACGGACAAGCTTGTGCCCCGATAAAGGCTGAACGTGTGGAAGAGTGACAAAAGGGTAATTATGAGCACCATTTAGAGGAAGATGACGTAGCTACAAAATCTCCTTTTGAGGAGCCAGCTACCTTATTACCTGCCCAAGCACGTGAGAATTTGACACAACATACCCAAAGTGAGAGGGAACCTAACTTGGAGTATGAGATGGTTTCTTGCCAAGATCTTCTAAGGGTAACTACAGAAGATACGAAGTGTGGTATGCAGAAGGATGAGACTAAAGGTAAGGCAGCGCAGGGCTCGAAGCTGCGAGCTAATAAGGGCCTAGGGATTAAAAGTACTAAAGCCTTGAAGTGCTAGATATCCATTCCTAGAAGCAAGTCTCCACACCTTCAGCCCCTCTCAACTTCAGGAAACTCGCAAGCCACCTCGAATGGAAATAAGTTACCTTGGGTTAGTCCCACTACCACGGTTAGGATGGGCAATATGGTATAGGAACAGGGCGATAGTACTCTCCAAAGAGATGATTTCCCAAATAAGAGTAGCACCAACAGACACACCGGAATAGTTCGAGGTAGAATTGAGCAATGCATGGAAGCATTTGTTCCCCAAAACCCCAACCAGTATCAGAACGGGGAACCTGGCCTTGGATCACCCAGTGTGGTCTTAAACCCCCAACCCTTATTGGAAATTTCTCACGAACACTCCTTTGGTGTCTTGGGAAGAAGTGGAGACTTTGAGCAGGCAAAGAAGGCCATCAGTTGTGCCCCCACTCCAATGAATCAGGATGGATCAGTTAAGAAAGGAGGATTGTGGATTTCAGAGGATCAACTTTGGCACACATGGGAAATCATCCAAATCTAAAATTCATTCAGATTCTATCCCCAATCCAGAGGTGCAATCTACTTCTCTACTACAGATGTAGACATCGCATTTTGTACCCCTTACGACTTAGGCCCCCATTCCCCAATGATGTTGAAATTCTAAAGCCCAAGGTTGGTTTAGGGCCCGATCAAATTGAAATTGACTTGAGGAAAGTGTTTTTGGGAAAATCTAACTCTTTTATGAAAATAATAAGTTATTTTTGGAAAAGAAAGGCCACTGAAGCCCTAGGGTATGCGTACGTATACACGCGTATGCTCGCGCATGCTCAAGATCTATCTGTGTGCACATGCTTCATGCATGCGTACGCATACACTAGCATGTGTGCGCATGCTAAGGTTCCAGAAACTATGAAAGGCATGTTTTTATGCATTAAAGATTGGTTTTGGAACAAATCCCACTTCATCTAGGAGCTGTTCCAAATCCCCATTTTTTAACTATAAAAAGCCATAGATGGTACCTTTTCAAGAGACACAAAAATCCTAAGGAAAAATATAAGATTCACTAGAAATTGTGAATCAAAGAGGAAGTTTTTCACAAAACATCCTCAAGTCAATATTTTTCTGAATAAGGCCCTTTTTCACCTTGATCTTCGAGTTTCAAGTTTTCTAATCACTTCTTTGTTTAATTGTGAATAGATTGACTAAGGGGAACGGTCAAAATCAAACTAAGGAGCTTTGTGTTTTGACGTATAATGTTCTAGTTCCTTTTCTTTTTATTTTTTTGTTTTGATCTTCTTTTTCTTGTTTTTTTAATGTTATAATATGTTTGTTTAGTTTAGGTTTACGAAACTTTTCTGTTTTTAAGAATGTTAGATTACTAGATTTATAGTTTTTGTTCTGCTGTGTTCTTGTGTTTTTAGTGTTATGGTTTAGGCTGTGTATGTGTACACATGCTTACTGCATGCGCACACATATTCGAAGTATGCATACACATACAACTGGGTTGTGCACGCAGGCCTTATGTATACACTTGCATACTCACGTCCAGAAACCCTAATCCAAGCCTTTTTGCTTCTGTTTCTTTATTTTATTTATGTAATATGTCTCTGTCTTGCTTTATTTAATGTTTATGAGTCTCTGCCTCCATGTTTGCTTGCTTTGTTTGTTCTTTGTATGCTAGATTAAGGCTTACCGTCAATCTTGTTGTTTTGCCATGAATGTGCATATAACATGATCATGCATTGATGCATAGGTGCCATGGTGCAGTAAGGTAAGTGAAGTAAGTCATGCATTCACATGAACATGCTTGGTTGAATGACATGTTCTTGATGTTTAAAGGCTTATAACTTGTGTTTGAATACTGCCATGTGTATATTTCTACCTTGGAGATGATATGATGAGATGCATGATAGATGTATCCTAGGGTTTGGGATGAAAAATGCCATGTTGTTTGCTAAATGTATGCTAGTGTGTTTGTGAGTCTAGAATGATAAATGTTGATGTGCCTTTAATGAGATTAAGACACAATGAGTGGAAGCCGACCCACAGGTTGGGTGGGGTTGGGTGCCTAACACCTTCCCATCCCCATATCTAAAATTTGGACATGTGCTTTGGTAGTAGATCAGTATTTCCATGAAGGACGCTATATTTATGGTTCCTAGTGTTAGGATCTGTGCCCTTTAAATCCTATTGTATGATGCTATGTATGACATTATGTATGATATTACGTTGTGATTAATAAAGTTGTTTTATTATTATCTAAAATAATGGTAACATGAATATTTGAACATTATCATATAGTCCATGAGATGCATAGTATGTGATTTATGTGATTTAGTCACAGAAGATATAAATCACAAGTTCTTTATAAACTCAGAATATTAGTTTGTAATCGGTGATGAAATTGGGCATTTCATCTGCGAAGATTATAACATATCAATTAAGATGATTTGTCTTGATCATGGAAGTGGAGACTTCTAGTTGATATGTTTTAAGTGTTAAGACATATTGAACTGGACCGCTATGAGATTTATTATTCTACTAACGACTATGAAATGAATATTAAATCTCATGACTTTTATTTACATGAACTCTCAATCTTGAGAGAATAATGAACCTGATCATAAAGTGTAGGTTGCTTTGATATATCAAGAGTGAGATCTAAAGTCACGATCAAAACCTTAGTATGTTAGGCAACCACATTTAATGTTGAAGGAATATATATTCTCAAGATGGAATTCATAATCTCTTAACAGAAATATAAAATATTCCGTTGAGATAAGTTTAATGGGTTTTGATGATGCATAAAAAATCAGTAGGCTGAATGCTCCGGTTTTTAATGGGCTAGAGGTTGCTTGGAAGGTCTAAAAAGAAAGAAACACAAGATCAAAGGTGACAGGGGTGAACGGGTCAAGAACTCTCCGATGCTTAAGTTAGTTTTTCTCTCTAGGACTCAAGAATTCCAACTTTGGGAGTAGTGAAAACTTACCTTCGTTTGATGTGGATAAGTCCTTATATAGTGAACTTTAGAGTGGTTACTTGTTTAGTAACTTCCTCAACGTGGATGAAAGTTAGAAGGTTCAGACTTAAATTCCACAACAACTATAGAAGTTAGAAGAGTCAGACTTATCTTCCACAACTACTATAGAAGTTAAGAACTTAGTGGAAAGTTATAGCGATGAACAATGATTTTGCTCATACTTTATAATAGTAGAACATGGTCCAAATTATAAGTTCTTGAACATAAATTTATTCTGAAAATTTCTAAGTGTTGGAAGGTCATCCAGGTGCTTCCATGCTGGACGACCTTCTTATGCTGGATGACCTTATATTGGGATAGCCTTCCTGGACTTGGACGACGCTATGGACGAACTGGAGAGTTCAAACCTTGTGATAGAGAAGACATAGAGTTAATAATATATTTAAAAAAATGGACGATACTTACTTCGACGAGTGGTCTCCTCGTATGCAAGATTTTCTTCAGTCGGCTCAAGACCAAGTCCTCCAACAACTAGACGACGAAGGGTCACCAAGCTGTGGAAGGACCTTTTAGGGAATGCATGAGCTCTATCAATACGCTCCAAGTAAAAATTGTTTAAGTGTGGACGAGTAATAGCTGCACCAATACAAGAGAGGGTTAGACGAAGAAAGAGTTAAAAAAAATAAACAAAAGTAAGGAAGAAAGATATACCCTCAGGACGAAGATGACCTAGGGTACTGGTAAAAGGAGGGAAGGGGGCATTATTTACATCAATTGGGTCCCCAGCCCAATCTCCAAAAATAAAGAAAAATTATTTCTTCCATAACCTATCAGAAGAACTATAATCCCTAATCAAACTAAATTGGGAGCCCCTAGACGAAAACTGGTAAAAACCAGTAGATTGTGTAATTTCTGAGGGTTTATAACAGTAAAGAAACTTGTCCACTGTATTTGGATGGTTCCCTTCAAACACCTCATGCCATAACACTTGTATGGCTACTATTGTCCGCCATCTATTAGGGTTGAGCTGTTTTGGTCTAATACCCATCTTATGGAAGAGACCTCTACAGAAAGAATTGAGAGGAAACCTAAGGCATGCTAAGAGGTAATAAGTATATACACCAAAACCTGAAAGAGGAGAACAACACCATTCCCCTCTTTTAGGTGGACGAGGTCTAAACACACTAGGAATTTAGTATCTACCTATGAGAGTAGACGCCACCTCGGGAGCGCAACTATAGATTACATTCTCTTCCTCCTCTTCGTCTTGAGGGGGACTAGGTGACCTACTCCTTTTGGACGAGCTAGCCTCAGCCCCAGAAGTCGTCCTATGTTGCAGTTCTTGGAATTCCTTTAAGGGAAAACTAGGAACCCCAGACAAATAATACTCATCTTGGGAACTACTATCACTTCTACTACTAGTATTACCTTTACTATTGCTCTCATAACTACCATTACTTCTAGGGGACTAGTCCTGGTACTCGTCTATTTCTGTCTTAGTACTACCACTAGACGCAAACAGGTTTAGAAGAATAAATAGACGAAAACCTAAGAATGAAAGAAAGGAAGCACCTGACGAGAAACTAAAGATGAGGATGACTAGATGAAGCTCTTGGACAAGATGGCAAAAAGAAAATTATCAGAACAGTAAAGGGTAAGAGAGAGAATGTACATATTTATAGGCCCTAGAGGTGGGTCAATGAAGTAACACAAACCAATCAGAAGCTGACATGTGGCATTTTCCTCTAAAAATAAATCGACACAATAAGTCAACCAATAAGATTGTGACACGTGGCACACTCTAAAACAACGAAATTCAACTAGGGCAAGGACGACACGTGACATATCAATTGACCATTAAACGTTGACATGTGTCAAAAGAAAACAATTATACTACAATGTCCAGGACGACACTTGGACAAATGGGGCAACTGATGGTGAACTAAAAATTGAACTCTCCTGTTCGTCTAAAGCGTTGTCCAAGTCCAGGAAGGCTGTCCCAATATTAGAAGGTTGTCCAACATAAGAAGGTCATCCAGCATGGAAGCACCTGTACAACCTTCCAACACTTAGAAATTTTCAGAATAAATTTATGTTCAAGAACTTATAATTTGGACCACGTTTTACTATTCTAAAGTATGAGCAAAATCCTTGTTCATCGCTATAACTTCCCACTAAGTTCTTAACTTCTATAGCAATTGTGGAAGATAAGTCTGACTCTTATAACTTCCATAGCAGTTATGGAAGTTAAGTCTGAACCTTCTAACTTCCATCCATGTTGAGGAAGTTACTAAACAAGTAACCACTTTGAAGTTCACTATATAAGGACTCATCCACATCAAATGAAGGTAAGTTTTCACTACTCCTGAAGTTCGAATTCTTAAGTCCTAGAGAGAAAAACTAACTTAAGCATCAGAGGGTTCTTGACTGGCTCTCCCAGTCACCTTTGATCTTGTGTTTCTTTCTTTTCAGGCCTTCCAAGCAACCTCTAGTCCATTGAAGCCTGGAGCATTCAACCTATTGATTTTCTATGCATCATCAGGTTTGGTTATTTAGAGTGTTAGGTCTAACCACTTTAGTAAGAAGTCACTAAAGTATATATTTATGAAATTGGATTTCATAAATATATGATGAATAACTTAAAGGATTAAACCGGGTACTTTAGGATTAAGATGTAGCAATTTTCAAAGTGGTAGTCAACATTCATGACTTTGTATTACTACGAATATTTTAATGAAGGAGTTGAATGTATAATAAAGTCTTGGGATATAATTTATTAATAAGGCCCAGAGTGTAATTATATTTATATAGTGGTATAAAATATAATTAATGGTAATTTTGGGCTTGTCAAGAGTTGACAGAAAGCCCAAAACCTATTGGAGCTAGTGTCTTATTTTTCCTTTTTGGTCCCACTCCAAGCCACATACTAAAGCCCAATTGGAATGGCCCAAAAGGCTAGCCCAATTAGATAATTAGTTATATATAAGGAGAGAAATATACAAAATTTAGTACTGAATGTATGAAATGGTGTGTATGTGAGTGTAAGCCACTCTCTTATTTTCCCTTGAACACATACGTGTAAACTGATTGAGAGACCACACTTCTTGGGCATAAGTGAAATTGGAGTGAAGATTAAAAGTGTTCCCAAGTACTTCTAATCTATGGTTTTGAATTTCACCATACCAAAGTACGCTCTCTTGTTCTTAAATTCTGAAATTTACATAGTACATGTTATCAATTGCGAATGAAGTAGATCCGTTAATTTTCCGCTGCATATGTTTTGTATGCGATACAAACTATGTTTTCCTACAATTGGTATCAGAGCAGGCTTCAATTTTGAATTTGTATAACTTGTTTTGTGAGTTTTGGAATCAAAGATAGTAGTTTCATGATATTAGAAGATTCTATAATCAATTTTCTTCATGGTTATTGAAATTATTGTTTGATAAAAATTGATATTGATGTTATTATGTTGTTTAAGTTTGAGATTAAGTTTGTTAGATTGAACTTTAAGACTATAGCATCAATGAAATTTAGTTTTGATCTCAATCTCATTCTAATGTGATCAAGAAACTATGTTTTGTTCATGTGAAACGTCAAAAACGGTTACTAGAAAAATTTAAAAAAATTTCAGTTTCATGAGTTTCGACGGATTGAGAATTCCCTTCGATCGATCGAATGTTCCTTTCGATTGATAGAACAGGAATTGAGAATCGATCGAGTCATCCCGAGACTTTGTGATAAATTTCTTCAATTTTTCGACCGATCGAGAATTCCTTTCAATCAATCGGATTTGCCTTTCGATCGATCGAATAGGAATCGAGAGTCAACCGAGTCATCCTGAAACATTAAAATGAATTTGTTGAACATTTCGATTGATCGAGAAATACCTTCGACCGATCAAATTAACTGTTTTTTGAAATTTCACTAAGTGTTAAAACATAGATGAAGTGCAAGGCTATGTGTGATGAGATTACACATGATTTCTAATTAAAAACCTTTCTTTTAAAATATCTAGTGGGAGAGAGATTCAAGGGTTGGATCTCACGGCCTCCATCGTCTTGGCGTATATGCCTCGCGATCCCAAACGAGGGTGTTTACTTCATAGTACTACAAGATTGAACTTACTCGTTTAAAGTAGTGTCAACAAGCACCTTGTCTTGGCATATATGCCTCGCGATCCTAAAAGAAGGTGTTATGTTTCATGGTACTACAAGTTTAAATACAATAAGGGAGATGAAATGTGGCTACACATGATTCTAGATATTGGTGTACACTAGACTAAGTTTAATGTTAACCTCCCAAAGGAGCTATGTCATTATTTACTTAGAGGCTAAAGTTGATACGGCATATTATTAGTGTTTGATAAGAGTTATCATGACAGCACTAATAATGAGAATAGTTCTCAATCAATCATGATGTTTATAATATACTTGCTACCAAGGAATTATATACATTGGGTTGTCGTTGCATATTTTATGGTATGGTTTTATTAAGGTTCCATACTATATGTTTATATGCTAAATAGATAATGTTTGGTTTACTTATTATATTCATGTTTGTTATTTTCAGATTTAAATCACAGCATCTTTTAGCCCATTTGTTACTATTCTTAATCAAAACAAACTGATTGGATCCAACTATGTTGATTGGATAAGAAACTTGGACATTGTTCTCATTGCTGAAGAGCACAAATTCGTGCTTATGAACCTTGTCCTAATTTCCTATCATTAAATGCTCCTCCTGAGGAAAAACAACGATATGATCGTTGGCAGAAATCTAATGAGATGGCCAAGTGCTATATCCTAGCATTTATCTCAAATGTTCTACAGCATTAAATGCAGGATGTAGAACTAGCTTCAAACATAATGTTAACTCTGAAGGAGATGTTTGGTGAGCAAGGTCGAAGTTCTTTCCTTCTTGAAATGTGTTTAGTACAAATCTCACGAATTCCTGGTGTGTGGATTCAAGTTGTACTAATCATATTTGTAATTCTTTGCAGGGGTTCCAAGAGACCAAAAAATTGAATGAAGGGGAAATGTTTCTTACTTTGGCTGATGGGAGTACAATTCTAGTTGTAGTTGTTGGAGAGTTTAATTTGTGTTTTGGTTCTAGAGTTTAATATTGAAAGACTGTTTGTATGTACCTAATGTTCGTAGAAATTTAATTTCTGCAAATTATTTAGGTAGACATGGATATTATGTTATATTGAAAGACGATGTTGTAATAAAGAAGGATATAGTGTTTATCTGTTCTGGCAATATTGTTGATGGTCTTTATATTTTAACTCCTGATAAGTATGAATTTTAAAATTCTGAATTAGATAATAATTCTCATGTAAAATCATTAAAGAGAAAGTTTCCTTCTACTAATGATGCATATCTTTGGCACTTGCGTTTGGGTCATATTAATTCAAGCAGAATTCAAAGACTGATCAAAGATGGACTCTTAGAGCCATTGGACTTTGATGGATTTCCGGTTTGTGAATCTTGTTTGGAGGGCAAAATGACCAAAAGACCTTTTAATGCAAAAGGTAGAAAAGCCCAAGAGCTACTTGAATTAGTTCATATGTATGTATGTCGTCCTATGTCAACCTAAGCAAAAGGAGGTTATAAGTACTTCATCACTTTTATAGATAATTAATCAAGATATGGTTATGTGTACCTAATGAGACGGAAGTCCGAGGCCTTTGAAAAGTTCAAAGAGTTTAAGACTAAAGTTGATAATCAATTGGGTAAACGCATAAAGGCCATCGATCTGATCGAGGTGGCAAATACCTTCTTGGAGATTTCAAGGATTACTTAACTCAAAATGGGATTGTATCCCAATTGACTGCACCTGGAACTCCTTAACAAAATGGTGTAGCAGAGAGAAGGAACAGGACTCTTTTAGAAATGGTTAGGTCCATGATGAGTTATACAACTTTACCAATTTCCTTTTAGGGATATGCACTAAAAACTGCAATGCATATTTTAAATTTAGTTCCATCAAAATCAGTTCCCAACACACCTAAGGAATTGTGGAGTGGGTGTAAACCTAGTATGAAATACCTCCACATTTGGGGATGTCCAACACATGTGTTGAAAGGGAAGTCTGATAAGTTGGAAGCAAAAACAAAAGTATACATGTTTTTACGGTATTCAAAGGAAACAAAGGGTTATTTATTCTATAATCATAAAGATAACAAAGTGTTTGTTAGTACCAATGCCAAATTTTTGGAAGATGATTATGTGAATAATTTTAATCCTAGAAGTAAAGTTGTCTTGGCTGAAATAGATGAACCTGTAATTGAACAACCAATGGATGAAACTAGGGATGATGTGGTTGTATTAGATACACCACAAGATTCTACTCATAAGATGACTAGTACACAGGTGCCTCATCGTGGTGAGAGAATTGTTCGGCCACCTGTAAGATTTATAGGTCTAGAAGAAACTTATGAAGCTATCCTAGAAGAGGCTGAATCTGATCCTTACACTTATGAAGAGGCAATGAAAGATATAGATGCACATTATTGGCTCAAAGCTATGAAATCTGAATTGGATACTATGTATTCCAATCAAGTTTGAGATCTTGTAAAGGCACCTAATGGAATTAAACCTGTTGGTTGCAAATGGGTTTACAAGAGGAAGAGAGGGATAGATGGAAAGGTTGAAACCTTTAAAGTAAGGCTAGAGGCGAAAGGGTATACACAAAAAGAAGGTATTGATTATGAAGAAACCTTTTCACTAGTAGCAATGCTTAAATCTATCAGAATTCTCTTATCCATTGCTGCTCATTATGATGATGAGATTTGGCAAATGGATGTCACGACTACATTTCTTAATGGCAATCTTGAAGAAGAAATCTATATGATGCATCCGGAAGGTTTCGTAGCAAAGAACCAAGAGCATATGGTATGCAAATTGAAAAGATCCATTTATGGGCTTAAGTAAGCATCTAGGTCATGGAACATCAGATTTGATCAAGCAATCAAGTCATTTGGTTTTGAACAAAATCTTGATGAACCATGTGTGTGCAAAAGACATCAAGATAAAGTAGTAATGTTCCTAGTGCTTTGTGTTGATGATATTCTACTCATTGGAATGATGTAGGGGTAATGTCATTAGTAAAGATTTGGTTGTCAAGCCAATTTGATATGAAGGACTTGGGTGAAGATAACTTTATTCTAGGGATCAAGATTTGGAGAGATTGAAAGAATAGAATGTTAGGCTTATCTCAAGCTGGATATATAGATAAGGTTCTAGAATGGCTTAGCATGCTTAATTCCAAAACAGGATTACTCCCTTTCAGACATGGACTTCCTTTGTCTGATGACCAAAGGCCTAAGACTCTTGAGGAAGAAAATATGATGAGACAAATTCCCTATGCTTCTGCAATGGGAAGTCTTATGTATGCCATGCTTTGTACTAGACCAGATATCTGTTATTCAGTTAGCATGGTCAGCCAATATCAATCAAATCCAGGACTTAAACATTGGCAAGCTGCAAAGCATATTCTCAGGTATCTAAGGAGAATGAGAGATTATAAGCTTGTTTACCATAGTAAGGATTTGATACCTATTGGTTATACAGATTCAAATTTTCAATCGGATCTTGATTTTAGAAAGTCCACTTCAGGTTGTGTGTTCACCTTGGGAAGTGGAGCTATAAGTGGGAGGAGTGTTAAGCAATCTTGTATTGTTAACTCCACCATGGAAGCTGAATATGTTGCTGCTTGTGAAGCAACGAAGGAAGTTGTTTGGCTTAAGAAATTCCTTTCTGGTCTTGGTGTTGTGAGAATGGAGCAAGTTCCTATCACATTGTTCTACAACAATAGTGGAGCGGTTGCACAATCTGTTAGGCATCTCTATTGTGTATGTGTATTTGAGTACAAGTGTCTGTGTGTGCTAGTGCAGGGGGGTGTGCATGTACTGATGCAAGGGGGGGGTGCATTTACTGATGATGAAGTATGCCTGTGTGGTTGCTTGACTGTGCGTAAGGAAGTGCACTGCTTACCTAGAGGTAGTTAGTTAGTTAATGCCAGTTGGGAATAGTTGGCTAGTTAGTTAGGGACTTGGTGTATAAAATGTGTATGAGTAGTTATAGAGGCATTCATTGAATAATATGTCCAGATTGGTTATATCTCGCTCTCTCTCCCTTTCTCTAATTCTTTACATTTCTGTCTATGCTTTGTTGTTAGAGGCCAAGATCCCCTTGAAGTGATCTACCAAATCAATCCCTCATTCTGAATCTTAACATAATCCAAGGATCCAAGAAATCACAAGAAAGGAAATACCCTTAAAAAATGATATACAATGGAATGTTAGGTAACCATTCTGCCCAAACAGAGTTTGGTCTTCTAAACGTTAAAATGACCATTTAAATACCCTTAAAAAATGATATACAGCTTGATGTATTAATATTCCTAGATCTATGATTGGTTAACATACAAAAACCTTAGATATGTTGCTTTTATGTAAGAAGAAATTAAATCTGAATTTTAGTCATAGGAAAAAGATTTTTAAAGAGAAGTTTCAGAATAAAAGAATGATTTAAAATAAAATTTTCAAATCCACTTTTCATTATCAAAGGGGATAAATTTAAAGAGAATTTTTCAAAAGTGAAGTTTCAAATCTAATCTATAAATTAAGAGACATAATGAATATTTTGATAAAAAAATTCAGATCTGATTTTTAAAATTAAAAGAATTGACTTTGAAAAGAGTTTTCAAATCTGATTTTTAAAATAAAAAAAGGAATGATCTTTTAAAAAGAATTTTTAAATCTGGTTTTTTAATTTAGAAAATAGAAAGGGTTTTTAACAAAATTCCAAATCTGATTTTTTTTAATTAAAAAACAGAATGAACTTCAAAGAGAAAATTCAAATCTGATTTTTTAATTAAAAAACAGAATGGAACTTGAAAAGAGTTTCCAGGTCTGATTTTCAAAACAGAAAAAAGAATGAATTCTTGAAATAGTTTCCCAAATCTGATTTTTTAACAAAAAAATAGATTGAATTTTGAAAAGGTTTTCAGATCTGGTTTTTTAGAACAGAAAAGGAATGGGTTTGTGAAATAAAATTTCAAATCTGATTTTTAAAACTGGAAAGGAATGAGTTTTTAAAATAAAATTTCAGATCTGATTTTTAAAACAGATAAAGAATGAAAATTTTAAAATAAAACTTCAGATCTAATTTAAAAAGAATGAGTTTTTAAAATAAAACTTCAGATCTGATTTTCAGTTTTTAGAAAAAAAAAAAAGAAAAAGATTTTTGAAAAAAACTTTCAGATTTAATTTTCCATTATCAAGGAATAGCATATCTAAGATTATATCATGCATATTCTACATCTATATGATCAAACATATATACATGAACAAATCATCATTAATGTTTCCATGAAATAAAATCCAAAAACAAAAGATGAATCATGTTAGAGATGCATGGAGAATTGAATTGGATACACATGTTAATGACAGAACAATCATGTAGATAAAAAAGATGGAAGCAATACCTGCATCAATGCATCAACAAATTCTATAAGGGAATGGGAAAATTACTTTAGACTTAGAGAGAGTGCGAGTCTCCCTAAGTCCTAAAGAAAATATACTTAACAGAAAAGAAAGTCTTAAAGTTGAACTTCTAGAATTTCTTTAACGTTAAGGGCAGAGGGGTGCTGAATTCTAAATTTAATTATGTATTTATAGAGGTGTTTTTGCTTAAAAAACAAGCTAGGATTGCTTAGAAAATTAGCAGCCCTAAAAAATCAAATCTAATAAGTTTAGACCTAATCTAAAAATTTCTGGGCTGGACTTGGAACCCGTGCTAATTGGCATTGTGGAAGTACCGATTAGTACTTGCCATGTGCCGATTGGTACTCTTAAGTGCGTGGCCCAGTTTTCTCTTTAGGTTCATTTTGGACTCTTTTTTAGGCATTTTTTGAGTTGAGAATTGTACTTGGACGCTTTTTAAACTTGTATTCCTAATAAAATCTTGATAATGAAGTCCTAAAAGAATAATTATCTAAAGGATAATTACTTTAAAAAGCTTAATTATCAACAATTCCCATATTATCTAATTATCCATTTTATTCCTATGCAACCAAGGTCATTTTTTTTTATCAAATCCAAGAGCCATTTACATAAATTATTTAATTAATTTTAATTATTGGCCAATCAAATTAATCTCAATTAATCCCATGTGATCGACTTCCCCAAAATAAAATGCATGCAGAATGTGAAAACTTGATCTTGTGATATCTTTCAATCCGACAGTCCGATTTAGGAATTGGGCATATCATTGCGATCGTTAGAGTCTCAAGATCATTTTTATGATATGTGCTGAATGATTTAATACATAAAATGCAATTATAATTTTTGGGTATTCAGAATGACCATTTTAGTCATCTTCTAAGATTAAATTATGGGGGCAAAATTGAGTGTCTATAGTTACTAATGCGAAAAAAATAATTTCAGAGATTAATTCAAATTAGAACTAGTAACAACGTACCATTTAGGATTTGTTGTGAAAGTGTTGCGAACATGACACTCCTCTTTTTTTTTCTTTTCTTTTTTTTGGATGTTGATTTGTTTTTTTTTTTTTTTTAATTACCCGTATGGATGTTGATTTGTTTTTTTATGAATTTTTTTTAACCACCCTTATGAGCAAATGGGAACAAAAAATAGATTATCTCATGTTCTTCATTAATCACTGTAAGGTTGAATTTAATCAACCATCTTGTTGGCTTTATTCCGTGCCAAATTTGCTTGTATTTAAGCAATTAGTAACCCTGTATTTAGGTGGGTTTGTTGTAAGGGTCGTGAGTGAGATAGAGTGTTGAATGCTCAAGAGTGTGCAAGAAAACAGAGTCTCGCGGGTGACTCGTGGCTGCAAGCCGCCAGAAGTAGCACACGTGCCAAGCATGCTAGAAGTTGAAGCGTCATGCTAGTTGGAGAACTACAGGACAAAATAGGACAACTGTCCATTCTGTTATCTCACAGCTGGATCTCGCGACTTAGTCAAGCCGCGAGCTAGCCCTGTTTTGAAAAACCTGACGTTTCACTTTCCATTTTCACCCTAGTATAAATACCCCTTATACCCACGAAAGAAAGAGAGCTTCCAGAGAGAATTTTGAGAGAGAAACCCTAGAGTTATACAAGATTGATTCATCCACAATCTTCACATAAAAGACTTTTCAAATTCCTCTACTCTCTTCCTCTCCATTGTTAAATCCTTAAGAGGCCTTTTTACCCAAATCCTTTTCTCACCATACCCATATCTGTGAGAAGGTTATTTGGTGCTTGGGAAGCAGTTAGGAAGGGACCAATGGTTATTGGTTGATGCTATGGGCTATAGCGAAATCCGGTAAGCTAGAAAAGACAAAGGTTCAGTGCAACCTCGTTGGAGCAAGAAGCTTGGAGGGCTTAGGTACACTGGATAGATTAGGCTTGGAGGGTCTATTGCTGTTCATGTATCCCAACTACATTTTCTAGTGGATTATTGACCGCTTGGAGGACGACGAAGAGGTTTTACGCCGAGGGCTTGGGTTTCCTCTTCGATAACACATCGTGTGTTGTCCTTGTGTTTGCATCTCTCTTCCTTTAATCTTTGCCATTTAATTTCTGCTGTGGATGTGATATTATTTGGTTTAGATTGTTTATCAATTCTGTATTAAGCTTATGTTCATATTCCGCACATTAATTGTTTGATATTAAGCTTGAATTGGTAATTTGTAAATTGGGGGTCTAAATGTTCAAGGGTGTTTTTACACTATTTGAACTTTCAATTGGTATCAGAGCGGATACACTTGTTGTGGTTTAAATACCTAAGTGTGATCCTTGACCCCTTGTGTTTATTTGCCATGGATTGTGCTTTGTATGCCTCTTTGTATGATTTGGTTGGTGATGAATGTAACATGCCATGTGTTTGTGAAAATGCGTCTATGAGTATTAATCCTCATAAGTGTGATGACATGTTATTTGAATCTATGTGTGTTGTTGACAAACTCTTGAAGAAAAATGCTAAGAAGTTTCAAAAGAATTTGAGCAAGTTATTTTGTGAAAAGGATGATTTGATTGCTAAGCTTAATGAATCCAACAAATTGGTTGAGAAATATAAAAAACTTGCTGAAATTTCTCTTGAAAAGCTGAAAGAGTTTGAATGTTTGAATATGGACTTGGATGCTAAACTTGTTTTGTCTAACAAACTTGTTGATGATCTTAAATGTGAAAATGAATCTCTTAAGATGCATGCCAAGTGTTTGATTGCTGAAGCTATTGTTAAAAAGGATGAAAATATTTGTTGCAATCATGTTGTGGTACCCGATTTTGTGCCTAGTGTGTGTTCTACCTTAAAGGACAAATCGGTGTACATTCCTCCACATAAAAGAAATCAAAAGGTGGAGAGAAAGACTGTTAAGTCAAAGCCTCCATTTAGGTCTCAACCTAAGGTTTTGAATGGATCTAAGTTTGTTCCAACTTGCCACCATTGCGGTGTGATCGGTCATATAAGACCTCAATGCTCCAAGTTGAAGAGAGAACAAAACCATGTTGCTAGATCCCTTCTCAAAAAGCTTAGTAGACCTAAACACATTGTATGTCACCATTGTGGTGCTTTCGGTCATCTAAGACCTCATTGCTCTAAGTTTCATGCTCTTAAAAGAATCAAAAGAAAAGAGAAACTTGAACTTCTTGGAAGTTGTGCTAAAAAGAGTGAACCAGTTTTGAGTGAAAATAGCATGTTGTTAAAGAAAATGTTTAATGCTCTTAACTACTTGACTATGTGCATCTCCGGTTCTCATTCTTCCAACCCTCGTCTCACTTCTCTTGAGACACTCATTCCAAACAATCGTTCCGTTTGGATGAGGAACGGTTCCTATGGTTGAGCTTTTGCTCTTTTGGTCCTTGATCTAATTCTTTCGATCTTTGTAGGACCCTTCATGCATTAAATGTCATATCTTCATGCATTTTGTGCATCTTGCATTTATTTGTATGCATTGTTTTGTTTTTTATCTTACTTTTATATTTCAGTTTTGTGTGAGTAAAAAATCCAAAACTACATAAAAAAAGTGAAAAATTCAAAAAATTTGATCGTATATGTTTGAGCACATATCACATGTGAGTTTGGCCTTGTACCTTTGTACAAATGGCTTTGTGCATTTACAAGCTTAGCTTGTTATTTTTGCAATTATATCTTTGTGGGAAAAATCTTGACATCTTTGTGTGATTGTTGTAAATCGATTTTCACACTTGTCATGAATGATAAGTCAATAGTCATGTTGGTTTTGATACATGCGTAGACTTGTGCTTATATCTCTTCCCACTCTTTTATTTTTATTGCTTAAAGAGCTCAATAAATGTAAATCTCAAAATGAAAAGAGATAATGAGCTGCAAAAGCCGTCGCACATACTAGTATTCGACTAGGAAAAAGGGAAAGCGACTTATATGAAAATGTATGATGCCCAAAAAGCCAAAGGCTTGTTCATCAAATTGAAATATCACAAATTTCAGGCATCGATCTCAAAATGAGATGTTTTGATTCAAAATGATCAAATGTTATGAATTGTAAAGAAGCCAAATGAAAAGCTTCATCGTATGTAATCAATTTCTTGTGGGAGGTCATATATGTTCATTTCTATAATTGAGATAGACCACTTTACTTAGTACTAGTTGTGTATGACTTGATTGAATTGATCATTGAAACTTCACTCTAGACTAAGGACTATTCCACATTTGATACACACACACAACACACATGCCTAATGTTCAATGAATGTCTTATTCATTTGTTAGATTGTACTTGTCTAAATGTGATGTGTGTGTGCTCAATCTTATATGGATTAATCCAAAAAGATTTTTTGATCATTTTATATGTTTTTGGAAGTGATTTTTATCACTCGTTGTGTTCATGTTTAGTGCTTACTTTGTTTTTTCATTGTTTAAACATGTTCTGTTTTGAAAAACAAGTGTCAGAATTTTTGGCTACTCATTTTGGCTACTTGCGTGAGCTGCCAGCAAGCTGCTAGTTTTGGCTACTCGTTTTGGCGACTGCAAGCCGCAAGTTTAAGCTGCGAGTTCATACAGAGGGGTTTCGTGACTCACTCGCGACTCGGCTCGCAACTCGCCAGTCGCAAAACGCCCAGAATCAGCTTTTTAAAGAGCTTTTTTTGTGGGAAACTTGTTTTAAACCTCTCCCATCCTCTCTAAAACCCCTCTTTCAATATTTTTACATCAAAACTCAACCAATTTGAATGGTTTTTCATTCCATTAACATCTCTAAGGTAATTATAAACTCTTTTCATTATTTTTGATCCTTAGATTATATTTTGGAGAGTTTTGTGCTCTTAGTTGCGATTTTTATCATAGGGGTTGGGAAAACTTAATTTTTGTCAAATTTCTTCATGGGATTGGTTTCTTTTGTTGATTTGCATTAGATGTTGGCCCCTTGTGGCAAAAAGAACATGTATTAAGGGTGGATTTCTTGATGTTCATGCATTGTTTCACATTATTGTTCGTAGTGTGCATGCTAGGTGTTTGATAAAATGCCTCTTAGGCATTTTCTCGCTTGTTTGGACTCCGATGATTACCAAACTTTGGGGTTTCTCATGTTTCCTCATTAGGAACATGTTGGGTTCATTAGTTGTGTATTTTACACACCTTGCCCCACATGTGCATTTTCCATGCATTGGTTATGCATTGCACATAGCCATCTCTTGCACACACCTTTGCTACCCCTGTTATGCATTGATCTATACCTTGCTTCTTCATCCTAAAATGTCATGTTTACCTTATGCTTTGTAGCATTTTACTTTGTCTTAGGTTTGAGCCTCATTTTCTCATTCATCTCGCATCCCTCATGCATCATTATCATTGTTCATACCTTCATATCTTGCCCTCGTTTCTCCTTGACCCTTTGTCTATTCCTGACAAAAAGGGGGAGAGTATACTCTAGAGAGTATACCGGAGAGTTTTTGTAATTTCTATATGACTCTTGTGCACATCCTTAGAGGGAGAAATTCTATTTCTCATGCACATTTGTAGGGGGAGAGATATTCCATAAGGGAGATGCATATACCAAGGGGGAGAAGACATTGAGTTAACAAGAAAACTTTGTTTTGTTTGTTTCTCTGTATGTTTGTTTTCTTGTATTGCATTGTGTTTGTGTGTTGGACATGCATTCATCCTTATGCTATTGTGCTTCATTGAATGCATGTTCGGATGATCATTGGCTTTGCTATGTGATCATTGTAGTCATTTCTATATGACTGTTTTGGTGTTTGATCAAGTTGCTCATATGTTTCACAACATGTTTACTTGATCGCATTTTACTTGTTACATTATACTTGTCCTTTTATTACTTGCTTTACCTTGAGGGTCTAATGTGTTTTGTGCAAGTGTTTCAGGTTACAGGTTTATATGTTCCAAGTGCATCACAACTTTTCATCATTTTGAAGGGGAGAAACTTTAAGCATTTTTAGTTTATTTAAAATACTTTTTTCGTACCCATGTTGCTTTTGTAAGCTTTTAGGGTTATTTGTAGGCTTTATGGTTTGTACCATGCTTTATGCAGCCTTTATGTTTTTGTTAAATCAGTACTTCTAACTAAATGTCATGCATTTTTTTGTTAAGTACTGTCACTCTTGTGCCCTTGTAGGATTGTTCCTAGATGCATATACTTAGTGTATTATGCATTGATTGAGTGTTGGACATACAAGTAACTTGCATTGTTCTTGTTAGCTTGTATGTTTAAGTGTTCATTCCAAGTGTGAATGAGCATTGTGATCACTAACTTGTAGTGATTACTTGTTTGATCAAGCCATGGTTTGTTTCTTAACTCCATCTTTGCTTCTTCACTTTACGCCTATTTCATATGCATTTCATGTTTTCTGCATACAATGATCATGGTGTATTGTTGTGTTTAAGGAGTTTCATGTTCATATGATTCAAGTGCCTCACAGTTTCTAGAGTTAGGTGTGAGTGAGTTTTGCTCAACTGTTCCCAACTCACATGTTAAGTCTAGAGTCTGTTTTAGGGTTTTGTCATGGAATAGCCAAAGGGGGAGATTGTAAGGTTGAATTCAATCAACCATCTTGTTGGCTTTATTCCATGCCAAATTTGCTTGTATTTCAGCAATTAGTAACCCTGTATTTAGGTGGGTTTGTTGTAAGGGTAGTGAGTGAGATAGAGTGTTGAATGCTCAAGAGTGTGCAAGAAAACAGAGTCTCGCGGCTGGATCTCGCAGGTGACTCGCGGCTACAAGCCGCCATAAGCAGCACACGTGCCAAGCATGCCAGAAGTTGAAGCGTTATGCTAGCTGGAGCACTATAGGACAAAATAGGACAACTGTCCGTTCTGTTATCTCGCGGCTGGATCTCGCGACTCAGTCAAGCCGTGAGGCCAAGCCGCGAGCCAGCCCTGTTTTGAAAAACCTGACGTTTCACATTCTATTCTCACCCCAGTATAAATACCCCTTATACCCACGAAAGAAAGAGAGCTTCCAGAGAGAATTTTGAGAGAGAAACCCTAGAGTTATACAAGATTGATTCATTCATAATCTTCACATAAGAGACTCTTCAAATTCCTCTACTCTCTTCCTCTCCATTGTTAAATCCTTGAGAGACCTTTTTACCCAAATCCTTTTCACACCATACCTATATCTGTGAGAAGGTTATTTGGTGCTTGGGAAGCAGTTAGGAAGGGACCAATGGTTATTGGTTGATGCTATAGGCTATAGCGGAATCCGGTAAGCTAGAAAAGACAAAGGGTCGGTGCAACCTTGTTGGAGCAAGAAGCTTGGAGGGCTTAGGTACACTGGGTAGATTAGGCTTGGAGGGTCTCTTGCTGTTCATGTATCCCAACTACATTTTCTAGTGGATTATTGACCGCTTGGAGGGCGGCGGAGAGGTTTTACGCCGAGGGCTTCGGTTTCCTCTTCGATAACACATCATGTGTTGTCCTTGTATTTGCATCTCTCTTCCTTTAATCTTTGCCATTTAATTTCTGCTGTGGATGTGATATTATTTGGTTTAGATTGTTTATCAATTCTGTATTAAGCTTATGTTCATATTCCGTACATTAATTTTTTGATATTAAGCTTGAATTGGTAATTTGTAAATTGGGGGTCTAAACGTTCAAGGGTTTTACACTATTTGAACTTTCAATCACCCTAGTGGAACTTAGGGTTTTTTTATTTTTATTTTATTTTATACTTTTTTTTACTTCCTGTAAGGTGGATCGATCCACTACCAAGCATTTGCCTTTGTTTTCCTCCTATTCATGGAATAGTGAAAAGATCAGACCATTGCACACCCTTGGTGCGATGGTCACTCCATAAGTGTAAGTGCTTGTGGGGTGTGGGGGGCAAGGGCCGGAGTTCAAGTCTCCAAGAGGAAGCTTCACACACATATACACTTAGATTAGGCTAGAGTAGAATTTCTATCTTTGTATAAAAAAGAAAAAAGAAAAAAAGATCAAGGATCCAAACAAGGGTTCCAAATCCAAAGAGATGAGTAACATGACATCAACTTAAAAGGGGGAAATTCTTAGACGATCCAGGACTACAAGGTCAACAAGCTGACCTTCTAGTCTAAGCCAATAGAAAAGAAACACATTAACAAAAATAGCTGAGATCAGCTTACCTGCCATGTCACCTAAAATCAGCTGCACACTTTAATTTTCGTTAGTCCAGCAATGTTAACCCTTTGTTGAAATTCAAATTTTGATTTGGAAATTGGGCGGGTCGGTGAAGGTAAAAATTGAAAATAAAGCTTTTCATTTTCAATCTTCTTCATTTTTGGTTGCGACTTCCTTCCATCTCAATGTTGGCAACATTTTTGCACTTGCATGGTACCAATTCTGTTCCAGTTTTAATGGCATAGAAAGTGCTTGTTGAAATACTTCATAGAGATTCATTTTTCCAAACTTTTTGTTGTTGTGGCCTTGTGTTTAGATTATTAGGGGCTTAGGGTTCTTGTTAGTGTGGTGTTGAAATCTATTTTTTTTTTTTTTGGATTTGATTGGTTAGGATTTGATATGGACAAAAGTTATAGTGATATGAGGTGCTTGCACCCAACGTAACAAAGAAAAGGCGGCTGGTACTTTGCAACAATACCAAAATCTCTTTAAAAAAAAAAAAAAAAAAAAGAGTAAATATTTGTTCATTAGTTGGGTGTATCTCAATTTTCACCTTTTTGAGCCTATTTTTTTAATGGGAAATTTGAAGTGGGTTATTGCAATAGAACTGATAAAAGCCTATTTCATAATTTTGTCTTGCATTTTAGTTCATTTTTACATTTTAAAAATGGACAAAGTTATACCTAATATTTGATTTTGATAAAAGTTAAAAAGAGAATTTTGAAGTTGATCTTTGTCCTTATAAAGGAGTTATTTAGCATTGACATATAATTCAATAGGCGGTTGTCCCCTGGTAAATGGTAAATACTTTTGATTACATTTGCTATTTTTTATGCCACTAGTTAGTTTTTTTTCCCTAGAAAGCACCATTACTGAATTTTACGACACTACTAAAATCTAATGATATTGTGTTATCTGAGGCATGTTATGGCACTATAATTTACAATAAAATTGGAAGAAGCACATTGTGAAGTATATTTCTTGCTATTCAAATTATTACTAAATGTCCCACAATTTTTTCAATGGCAAAGAAAATGGTTGTTGAAAGGCTTCATAGAGTTTAGGTTTGTCTAAACTTGTTGTGGCTTTGGATTCATGTTAATGTGGTGCTAAAATAAGTTAATGAAATTTCTTGTCCTATATCATGTCAAATAATTTTACATTATTTCACTTTCCTTTTGTCATATCGGTTTGTTTTGTGATTTTAATAGCACTTTTGTAATTTTTATAGTTCAACTTGATGTATGAGTCTTCAGCATGGATGTGAGGCTTTAGCATGCTAAGAATGACGATGAGGATCAACATCATCAATTTAGCATGGATGGCGTGAATATCTTGCAACAGAAATAGAAGGTGCAAATGAATGCAAGGATAAAAGTATTGAGTAATGGGTGGAGTGGTTCCTTTATCCAAGGGAGCTGTTAGTAGTCAATTAGAGTTAGAATTCATCTAATAAATTCCTAATTTTTAAGTAGAGCTATCAGATTGAGTTATTAGATTATTATATGTTTATAGGGGCTTTTTTGCACTGTTGGGTCTCAAACCCTTCTGCTGCGCTATGGCCTGTTAGATTAGGGCAAGAGAGTTGGGACTGGCCTTGCTGGGACATTCAGGCCAGTTTGGGCACAAGTCAGAGTTGAATAACTCAACATGGATCTAACCATATCTAAAAGAGTCCTATTCCTTCTTTCTGCTACACCATTTTGTTGTGGTGTTCCAGGTGCAGTCAACTGGGATATAATCCCATTTTCAGTTAAGTAATCCTTGAAATCCCCAAGAAGGTATTCACCACCACGATCAAATCGAATGGCCTTTATGCATTTACGTAATTGATTCTCAACTTCAACCCTAAACTCTTTGAACTTTTCAAAAGTTTCGGACTTCCGTTTCATTAGGTACACAACCAAATCTAGAGTAATCATCAGTGAAATTAATGAACTACTCATAGTCACCTCTTGCTTGGATAGACATTGGACCACATACATCTGAATGTACTAGTTCTAGCAAATCTTTGGCTCTATATCCTTTTCCATTAAAAGGTCTTTTCGTCACTTTACCATCCAAGCAGGATTCGTAGACTAGAAATTCATTAAAATCTAATGGTTCTAAAAACCCATCTTTTCTCCACACACACACACACACACACACACACACACACACACACACACACAAAAAAACCAGTCTTTGGAGCCTGTTTGAATTAATATGACCCAAACCTAAATGCCAAAGATATGCATCACCAGTAGAAGGAAATTTTCTCTTTAATGATTTTAATTGTGAATTATTATGTAATTCAGAATTGTATAATTCATGCTTATCAGGAGTTATAATATAAAGACCATCAACAATATTGGCAGAACGGATAAACACTTCATCCTTCTTTATTACAACATTGTCTTTCAAGATAACACAATATCCATGTTTACCTAAATAAGTTGCAGAAATTAAATTCCTACGAACATTAGGTACATATAAGCAGTCTTACAATATTAAAACCCTAGAATCAAAGCATAAATTAAACAGTCCAACAACTATAATTGGAATTTTGCTCCCATTAGCCAAAGTAAGAAACAGTTCCTTTTCATTTAGCTTTTTGGTCTCCTGGAATCCCTGCAAAGTATTGCAGATATGATTAGTACAACTTGAATCCACACATCAGGAATCCGTGGGATTATGTATTAAAAAAATTTCAAGAAGGAATGATCTCATCACACCTTTATTCTTGTCAACAATGAATTTTGGACAGTTCCTCTTCCAATGACCTTTCTCACCACAATGGAAACATTTTCCTTTGGTGTAGTCCTTTTTCTTTTTCTTTCCCTTATTGTCAACACCTAAGGCAAGCTATTTACCATCTTGTTTGGTGAAGTCCTTCTTCTTCTTACCACCCTTGCCTTTCGACTTAGGTTTAGAAGAGGAAGCTTCAGCCATATTAGCATCAACACTGGCTGTACCAAGGATGCCTTCCGCTGCCACTAATTCATTCATTAATTCAAACAAGGTATAAATTTTTTTGTTCATATTATAATTAAGTCTAAATTCTTTGAATGAATCTGGCAGGGATTGGAGAATCATATCCGCTTAGGATTCTCCATCAATGTCGGCACCTAAAACCTCTAGTGTATTCAGATAAGAGATCATTTTAAGACAATGCTCTCTTACTGAAGTTCCTTGAGCCATTTTGGAATTTAGGATAAGCCTCATGGTATCTTGCCTAGCTGAACGACGTTGCTCACCAAACATCTCCTTCAAACTTAACATAATGTTTGAAGCTAGTTCCACATCCTGTATTTGATGCTGTAAAACATTTAAAATAGGTGCTAGTATATAGCATTTGGCCATCTCATTAGATTTCTGCCAATGATCATATCGTTGTTTTTCCTCGGAAAGAGCATCTAATGAAGGAAAGTTTGGACATGGTTGATTAAGCACAAATTTGTGCTTTTCAGTGGTGAGAACAATATCTAGGTTTCTTTTACAGTCAACATAGTTGGATCCAGTCAGTTTGTTTTGATTAAGAATAGTAACAAGTGGGCTAAAAGATGCCATGATTAAATCTAAAAACAATAAACATGAAGTATGGAACCTTAATAAAACCATAATATAAAATATGCAACGACAACCCAATCCCATATTCAATATCCCTTAGCATAGAGTGAACATTAAATACTATGATTGACTGAAAATATTTTTTATTATTATTGCTATCTTGATAACTCTTACCAAACACTAATAATATGCATTATTCATTTAGTCTCTAAATAATAATAGTAAGAACTCAGCATAGAGGATACTATAATATTTAGTCTAGTGTACACCATTACCTAGAGTCATGTGTAGCCACATTTCATCTACCAGCAAAAGTTTAATCTAGCAGTACCATGATACAGAACACCCTCTGCATGGAATGCAAGGCTTGAGGCCAAGACGAGGTGTTTGCTCACACCACTACAAATCTGGAAGTTCAATCCTGTAGTATTATGAAATAAACACCCTCTGTATGGAATGCAAGGCTAGAGGCCAAGACAAGGTGCCTACTTCACACTACTATGAACTAGTAACGGAGGTTGTGCGAGTCAACCCTTGAATCTCTCTCCCACTAGAAATTTTAAAAGAAAGGTTTTTATTTTGAAAATATGTGTAATCTCATCACACATGGCTTTGCACTGTATCAGTGTGTTAACACTTAGTGAAAATTCAGAAAAAGTGCATCCATGAATTTTTTGCCCAATTTTATTGATTCTCGATTGCTATTCGATCAGTCGAAAAAGAGCATTTGATTGATCTAAAACAATTCTCGATTGATCGAAAATATGAAGAATAGTTTCTGTCCAATTTGATTGGTACTTGATTGATATTCGATCAGTCGAAAAAATTCAATTAGTACTCGATTGGTATTCAATTAGTTGAAAAAAAATGAAGAAATAGCTTCTGCCCAATTTGATTGGTACTCGATTGCTATTCGATCAGTTGAAAATCATGAAACCAACTTTTTTAACATTTTTCTTTTAACCATTTTTGACGTTTCGCATGAACAAAACACAATCTTAATGATCAAAAAGAGTGAGATTGAGATTAAAACTGAATTTCATTGTTGCTATAGTGTTAAAATTCAATTTGACATGGTTAAAATCAAACTTAAACAACATCATAACATCAATATCAGTTCTATCAAACAATAGTTTTAAAACTAAAATTTGTAGAAAAATTACTGCAAAATTTTCAAAACTATGAAAATAGTTTTCTTTGATTCTAAAACTCACTCAACACGTTATACACACATGAGATTGAAGACAGCTCTGATACCAATTGTTGGAAAAACACATGGAAAACACAGTTTTGTATCTCATACAAAACACGCAGTGGAATATGACGGATCTACTTCATTCATGTGAGATAACATGCAATATCTGAATTTTAGAAACAAAGAACAAGAAAGTGTACCTTGATGTAGCGAAATTCAAAACAAATGAAGATTGGACTTTGTTAGGAAGCCTTTCAATCTTCGCTCCAATTCCACAATGTGCCCAAGATGTGTGGTCTTTCAATTAGTTCTATATGTGATCTTTCAAGAGAATAACCAAGTGTCTTACTTGAGAATAATCTTGATTCTTTCTCCTTTTTAATCACATATATATCTTTGCACTTAGGCAGTTACTTTTATTTAATAACTTTTATTAAATAAATAACTGATTATCTAATTGGGTTAGCTTTTTGGGCCAGCCCAATTGGGCTTTAGTGTGTGGCTTGGAGTGGGACCAAAAGGGACAAATAAAGCTCTAGCTCAAATGGGCTTTAGACTTATCTGTCAACTCTTGACAAGCTCAAAGTTACCATTAATTATATTTAAAACCACTATATAAATATAATTGCATTCTAGGCCTTATTAATAAATTATATCCCAAGACTTTATTAAACATTTAACCCCTTCATGAAAATATTCGTAGTAATACAAAGTCATAATGTGTAACTATCACTTTGAAGATTACAACATCTTAATCCTTGAGTACCCGAAATCTAATTTCATAAAATATAAACTTTAGTAACTCTTTACTAAAGTGGTTAGGCTAACACTCTGAGTAACCAATCCCTTTAAACTTATCTTAAGGGAATAGTTTGTATCTCTATAAAGAGACTATGAATTCTATCTTGAGAATATGTGTTCCTTCAATATTACATGTGGTTGCCCAACATATTGAGGTTTTGACCATTTATCTAGATCTCACTCTTGATAGATTAAATCAACCTACATTTCATGATCGGGTTCACTATTCCCTCAGGATTGAGAGTTTATATAAATGAGAAGTCGTGAGATTTATTATTCATTTTACAGTCGTTAATAGAATAATAAATCTCACAGCGGTCTAGTTCAATATGTTTTATTCACTTAAAACATATTAACATATCAACTAGAAGTCTCCACTTCCATGATCAAGACAAATCATCTTAATTGACATGTTATAGTCTTCACAAATGAAATGCCCAATTTCATCACCAACTAGGAACTAAGATTTTTAGTTTACAAAGAGCTTGTGATTTATATCTTCTCTGACTAAAGCACATAAATCACATACTATCCATCTCAAGGGCTATATGATAATGTCCAAACATTCATGTTATCATTATTTTAGATAATAATAAAACAAGTTTATTACATAGAACATAATGTCATACATGACATACATTAGGATTTTAGGGCACTAATCCTAACAACAAATAGGTGGTGCCCTGGCCCTTTTAGCATGCTTACTTTGTCTGAATTTGTTTCTTTCTAGCCTTCACACCAATTCTGCTGCCCTTACGTTGTCTAGTTCTGCTGTACGTACTAGTTGGTATTTATCCTTTGTGGCATGAAGGATGCGTGGGCTTTTGGGCTCATGTTTTCTTCCTTTCATCCCTTCCTTAGCTGGGTATTTCTTAAGCGAAAGCCTTCATATTTATAGCTTGCTGAGCCCATGCTTTCTTCTTTATGGTCGTGGGCCTTTTGGCCATTAATCCTGCCATACTGCTTCATTGTGTCTGCTAAAACTTCGTATTTCTTTTTACTTCTTATTACCATGTGGGCTTGCAAGCTGATGTTCCTGCTGTATTAGCCCATTGCTTCATTAACCCCTTGCTTAGGGCTTCCTTGGCCCACTTACCACATCTTTACCTCTTACGAGCTTATTAGTCATCATTCTTGCTATGTCAACCCGTTTTACTGCTTTATTCCTTTCGCTTCCTCGACCCATTTACTTCTTCCTTACATCTTTTTACTCTCATGGGCTTGCTGCTAAATTCCTTAGGCATCCTCGACCCTTTTACTCCATCTTTACCTCTTATTACTCTCATAGGTTGAAAGCTCGAAAATGTGTTAAATACACAAAAGCTGTTTAGACTCCCAAATCAAAGTTACGGCTCGATAGATTTTACAATAACTTAATTCTAAGTGCGGAATAGTGTAAATGCGAGTGGATAAACAAACAAGCTACTCTAACACATATTCATATAACCACAACAGTAAAATGTAATGTAAAAGAGTAGGGAAGAAGAATGCAAACACAGATAACACGCCGATGTGTTATCGAAGAGGAAACCGAAGAACTCGGCGAAAAACCTCTCTGCCACCCTCCAAGCGGTAATCGATCCACTAGACAATCAGTTGGGATACATGGGTTAGCAAGAGACCCTCCAAGCCTAATCTATCCACTGTACCTAAGCCCTCCAAGCTCCTACTCCAACAAGGCTTCTCGGAACCGTGTCTTGTCTAGCTCTCCGGATCCCGCAACAAGCTCCATGTTGCATCTGCCATCCTTGGCTTCTTCCAATGCTTCCCAGCAGCACCAAAACCTCACCTGACACTCTGAAGGGGTGTGGTAAGTGTTTGGGCTATCAACCTCTCAATGGTATGGAAATGGAGAGGTAGGAGTTGAGGAAAATCCACAAGCAATTGTGTAGAGGATTGTGGGTATAACAATCTCTAACTCTCAAGGTGTTTGGTTAGGGTTTTCTCTCAGAAGCACTCCTTAACATTTGTGGGTAATGTGGGTATATATAGTGTGGGTACAGAAAGTGTGTATCAGATAGTATAGTCTGGCAGAACATAATGTTTCGCGAGTGTCTCGCGGGAAGGCCTTACTCGCGAGATACTTGCGAAACACAGCTGTCTCCAACTGTACTGACTCTTCGCATTCCAATCATGTGCAAGGCACATGCTTCACTTCGCAGGATGCTTAGTTGCGAGCTACCCGCGAGAAATCTTCTGGCTTCAATTGCTTGAGTCTTCACACTCTCTCTCTCTATCACACAACCCTTACAATCAAATCCCACAATAAATACAAGGTACAAAAGATTGAATAAAATTACAATCAAATTTGGCACGGAATAAAAGCCAACAGAATACATATTTGTAAATCACAACTTTACATAGGTTTATTGGCCATCATTCCTTCCATGTTAGGCCATTGAATTTACTAGTCTATTCCTTGGGTTTCCCCGGCCCATTTACTTCTTCTTTACCTTTTATTATTACCATGGGCTTACTACCTCATTCCTTGGGCATCCTCGGCCCATTTATTCTTATTTTTTTACCTCTTGTTATTTTCATGGGCCTACTAACTATCAATCCTACCACTTCGGCCCACTAGGCTTGTTTCCTTATTTCTTTACCATTTTGCCTCTTTTTTTCTTCCCATCTTCTTTATTGTTGGGCTTCTTTTGCTGTTGGGCCCTTTTCAATAATGGGCATCAACAATGTTCAATTATCTTATCATTGTAATTCAGTTGATAATCAACTTCAAGATATGAATAATAAAGCAGGCATATTATGTCATGTCCTAAACCCAAAAAGGTCTAAAGCATGTGAAAAACATTTCAAAGGTACTCGTAAATTTTTCCTTTTTGACAATTCAACCCAAATAAATCATATTAAGTGCCAATATCAAGAATTATTATTATAATTTCATTAAAGATACTACCAAAGTAAGTCAGAGCTCTATGCAATAGTTAGAAGGACCATTCACCAGAAAATAATAAAGGTCTAAATAAATATAATTACATTTCATCAGCTTTTCCCATCACTGGGAATAAAGTCATAACTACTATAATATACCAAAAAAAAAAAAAAAAAAAGGCGTCAAATCTACTCTATGATGTACATCATCTAAATATCTCCATAACAAAAGTTTAACCTCCATCAATAGTTAGTCTAACTATTGCTAGCCACCAAAAGCTGTCTCAAAATGATTGTTGCCTACGCTGAAAAGTTTTGTAAGAAAAAGGGATGAGACAGAGCCCAGTAAGTAGCATAATTAATGGGGATGGGGGAAATGTAAGTTTCATTTTCAATAATAATAATATGACAAGAATGATTGAATAATGAAACACAAAATTTCTCAAAGTAAATACCTTGAAACTATATACTATAATCAGTGAGCACTAGAAATATAATTCCAAAGCCATAAAATCTAATATAAGGTAATTTATCACAAATGTACCACAGTACCACATAGACTGGTCAAGGAATCCACCCATTCATAACTGGCATGATATTGTCCTCTTTGGTATGCAATCTCTTGGCCCAATGGGTAGCAACCTCACCCATACCCTCAAAGTTTTGTCTCTCCCCCCATGGGCAGCAGGGAGAACGTGTCAAATAGGACCTATTTTGCATGTGGTCTTTTGGCCTTATGGGCAGCAACCTCACCTACACATAATCTAGGAACCTCTTCCCACTATGGGCAATGGGGAAGAACGCGTCATTCAAAGTGAAAGGGTACTAACCTAAATCTGATTCCGTTGTCACAAAGACTATGGAAACCAAATCGAGCGATCACCGAGAAATCACACATGGCATGGTGTTAAAACCACATAAAGCTCATAGGTTACATGTACTTTGAAACACACATAGTACATATCCAGGAAGTTTCAATAATCTAACTTCCACAAAATTTGTAAGGTTTTCAACTTCATTCTTGTCAAAAAGATTTTCTATCAATTTCCCAAATAACAAGACAAGAAAAGCATCTTTAAATTTTCTAGTAAACCATAAAATCCATGAATTCATTATCAGAGATTAAATCAAAGATGCTCATATTTTCCATGCCAACAATTCATGCATTTTCCCAAATGTAATACCAAATATGATGCACTTTTCATATATAATAATATATAATAGGGTCACAACACAACACTTTTAAGAAAATATATATACATATATAATTTTCCAAAATGTGTTTGACTTAAAAACAATGTTTATGCAACATGGTTATTTTCCAGAAACCCCATTAAAAAGCTAATTACCTTGCCACCCGCAAAAAGTCTAATTCTCATCAATAATATATTCCACTTCCAAAGTTTCTCAACCAATTAATTGCAAGGCATAGACTCCCATTATACTCATGAATCATTCAAGGTATTATCTCTAACATCAGAATCTCAACAATTTATAAGTACTTCCCACAATATTTACCCCACATCAACAAGAGACCCATGATACCAAAAATCTTAATATTCTCCAAAAAAAAAAAAAAATTAAATATTTGACTAGCTCCAAATAATCAATAAAATTTATATTCACCATTTATTTCGCATTAAAAAGTGAAAACTCCCAAATCTTCGCACTTAGATAGCCACAATTGTAAAAACTATAAACCCACTCATCAAATAATTCCACCAATACAAAATCCATACATATAAATCCATGAATATGACTTCCAAAACTCATAAATCACATGAATATCATTATCAAAGCTTAGAATAAAATAACCTCAAGCAAAAGCATCAAAGCCACCAAAAAGATTAGAAATTTTTACCTCAAATAAAAGATGTGGAGATGCTTAAAGGTTCCTAAGGATTTTCTAGTGATCTTGCGGAAAATATGATGGTGGAGATGGTGGTATGAAGTGTACTGGTGGGAAAGTGTGAGGGAGTGAGAGGAGTGTTTAAGAGAAAATGAAAAAAAAAAAAAAAAAAAAAAAAAAAAAAAAAAAAGAAGAAGAAGAAGAAGAAGAAGAAAGGAGAGCAAATGAGTGACCTAGCTAAAAGAGAAAAGAGATAATGGGTAAGATGTGTGGTGGGGGTTAGTGTGGTAGATGGGGCACGTGTGACACTAAAATTCTAGCCACATTCTTCCCCTCTTATAAAAATTTTGTCCTCGAAATTTTACATACCTTGATCCTGAAAAAGGTTTGGGTATCTTGACAACATATCGTCCTCATGCTCCCAAGATGCCTCTTTCACCAAATGATTCTTCCAAAGCACCTTTACCCAAGATAATGTTCTATTATGTAGCACTTGCTCCTTCCAATCCAAAATCTCTACCAGAACTTCTTCATATGACAAATCATCTTTAATTTGAAGAGGCTCATAGCTCAATACATGTGAAGGGTCAGGAATATATTTCCTTAACATACTCATGGAAAACATTATGAATTCCTGACAGGGCCAGTGGTAGGGCAATTCTATATGCAACTTCGCCCACTCTTCCAAGACCTCAAAAGGCCCTACAAACCTAGGGCTTAACTTACCCTTTTTGCAAAATCTCATTACTCCTTTCGTTGGTGCAACCCGGAGGAAAACTTTATGTCCAATTTCAAGTTCCAAAGCCTTCCTTTTAATGTCATAATAGCTCCTTTGGGCTACTCGTAGTCTATCACAAATTTGATTTACCTTTTCACAAGTCCTCTGAATAATCTCTGGCCCCAAGATTTTTCGTTCTCCAACCTCATCCTGACAAATTGGGGATCTATACTTCCTCCCATACAAAGCCTCATAAGGTGCTGCTTTAATACTTGAATGGTAACTATTATTATAAGCAAACTCCACCAAAGGTAAGTGACTAGCCCAACTCACCTTAAAATCCAAAACACATGCTCCCAACATATCTTCTAGAGTTTGAATAGTTCTTTCAGACTGTCCATCTGTCTAAGGGAGGAAAGCTGTACTAAAATCCAATCTAGTACCCAAGGCCTTTTTCACACCACCCCAAAAATGAGAAGTAAACCTTGGATCTCTATCTGAAACAATAGAAGCAGGTACTCTGTGAAGTCTCACAGTCTCATTAACATAGAGCTTAACTAACTGATCAAGGGAGTAGTTCATTTGAATAGGGAGAAAATGAGCTGATTTTGTCATTTTATCAACAATCACCTAAATAGCATCATTACCCTTAGGATATCTCGGCAATCTTGAAACAAAATCCATAGTAATTTTCTCCCACTTCCATTGGGGAATAGGAAGTGGTTGCAACAAACCTAAGGGTCGTTGGTGCAATACCTTAACTTGCTGGCAAGTCAAACATTGCTCTACAAAGTGAGCAATCTCTTTTTTCATATTATTCCACCAAAAGTTTTCATGAAGATCATGGTACATCTTTGTACTACCCGGATGTATTATATATGGGTAATAGTGAGCCTCCTTTAGAATCTCCTTTTTGATCAATGGGTCATTTGGCACGTAAAATCTACTTCCAAATCTCAAAGCACCATCCTTAGAAATAGAAAATTCAGATTTCTTTCCACTACGCACCTCATCCATGATTTTCTTTAAATGTGAGTCATCGGCCTGTGACAATTTAATTCTTTCTACCAAAGTTGGTTGAACACTCAAACTAGCTAGGTAGGCCTCCAAATGGCCCATAACAACCTCAATCTCCATCCTTTCAAGATCAATGATGATTTCCTTTTGAGTGGTTAGCAAAGCAGTTGAAAAACATGAAGGCTTTCTACAAAGAGCATCAGCTACAACATTAGCCTTACCAGGATGATAGTTAATAGAGCAATAATAATCCTTAACCAGTTCCAACTATCTCTTTTGCCTCATATTTAACTCCTTCGGGGTAAAGAAATACTTTAAACTTTTATGATCAGTGAAAATCCACATCTTTCCCCATGCAAATAATGTCTTCAAATTTTTAAAGCAAAAACAACTACAGCTAACTCCAAGTCATAAGTGGGATAATTTTTCTCATAATTTTTCAACTGGCGAAAGGCATAAACCAAAACCTTCCCATTTTGCATCAACACATAACCAAGTCCCTTATGGGAAGCATCACTATAAATGACAAAACCCCCTGTACTTGAAAGGATAGTTAACACTAGAGCTGTGACCAATCTCCGCTTTAGCTCTTGGAAGATTTTCTCACACTCTTCCCTCCACTCAAATTTAACATTAATCTGAGTTAATTGGGTCAAAGGAGCTACATATCTTTCCTTACAAATCTTCTATAGTAACCAGTAAGGACCAAGAAAGTTCTAACCTCACTCACATTCATAGGCCTATCCTAATTAACCACCACTTCTATCTTATTAGGATCCACCATAATTCCATCCTTAGATATCAACCAAAATTTACACTTCTTCAATTTAGCATACAACTTCCTTTCTCTTAGAATTTGTAAAACAATCCTCAAGTGTTCTTCATGCTCTTCTTGGCTCTTAGAATAAATCAAAATATCATCAATAAATATAATGACAAATTAATCCAAGTACTCATGAACTACCCTATTCATCAAATCCATAAAAGCGGCAAGGGTGTTAGTTAATCCAAACGGCATCACCAAAAATTCATAATGACCATATCTAGTCCAAAAGGCCATCTTTGGTATGTCCTCACCCTTAATCTTCAACTGGTGGTAACCTGAAAAAAGATCAATCTTAGAAAAGACTTATGCTCCTTGCAACTGGTCAAATAAGTCATCAATACGAGGCAAAGGATATTTATTCTTAATGGTAACTGTATTTAGTTCACGGTAATCAATACATAACCTCATAGACCCATCCATTTTCTTAACAAATAAAATTGGAGCTCCCTAAGGTGAGGCACTAGGGCGAATAAACCCTTTGTCTAGCAATTTTTCCAATTACTCTTTAAGTTCCTTCAACTCTGTGGGTGCTATTCTTTATGGTGCCTTAGAAATAGGTGCAGTACTAGGAAGGAGGTCAATAGAGAACTCAACTTCACAATCCGGGGGCAACCCAGGTAGATCTTTAAGAAAAGCATTTGGAAATTCCTGCACAATGGGGATGTCTCCTATCTCCAATTCTTTGCTTTGTAAATCAACTACACTAGCAAAGAATCCTTGGCATCCCTTTCTAAGCAAGCAGTTTGCTTCAATGCATGATATCACACGAGTCATAAAAGGCAGACACGAAGCTTTAAATAGAAATTTTGATTCACCTGGAGGCCTAAACACCACCTCTTTCTCAAAACAATGCACACTAGCGTGGCAAGAAGCTAACCAATCCATGCCCAAAATGACATCAAAATCATGCATATCTAGTAACACCATGTCAGCCAATAACTCTCTACTCTCAATAAAAATAATACAAGACTTAAGCACAAGATTTGTCATTAAAGTGTCACCAACAGGGGTAAAAACCGATGACTCAAAGTTAAGTAGTTCGGGGCTCTTGTCATAATTTTTAGCAAATGCATAAGAAACAAAAGAATGGGTAGAATCGGGATCAAAGAGAACTCTAGCATGTGTAGAGAACAAAGGAAGTATACCTGTCACCACTATATCCGTGGCATGGGCATCCTGAGTAGTCAAGGCATACACTCTACCTTGCACCTTCTTCCCATTGTCATTACCCTTTGCAACATGAGATGAGGAAGAGGAACCCGAGCCCTTAGAACTTGGGCAATCTCTAGCAAAGTGTTCAAGTTGCTTACAAGCGAAGCAAATCTTGACCCCATCACAATTTTGTCCATCATAAAGTTTACTACAACGAGAGCAAAGATTTTTATCACCAAACTAATGATTGGCACTCTTGCTATGCCTAGAAGATTGCCTTCTATTACCAGAGTTTTTAAAGAATCCTTTCTTATGCCTTTGACCCTTACCACATTGAGAATCAAAGGGCCTTTGCTTCTTTTCACTCTCCTTGGAATTAGGGTTGTACTTAAAGTCTTCTTCAAGACTCATTGCCCACTTCACAGCCTCAGTAAAAGTATCCATTCTAGAGGCTATTATGAGGGGGCGAATCCTACCATTAAGGCCTTCCCAAAACTTTTCACTTTCTTGTGATCATCCGGAATCAAGTAAGGAGCAAAGCGAGAGAGCTCAACAAACTTAGTAGCATACTCCTCCACTGTCATAGTCCCCTAAACAAAATCAGAAAACTCTCTTGCCTTTCAGTCCCTTACTACATTAGGTAAAAATGTCTCATTAAGAACTTCCTTAAACTTCTCCCAAGTAATAGGAGTGTTCTCTCCAAACTCTATCCCTAACAAACGCTTAGTGCTTGTCCACCATCTCTTAGCAAAACCCTAAAGGGCAAAAGTGGCATACACCACCTTCTGAGTATTAGTGCATTCAAGGGCTCCCAGCAATTTTTCCATCTTTCACGGCCAATTCTTTGCTACCATTGGATCAGGATCCCCATTAAATGTTAGAGGGTTTTGCTTATGGAACTCCCCAAAAGTGCAACCCTCCTTCCTATGTTCACCACCCTAGATTGCTTTAACAATCCTTGCATAAATCCTATCTGCCACCTCATCAATCTCACTACCATCAGGAGTGACAGATCTCTCACACTCTTGGCGTTGCCTAGGGCCATGTTCTAGAGTTGCAACCTCATCCACATGCCTTACTTTACGTGCTTTCTTTATAGGAGGTATAGTGTACAAAGGTACTTATATCAATACCCAAGAAAAAAAGTAGGTAAATCACAAGGCAACATAGAAGGTTAGCATAGACAAACTTGATAAGAACAAAGGAATAATAGGTGGAAGCTAAAACAAATGTACAAAACAAAGAATTCATCAAACCCCTAATGCTCTGACTTAGATCAAAATCAATTCCTATTTTTAAAGTCTAGAGAATCATAACCTAAGCTCTTATACTATAACTGTCACACCCCGAACCCAAAAGGGTCCAAAGCATGAGAAAAACATCTCAAAGTTATCTGTAAATTTTCATTTTTGACAATTTAATCCAAATAAATCATATCAAGTGCCAACATCAAGAATTATCATAATAATTCCATTAAAGATACTCCCAAAGTAAGTCAGAGCTCTATGCAATAATTACAAGGACCATTAGCCCCAAAAGAATAAAGTTCTGAATAAATATAATTGTATATCATCAACTTGTCCCATCAATGGGAATAAAGTCATAACCACTATAATATACAAAAAATGAATCAAGTCTACTCTATGATGTACCTCATCTAAATATCTCCATCACAAAAGTTCAGCCTCCATCAATAGTTAGTCTAACTAATGTTAGCCACCAAAAGCTGTCTCAAAATGATTGTTGCCTACTTTGAAAAGTTTTGTAAAAGAATGAGATGAGACAGAGCCTAGTAAGTAGCATAATTAATGGGGGTGGGGAAAATGCAAGTTTCATTTTCAAAAATAATATTATGAAAAGAATGATTGAATAATGAAACACAAAGTTTCTCAAAGTGAAGACCTTGAGACTATATACTATAATATATGAGCACTAGCAAGATAATTCCAAAGTCACAAAATCTAACATAAGGTAATTTATCACAAATATACCACACTACCACATAGACCGGTTAGGGGATCCACCCATTCATAATTAGCATGATATTGTCCTCTCTAGTATGCAGTCTTTTGGCCCCATGGGTAGAAGCCTCACCCATACCCTCAAGGTTTTGTTTCTCCCCCCATGGGCAACAAGGAGAACACGTCAAATAGGACCTCTTTTGCGTATGGTCTTTTGGCCCCATGGGCAGTAGCCTCACCTACACACAATCAAGGAATCTCCTCCCCCCATGGGTGGCAGGAAAGAACACATCATTCAAAGTGAAACGGCACTAACCTGGATCTAATTCCGTTGTCACAAAGACTATGGAAACCAAATCGGATAATCACCGGGAAATCACACATAGCATGGTTTTAAAACCACATAATGTTCACAGGTTACATGTACTTTGAAACACATAGTTTATATCCAGGTAGTTTCAGAATAACCATAAATAATCTAACTTACACAAAGTTTGTAAGGTTTTCAACTTCATTCTTGTCAAAAAGATTTTCTATCAACTTCTCAAATAACAAGACAAGATAAGCATCTTTAATTTTTCTAGTAAACGATAAAATCCAAGAATTCATTATCAAAGATTAAATCAAAGATACTTATATTTTCCATGCCAACATTTCATGCATTTCCCCAAATGCAATACCAAATATGATGCACTTCTCATATTTAATAATATATAATAGGGTCACAACACAACACTTTTAAGAAAACATATATACATATATAATTTTCCAAAATGTGTTTGACCTAAAAACAACGTTTATGCAACATGATTATTTTCCAAAAACCCCATTAAAAAGCTAATTACCTTGCAACCCGCAAAAAGTATAATTCTCCAAGCTTCAAAGGAGATTAGTTAGAACCTAAACAATATCAAGCAAACCTATCGTAATAAGCATAAAGCTTGAAATTGTATCTAGCTACAAATTAGGAATTGCCAAATAAGTGATTGATTAGGCAAGCCTAGTATTTAACTTCAACAATAATATATTCCACTTCCAACATTTCTCAACCAATTAATTTACAAGGCATAGACTCCCATTATACTCTTGAATCATTCAAGGTTTTATCTCTAACATCAGAACCTCAACAATTTATAAGTACTTCCCACAATATTTACACCACATCAACAAGAGACCTATGATACCAAACATCATAATTTCTTCCAAAACAAACAATTTAAATATCTTACTAGCTTCAAATAATCAATAAAAATTATATTCACCATTTATTTCATATTTAAAAGCAAAAACTCCCAAATTTTCACCACTTAGATAACCACCTTAGAGCATCCGTAGCAGATGTTCCAAAAATTATGCCATTTTATCACATCAAATGCCTACTTTATTATTTTACCACATCATTTTATAACATCCCATTTATCAGATGTTTTATAATTCAATTCTATACATTAAAATAATATTTACTACACATTAAAATAATATTTACTACTCATCAACACAATAAACAAACAATAAATAATATACCACACATCTTCTGTACCGTGGCAAATTTGTCACGGTACTGTTCAATGTTGCAAAAAAAAAACAATATCCCACATCTGCTAAATGGGCTCAAATTGGGTTTGGTGTGGGATATGTGCCAAATATTTAGCATTTGGCACATATCCCACATCTACTGTGGGTGCTCTAAACTATAAACCCACTCATCAAATAATTCCACCAATACAAAACCCATACATATAAACACATGAATATCACTTTCAAAGCTCATAAATCACATGAATATCATTATCAAAGCTTAGATTAAAATAACCTCAAGAAAAAGCTTAAAACCCACAAAAAATATTAGAAATTTCTGCCTCAAATAAAAAATGTGAAGATGCTTAGAGGTTCCTAAGAATTTTCTAGTGATCTTGTTGGAAAAATGATGGTGGAGATGGTGGTATGAAGTGTACCATTGGGAAAGTGTGAGGGAGTGAGAGGAGTGTTTGAGAGAAAATGAAAAAAAGAAAAGAAAAGAAAGGAGAGCAAATGAGTGAGCTGGCCAAAAGAGAAAAGAGATAATGTGTGAGATGAGTGGTGGGGGTTAGTGTGACACTAAAATTCTGCCCACATCTTCTTTTCTTTTCTTTTCTTTTCTTTTTTTTTGTTTAACTTGGGCCATTACATATTAATTCCAGAAATTCTCCTCTTGTAGGTTGCAGCTAGAAGTGTTGGGGTTTCATGTAGACGTTATATTGTCTTTGGTTTATGTATCTCTTTTTGGTTCTTTTTGTATTTGATATTATTTTGGCTAAATGGCACTTAAATAAATCACATTTATAAATAAATCATTTTTGAATTATTAACAAGTTATTTTAAATTTATTGTTTTACAATCTTTTTGAAGAAAAACTATTTGTTTTTGCCTTTATTATGCAAATTTATTTTACAAGTCATTGGAAAACTGTTTTGAGTGTTCAATAAATCTTTTAACACAAAAGTATCATAAATTTTCTCATGAGCAGTCTAGTATGAATCTAATAATTGGCCTTTGTGGTCCCCAAACCTACTTGGGTTGTGGTACCGGGCGAAGGATTAGGGCCCTAATTTATTTATTTGTGGGCTTTCTCGCAATCCTACAGGTAGAGCTCCAAGTGTCAACAAGATAGTCCAGGCCTCTTCCTATTCTTTCTTCCACTTTATTTACTCACACTTCCTTACCTCTGTGTGTATTCCCTATTTCCAAGTGTTTTGCCTCTTTCCCTGTGTATTCCTAATGTTTTCCCAACCCCCTTTTTTTTCCTTTAATGTCCATATTAAAGAGTGGGGTTAGATTTCTGGTGGATCCTTTGTTGCTTAGGACCCTTAGTTTTTACGGGCTTAGCCCCGACCAGTGTTTACCTAATTTTTATAGGGTAGTCAATTACATGGGGAGTCTTAACCGACTATATGGCCTCAGCCTTACCTATCATGATATTAACTTCCTGTATGCCATTTGGGGGAGCCTGAAGAATAGGTATTACCTTCAAACCCGAAATATTATGTTCAGATTGATATCCTGCCTACCCAACTCTAATAGGAACTCTACAGGGGAGTTTGTGAGAGTGAGCGGGAATTGGATGAATGGCGAATTGACCTACCCGACCTCTCCTCATAAGATAGGTCGGTACCTTCTTTTCCGACTCCTCAACATGACCATACCGTTCATACTTTTCACTAAAGTTTTTTTTTTTTTTTTGGGTATATATATTTTTATTATTTACATTTTTCATTAACTTGTTCATTATTCCCCCACTACAGTTTCCAAAAAATTTCAACCGAATATAAGTGTGGTAGGAGCTCGAGAACTCAATTTCATCTTGTGCATGGAAATATTTGTACATTATGATAGGCAATTAAGAGTGTCCCATTTGATCCTGGGTTGCATGCCATCTTATACGAGCTACCAAGATTCCTGGGTCAGTAGCCCACTTTTGTCTTACCTTAACGTTCGACTGCCTAGATTTTTACCAAACAGACTTACCAGTGGTGAGGTGAGACAATAGGGGCCCAAAATACTCAGACAAGATTCACTTGAACCTGTACATGACGGCTCGAGTGACAAAGTTATTCAAGGTCAGGTAGTACATATTCCAGTAAAAGCCCCATTTGAGAAGCCCCTATCACTGAAACCCCCATTGCCGAAGACCCTGTTCTCGTTAACCTGCCTACAAGGATGGTTCAAAAGTGTACCATTGATTTGGACTACTAGTTTCTAGCCTTACGGCCTGTTGGGAGCCAAGCTACCCCTTCTACCTCTTAACAAGCTACCTCCCCTCCCCCCACCCACTTCCCTTCAACGAAGAAAGAGACTGAGGGGTGCCGACGAGGCCACAATTAAGTCCAGTACCCCTCTTGTTGACCAACTCCCTACTCCAGGTTCGAGTAGGGTAGTAACTTATCTGCCCAGCAGGACCTTCCAAGAGTCGTGGCCAATGAATCAGCCAACCATCATTGGTTCTCAAATGGCCTCTACCTCCTCAAATCCCTCTACTAGATGGGAATGTACCTTGCATTTGGGGGACAAAGTTTTTCCGTCTAACTCCTACATTCGGACTTGGAGAAGTGGCCTTGGGGGACAAGTGTCTGACAGCATCGGGAAGGCTCTATTGCTGCCTACTGACCTAGAGCACTACTCGGGATGCCAGGATGAAAATCTCATCCTTAAACTAAAATGGCACACCTTAGCAGTGAGCTTTTGTTCTTTTGAAATTTTATTGTTTTCGTTTGCTCGTCTTCTATTTCCCCGCCCCCCCGCCCCCTTTTTTTACTGGTAGGTACGTACATTCTTGTATTTCTCAATTTCTATAAGTGTTAGTACTCGGAGTATACTGACCCCCAATCTTTTCTATTTTGTCTCAGGCCACCCAAATGACTCATATGATAGAGGGTTAGCTAAAGGGCATGATGAAGGAGGTGGACAAGGAGAAAGCCATAAAACAGTTAGCCGAGGCGAGCTTGAATGAAAAGACCTTGGAGTTGAATGTAGTGGAGTGACAAGCAACCACACCTGAAAAGGCGTGGGAATTGGCTAAGCAGAAGGCAGAGGATCTTCAAGGCAAGTGTGAGAGACCACAAGGGGTGCTCTAAAAAAAAAAAAAAGATTTAGGTGCTTAAGGCACCTCTCTTTTGGGTAATTGTGTGGAGTCGCCACTTATTTTTTATACAAAAAAATAAAATACAGTTACATGTCCAAATATTACTCGAATGTTATTAATTGACTATGGAAATACAATTACATCATGGTAGAATAATTTAACAAGGCTTTGGTCCTAATACAATCTATGTAACAATTACAAAGATTTGATCTTAGTTATAATCTACCAAAAACAAAAGACAAAACACTAGTCTACCTATCCAAAACCTAAGTTCGAGGTCTAGGTTACAGAATAGGAAGGTGTTAGACACCTATTCTGCCCAAACAGAGTCTAGTTTTCTAGACTCTAATGACCATTATATACCCTTTTGTGTGATGTTGGATGTTATGATATAATACAAGTAACAAACACTTCACAAAAATTAATTTAAACAAATTCGTCTTATGAATATGACCTCTTCTCAAAGAAAATCAGATATGTTTTGTAAGATTGAGAAAAATGGAGTTTGATGAATAAAAATCAGATCTATTTCGTAAAGGATAAAAAAAGAAGGGATTTGGTTAATAAAAATCAAATCTGTTTTGTAAAGGATAAAAAAATGATTTTTAAAAGAGGATTCTTATTCATAATTCAAATCTATTATGCATGCATCACATATTTATATATATATATATATATATATATAAACTTTATCCTTACTCTTAATTCATTCTTTGAAATTTCAAATCTACAGCTTTTTATTTAAGAAGAAAAATATTTCAGATCTGTATTGAATGAAAATATAGATCTGTTTTCTGACTAGAAAAATTTTCAAGTCTGTATTTAATGAAAATACAAATTTTTTTAACTCAAAAAAATTTTCAAATTTGTATTTAGTGAAAATGCAGATTTGTTTTTTACTCGAAAAAATTTTCAAATGTATTTAGTGAAAATACAAATCTGTTTTTTACTTGAAAATTTTTTCAGATCTATATTTAGTGAAAATACAGATTTGTTTTTTACTCGAAATTTTTTTTCAAATCTGTATTTAGTGAAAATATAGATTTGTTTTTTCGTTTTTTTTCTTTTTTTTTTAAAGTTTTAATGATTAATTGCAGATTTTGAAATCAAATAAAAATTAAAACATATTAATTAACTAAAGAGAATGTCAAAGAAAATTCCAACTAAACATATAAACATGGCAACTATGAATTATGAACAAGATCATGATTAAATCAAACATATATTAACAAAATTCACGCAATGAACAATCACAACATATTAATTAATGGAAAACAAAAATAGGCATAAGAATGAAACTAAATACCTCTTGCATAAGCGTGCCCTTCAATAGAAGAATATTTTAGTAATCAAAGAAATTTTCACTTCTTTGAGGTCTAAAATACTTTACTTACGAAAAAGAAGTTCTTAAAGCCAAAGCTTCCAGAACGTCTTCAATGTAAGGGGAGTAGAGATGTCCAAAAGGAAGGGCCTTGATTTCTGATCTTTTTCCTCTATTTATGGAGGCTGGGATGCTTGAAAAATAAGCTGAATAAGATCAGATACAAATTGGAACGCGGCCTTATCTCTAAAAAGTCAAAAAAGATAAGTTTTATCTCAATTAGGAGGTTCTCGAGCCGGGCCAGGCATTTGGGCCAATCGGAACTCCAAGAGTGCCAACAGGCCCTCTTGGGTGCTAAGCCCGCTTTTCAGTTTTGGTTCGATTTGGAAACCTTTTTTGACGATTTTTTAGCCTGGAATTGCACCTAGACTATTTTTTAACTTGTATTCTAAAAATTAATCCTTTTTTTCTTGATATTCAGGTCTTTAAGGTAATAATTATCTAATAGATAAATATTCTAAAAAGACTTAATTATCCACAATTTCTTTGTTACCTGATTATCCACTTTATTCCCATGCAAGAAGGCTTATTTCTTACTAACCAAAAACCAATTACAAAATTATTTAATTAATTTTAATTGTTTAACCAACCATAATTAATTTAAATTAATCATGTGTGGTCAGTTCCACCCAAATAAAATGCATGCAGAACATGAAAACTTGATCATGTGATATCTTTCAATTGACGGTCTGATTTGGGAATTGGGCATACCATCACAACCGTTAGAATCTCAAGATCTTTTTTATGATATGCAATGAATGAATTAGTGCATGTAATGCAACTCTAAATTTTTGGTATATGAATGGTCACTCTAGCCATCTTCCAAGATTAAATTATGGGTGCAAAATCAAGTGTCTACAGCAAGCTCGGCGAGACCGAAGTTAAGCTTACCGAAGCTGCGAGCCTTGTCTCTGCTCGTGATAAAGAACTTGCTGACCTGAAGAAAACGGTGAAGACTTGGAAGCAAACCTACTATAATAAGGGTTTTAAAGACGCCGAGAACTCGGCCGAACCAGTGATCTTTCAGGCTTGGAAGTTTGGGTTCTTGGAGGGTTGGATGGCCGCAATGAATGATATTGGTCCCCCCAACACCTCCCCTTTCAGGAGTGTAGACTAGATTCCACTACCCGAGGACCCTAAGGTTGAGGCACAAGCTCAAGAACAAAATGAGGACAACAGTGAAGCGGAGGAGGGTGCTAAAAATCTTGAAATGAGGGAGTTGTCTCAACAGATTTTCTCTCACGTGGTGGTGCTTGGTGAGGATAACCCAGCAACCACTGCTCCACACAGGGTGCTGCTTAACTAGTTCTTGGCTCAAACCCTCCCATTACTAGTGAGGCTCCTGTGAGAAGCCTCGTCGCTCCTGACAATCCAAACACTTGATTTTATAAAGCCATTTTGACTATGTATTTTCCCCCTTTACTTTTGTTTGTTTTCCTCTCTTTTTTTATTATTATTTAACTTGGCCAAAACTCTTTGTATCTAATTGATTAGATCGGTATTTGTGTAATGAACTTGATTAAGTTTACTTAATATTAATGATTTAAATTCCTTTGATCAAATTCTTTATCTTACTTTCTTATAATGCGATTGCATGACCGAGCCCCCTTCCCATGGGCAATTTGACTACTTTTCTTTAAGTGTTGACGTTCAGCAACACAAGCAATGTATTTACGTTTCCCAACTAAGCGATTAGCTTGCTACATACTTTTCTTCTTCCTTTTTAAAAAAAAAAAATTTTTTTAATCAATTAGTGAAAAGGTTTATGTTATGAACAAGTCCCTCTCCTTGAGGGAGTTTATTATAGATGTCATTTGGTTGGCGAACGGAGTCATGGTGAGGCCAAATTTCTATTCTTGGAAAAAGTTGTTAAGGTCCTCAGCTAGTTGGTAACCAAAGTCAGGCTGAGGCTAGGCTTTTGTCCTTAAAAAATTTAGCAAGGTTTCCACCTAGTTGGTGACTGGAGTCAGGCCAAGGCCCGGTTTCTATCCTTAGAAAACTTTTAGCAAGGTTTCCACTTGGTCGGTGACTAGAGTCAGACCGAGACCAGGTTTTTGTCCTCGAAAATTTAGTAAGGTTTTCACCTAGTTTGTGATCGAAGTTAGGCCGAGGCTAGGTTTCTGTCCTTAGAAAATTTGGTAAGGTTTCCACTTGGTCGGTGACCAGAGTCAGGCCGAGGCCAGGTTTGTGTCCTTGGAAAAGTTTAGTAAGGTTTCCACCAGGTCAGTGACTGGAGTTAGGCCGAGGCTAGGTTTCTGTCCTTAGAAAATTTAGAAAGGTTTCCACCTAGTCGGTGACCGAAGTCAGGCTGAGGCCAGGTTTCTGTGCTTAGAAAAATTTAAAAAGGTATTAGAATAACTCTAAATAGTACAACTAAACTCTTTCCGCATTCTTCATTTACACTTATTTACAACTTCAGGCATATCTTACTACATTTCTTTTACATTTATGGGTAATACTTCTTCAGATTGCTAACATTCCATGGTTGGGGTAAGGGTCTTTCTTCCATATCCTCCAAATAGTTAGCCCCTGTTCTGGCTATGGCTGTCACTCGATAAGGCCCTTCCCAATTCGGAGTGAACTTGCATGCATTCTGCTCTTTTATATTCCCAACCACTTTTTGCAAAACGAGGTCACTTGCCATAAACTCTCTAGGCCTTATATTTCTGTTATAACCCCGGGCCAACCTTTGTTGGTAATCCGCAAGTCAAATGGATGCCATGTCTCATCTCTCATCCAAGGAATCTAAATTCCCGACCATACGAATGTCGTTATCACTTTGCGAGAAGTCAGTGACCCTTATGCTTGACAATCTGATCTTTATAGGTAGAACTGCCTCTTCTCTATATGTCATGGAAAAATTGGTTTCACCCGTCGACCTCCTTGGCGTGGTTCAATAGGCCTACAGAACGTTCTGCAATTCCTCGACCCAATTTCCTTTTGCCTTTTCTAGTATTTTCTTCAAACCATTAATTATAGTCTTGTTGGTTGCTTCCGCCTACCGTTACTTTGGGTATATGCTGGTGTTAAATACCTATTGATTATTCCTAAATTACTACAGTACTCTCAAAAGGCCCTACTATTAAACTGTAGTCCATTATCTGAAATCAGAGCCTGGGGTACACTAAACCTTGTAACAATATTCTTCCACACGAATTTCTTCACATCCACATCCCTGATGTTTGCCAAAGCTTCGACTTCCACCCATTTTGTAAAGTAATCAGTAGCAACCAACACAAACCTCCTGTTCCTAGTAGCCCAAGGGACCGGTCCTATTATGTCTAGACCCCACTATGCAAAAGGGGAAGGACTAGCGATTGGGTTCAAATTTCCACCTGGCTGGTGACTAATTAGGGCGTGCCTCTAACACTGATCACATTTTTTTACATAGTTAACTGCATCCAGCTGTATGCTCGGCCACCAAAATCCTTGGGTCATAGCTCGATGAGCTAAAGAACTTCTTCTTGAATGTCCTCCATGAAAGTTCAAATATGTGAACATTTAGACCCCCAATTTACAAAATACCAATTCAAGCTTTATATCAAACAATTAATGTGCGGAACATGAACTAAACCATAACACTGAATTGGTAAACAATCTAAGCCAATTAAAATCACATCCACAGTAGAAAATAAAAGGCAAAGATAAAGGGAAGAGAGATGCAAACACAAGGACAACACACGATGTGTTATCGAAGAGGAAACCGAAGCCCTCGGCGTAAAACCTCTCCGCCGCCCTCCAAGCGGTCAATAATCCACTAGAAAATGTAGTTGGGCTACATGAACAGCAATAGACCCTCCAAGCCTAATCTATCCGATGTACCTAAGCCCTCCAAGCTTCTTGCTCCAACGAGGTTGCGCCGAACCTTTTTCTTTTCTAGCTTACCGGATTCCGCTATAATCCATAGCATCCGCCATCCTTGGCATCTTCCAATGCTTCCCAAAGCTCCAAAAACACTCAACACTCTAAATGGGTGTGGGTAGTATTTGGATAGAAATCTCCTCTCAATAGGTATGACAATGAGAGAGGGAATGAGAAGAGACTACAAAGATTTCTCTCTAAGAATGAGTAGCTCTCTCTAATTGGGTGGGTGTTTTGAAGAAACCTCTCTTAGGGTTTTTCTTTCTGAATGGCCACCCATATTTTGTGGGAATGAGGGGTATTTATACTAGTGTGAGAATAGAATGCGAAGAGTCAGTTTTTCCAAAACAGGGCTGACTGGCGACTTGACCTCGCGACTTAACTGAGTCGCGAGTTCAAGCCAAGAGATAACTGAGTGGCCAATCTGGATTTTTGTCCTGTAGTGCTCGCTGGCATGACTGTTCAGCTCCCCTACATGCTCTACACATGTGCAACTTTTGGTGGCTTGCAAGCCGCGAGCCTCCCGCGAGATCCAGCCGCGAGTCCCTGCTTCACTGCACAGTCTTGAGCATTTCTTCACACTCTCTCACACACTACCCTTACATGATCCACCGCAATGGTGGCAAGTAGGAACAAACTTAGATCCACTCAATTCCCTGGAATGGAACCTAAATAGAGGCTTAGGCTTAAGAGCCTTTCTCTCCACTTTTTGATTTCTTTTGTGTGGAGGAATGTACACCGATTTGTCCTTTGAGGTAGAACACACAATAGGCACAAAATCGGGTACCACAACATGATTGCAACATATATTTTCTTCCATTTTAGCAACAGGTTCAGCAATCAAACACTTGGCATGCATCTTAAGAGATTCATTTTCAGATTTAAGATCATCAACAAATTTGTTAGACAAAACAAGTTTGGCATCCAAGTCCTTATTTAAACATTCAAACTCTTTCAGCTTTTCAAGAGAAATTTCAGCAAGATTCTTATATTTCTCAACCAATTTGTTGGAGTCATTGAGCTTAGCAATCAAATCATCCTTTTCACAAAATAACTTGCTCAAATTCTTTTGAAACTTCTTAGCATTTTTCTTTAAGAGTTTGTCAACAACACCCATAGATTCAAATAACATGTCATCACACTTATGAGGATTAACACTCATAGAGGCATTTTCACAAAATACAGGGTTTCTAAGTGCTGTATTACAAGCAAATTTGTCACGGAATAAAGCCAACACATGGTTGATTAAATTCAACCTTACACTCCACATATCACATCATGCAACTCAGCCAAAAGTTCGGTAACCATGTCCAGATGTAGACATAGCAAATAAGGTCCCTCAAAAAAGCATCGATACAACTTGTTATCTTCGAACAGCCAGAAACGGGCCGACGTTCTCCTTACTTTCTCTGACTCTTTTGGATCGTTCAGTAGGAATCCATTGGACAAGAACAAAATATACGGATCCATCTAGCTTGGGCCTAGTACTACAGTTGATGTAACTATCGTGTGATGTTCTATACTTGTAGAGCTCCGTACAACTTCAATTGCATATAAGCGTCCCTTGCCTTAAAGCTTCCCTCAATTTGACTCAGCACCAATTTTGAGTCTGAGAATATTTCGACCTCCTAAGCACCCAACTGCTGGACCACCTTGAGACCGGAAATAAGGGCCTCGTACTCAGCCTCGTTGTTAGAGGAACTGAAAGCTAACCTTAGTGACTTTTCCAATCGAACTCCTTTGGGAGATATCATTACAATCCCGATCCCAAACCCTCTTGTATTAGCTGCACCATCCACATACATGCGCCATTTTCTAACCATAACCTGGCATATCCTTACAGGAAGTCCCAACTTAGGGGTGAACTCAGCAACAAAGTCTGCCAACACTTTACCCTTAATAGAATTCAGAGGTTTGTACCATATGTCAAACATTCCTAGTCGGGTTCCCCACTTAGCTATACTTCCAGTAAAATCCGACCTCCTCAAAAGAGACTAGAGGGGGTGTTCGGTTAGTACCCATACCGTATGGGCCTGAAAATAATGTGGCAGTTTCCTCGTAGCATGCACAAGAGTAACTCAACTTTTTCTAATGGCAAATACCTGATTTCAGCATCCACCAATGTTTTGCTAAGATAGTACACTAGTCTTTGAATCCCGTCTTGATGTCTTAGCAATACTGAACTCACCGTATGATCGAAAACTGCTAGGTACATGTACAAATCTTCTTCGAGATCGGGCTGGGACAATACAGGTGGGCTTGACAAATACAGGTCTCTAAATGGGATGTCACATTCTTCCATCCACTGAAAACCCTTCCATTTCTTCAACAGTTGAAAGAAATGTCTACACCTATCCACAAATCTTGAAACAAACCTATTTAAGGCAGCAATCATCCCAATGAGCTTTTGCACCTCTTTAGGGTTAGTAGGCAGTTTAAGTTGTTGAATGGTCATAATCTGATTGGCGTTAACCTTTATTCCCCGCATAGTTATCATATAATCCAAAAACTTGCTTGACCCTACACCGAAAGCTCATTTACCTACATTGAGGTGTAACTTATACTGTCTCAATATTTTGAACACTTCCACCAGATTAGGAACATGCTCTATTTCTCTTTTACTTTTCACCACCATGTCATCAATATAAACTTCTACCATTTTACCGATCTGTTCCTTAAACATCCTAGTAACTGTTCTTTGGTACACTGCCCCAACATTCTTTAATCCGAATGGCATCACTGTATAATGATAATTGCCCTCGAGAGTGATGAAGGAGGCCTTCTCTTGATCCTTAGGTGCTAAAGCAATCTAATGGTAGCACTGAAAGGCATCTAGGAAGCTCATTCTCTGGTGTCCGACCGTAGCATCTACCAACTGATCTATCTTCGGTACCGGAAACGGGTCCTTTGGGCATGCTCGGTTGAGATCAGTAAAATCAATGCAAACCCTCCATTTACAGTTCTTCGTTTTGACGACCATCGTATTAGACAACCACTTGGGAAAGAATACCTCTCTGATAGCCCCTACTTGCTTCAATTTCTTCACTTCCTCCTTCACTGCTTCCACATGTGGTTTTGCCAATTTCTAGGTTCTTTGCTTCTTCGGCATGATTGAAGGATCTACATTCAACCGATGCATAATGAAAGCTGGTTCCACCCCGGGAACTTCGTATGGATTCCAGGCAAACACGTCCAAATTCTGTACTAACGCTAAGAGAACTTCCACCCGATCCTCCAATTGCATATTTTTTCCTATCTGAAAGTACCTATCAGCATAGGGCAAATTCGTAATTGCTATAACTGCTAGGCTTCAACTTAGTGTTTTTGATTGATATCATGGTTTATGGTGGCTACCAAGCACTATCTTACTGCCTTCTAGTCGGCACGCACCACTGCGACCCCATCTTCAATTGGGAATTTAAACTTTTTTGCAACGTAGAAGGTACTATGCCCATGAAATGAATCCAGGGCCATCCCAAAATCCCAGTATATGGCAAATAGGCATTAACCACTATGAAATTTAGGAGTTTAGCCATTAGTCCATGTCAACGCCCAACCTTGATTGGAACGGGGCAGGAAAAGCCACCGCTATCGTCGTGGGCCCTCTCTCGACCAACCGCCATGGCAACAGCTCCTGCGCGCGCGGGGCCCTGTTGGATGGCCCTTCTCGATGATGATGGTGTGTGTATTTCGCGCAGAGCTTCAGGCGCTCTCTCTGTGTGTGGAGGAAGGTAGGTCTACCTTTGGTTTTATGGCAGGAATATGGGCCAAATTTTAAAAGATTACCAAAGGTGAGTGGACTTGCCACCAATCATTGGGTTTTTCTAAGATGTGATTGGTCACCTATTTCTAGTTGATTTTATTACTGATCCCCGGTTAAGAAAAATGGCATTTTCCTAATCTAATGTGGATGGCAAAAAATCTTGATTCTTAGGTTCGGAAGTTTGGTTACGTGTGGGAAAGGTGTTAGGCACCCCACAACACTTGTCCAAGGACAGTCCTTTGTTTTGATAAAACCTTAATTTTCAGAAATTAGCAGTAAAAACATGATTTTGGCATTGGATTTCGGGGCTTAACATGCATGGTGGGCTTTGAGGTTTGGCTTTTGAATGTGTGTGGTCCCAATCTATGCTTTCCTATGGCATTTGAACCGAGTAGCAAATTTCTGCGGTGGGACACATCACCTTACTTTCGCAGTGGAAATTAGGCATCGCTTTGCCTTAGGTGACATGGACTGTGACGATCACACTGAAAAGGGGGAGCAGGTATATATATATATATATATATATATACACATACATCATGCACAATGCAAGCACACAGAGCAAGAAAGTAAATGCCTACATCCCTAGAGCATGGCCCAAAATATAGGTGCAAGAAAATAAACAGGGGTCGCCATACTCTAGAGATAAGGACGAATGGTACAAAGCATGATATACCTAATACAAACCATCTAAGGGAGAAAAGGAGGAGGAAGGAAGGGGTTTAAAAGAGTACATAACCAAAAAGGAGAGGCTAAACTCCTAAAACTACTGACTACCAAAGCTTGGCTCACATAGACAAGCTTGCGCTCGTGCCTCTTTTGATTGCGCTTAGGAAACCGTGCCCTAGCTCCGTGCGTCCTCGCTCTGTGTGTGTACTTGCAAAGGCATAGACAAGAAACCAATAGACAAGCAATGGAAAGAAAAAGGTGCAAAGAGCTTATGAAAGAGGCATGAAGCAGACAAATATGATAGACATGGCAAGCATAGAAACAAGGATGCCAGCAAACAAACGAGAAGCCAAACAAGCAAGATAGCAAATAAAAAAGCAAAAGGTAAACTAGCAAGATAGTAAACAAAAGGTGGTGTCTACGAGGGACAAATGTAGGTTTGGATCGAATGTCTATAACTTCATTGTGTTGAAGCATGGATGACACACTAGCAAGCAAGACTCATGCATGGACATGTAAGCAAGCATGTAAAGATGCATATAAAGCCAACAGGTGGCACAAACAAGCATGACAAGCATATCATCGCGGGGAGCAGAAAAGAGGAAAGGTATGCACGAAGCAACAGACATCATGGCGATGCGTCCCAAGTGGTTACATCCAAATAGGGCCTCATGGGCGTCGGATGTAACCACACACCCACACGCCTGCTAAGGGCATCAAGCATGGCAAAGCCAAGAACAAGAGAGGCCAACACAAGGATAAAGCATAGAAGCAAGCAAGCATAGACATGCAAATAGGGGTGATTCAAACCCTTTGATGTGGGCCAAGGTGTACAGATGATGAAAAATATCATAGGGTTTAGATTGGGTCCTAACCATTTGGCCAAAACACAAGAAAGAAAGACAAAGCGACAAAAGGGCTATAATAGCGCATGGCATGACAAACAAGTCTAGGCCTAAGCATACAAACATGGCAAGGAGCACACAAGCACATGGAAGATGGCATAAAGCATGTAGATCTAAACATATAAGCATGTAAGGATGTAGATCTAAGCATAAAAGGGCATAAAGCATAAAGCATGTAGATTTAAGCTAGAAGCACAAATGATGCAAGAAACATGCTAGAGAAAGCAATAAATCATGTTATTCAAGCAAAAAGAAAGGATAAAAAGTTTGATGAAGCTTTAAAGAAAAAGAGGTATGGATAGTAGCTAAGAAGCTACATCTATACCCCTTAAACCTCAAACCCAAGGTATGAAACCAAGGAGAGGAAGATAAAGGGCATGAACATTACCTTGTATTTTTGGAGAAGAGAGAAGAATCAAGAAGTTTTGAAGTGTTTTTGTGTTTTTTGGAGAGAAAAATGGTGAGAAAAGAGAGGAAAAAAAAAGAAGAAGCCCAAAAAGGCCTAAAACAGCTCTTAAAAACCCAATTTTTCTGTTTTGGTCCAATCTGGGGTGACAGGGGCTATTTATAGCCCTTGGCACGCTTCCCAGGGCCCGACACACCTTGTAAGGTCATCGGGTCGGGTCGGAGGCCCTTTATGAGGTGAGTGTTTGGGGGTCACATGCTCCTTATCCCTGGTAAGGGACAACCACTTCACTCAAACAACTCTTTTCCCACAAAAGGGGCTTTGGCATTGACTTGCCACTCTTAAAAGATGCATTCGATTTAAAACATAGGTTTTCGTGTTTCGATGTTTGATGTGAGCATTTATGCTTTGAAAAATGTGCACGAGATTGCAACAAACCTAAGCCAACCGAAATGAGATAAGGTTTTATTGAGAGAGTGTATGGTGTGTAGTGACAAGGCCAAATCTGGGTTCCAGTGTTGCGGATGGATGGCATTCCCAATATCCCAAAAGCATTCGCAAAGATCCACTCAGGGGATGGAGGTCTTCCCTTTGTAAAGAAGCCTTAGGTGATTGATTCCACACTTGGCATACTTCTTAGGATGAAGATTTTCTGATCTGTGGTGAAGATTTTTGTGAGGCACAAGTAACAAACTTCATTTTCCATGTGAATTGTTGAACTGACCTGTCAAGGCAAACATGCCACATTAGGGATCTAAGAAAGGCAACATGAGAATGACAAGAAGGGATGTTAATGCAATTCCCTGAAATTTTGATGGGGCACTGTCGCCCAGATGTTGAGCAAGTGAATGGCTCTATCACAAATGCTCAAATGTTTGGTCATCACTATTCATTGAAGAATGCGATGTGAATGATGTCTATTTGACTTGATTAAAGCGTGTCCCTAAAAAGGAAATTGATTGAAGGGAGTTAGTGACATTTTCAGGCTACGACAAACCCGTTAAAATTGGAAGCGTTTTGGCTCTCATTTAAACCAAATTTAATCCCTTTACTCTTCCTCCATGGTTCACATGTCGGTACTCATTACAAGCCAATTCTGACATTGTATTGCCAAAGTAGTCAGAGCTGATTTCTCATGGATTCGAGATTTGTCAAGTGAATCACCACGACTGAGGTGGTCCCAATACTGTTTGAATGTTCCCGAGAAGGAAATGGTCCCAGTTAAATGAATGCTTTGCTCATGGCAAGATCTGATAAAACTGGAGATAGTTCATGATTCTCCCTGAATGTAGGCTTGGTTTGCCATTTTTTTATTGTCAACGCGGAAGTCAAGCTTCCAAGGAATGCTTCAACCAAGCTAAAAGATCTTTTGATGGCCTTGCAAAGAAATTGCAATTGTAGTCCTTGCTGAAGTTCAAGATGTTGTTGAGGCTATCAAAAAGAAGTCCATTCAGAGGGGAGAGACCATGTGAAAAAGCTGCCCCAATGTGGCGTTTTCCATGGTCTCTCGATCACTTTCAAAACTTGGTGAGATTTTCAACTGAAGGGTGTGAGGATTCATATATCAAGATACCCAAAGACATCCCAGAATACTTGGAGAAAGAGAGGATTTTTTTAGGAAGACCCGACGGTGAGAAATTTTTTTTTCTGAGGAAGACCTAAAGGAACCACCTAGACTAGTCGAAGGTAAAAGAAGATCTTTTTCTTAAGGGGAACCTGAGGGAGACACCCTAATCTACCCAAAGGGGAAATAAGATTTTTTTCTTGGGGAATACCAGAAGGGAACATCTAGACTACCTGAAGGTAAAAGAAGATTTTTTTTTTTTTGAAGACTCAAAGGAAAAGCCTACTGAGGCAAGCTGAAGAAAACCAAGTTGGAGCAGGCTGATCTTGCTTTAGAGATGTTGGGTTCTTTTTGCCCATTTAAGATGCTTAGATAGAAGAGCTTGCAAGCTGTCCGAATCGAATTCAACTTCTCACTGAATTCTGCTCCTAGACTTGCAGTAACTAGTCTTCATGGATAATGTTGGGGTGCACAAGATGGATTTTTAGTGGTCTTATAGGAATGAGACCACTAAAAATCTACCCCAGTATCATAATGAGAATAGCTAAATCCATGTGTCTCCCACCAAGATCGGAATCTTGAAGCTATCGTCCGTTCATTATTTTGTGCTTGGGATTAAACTTGGAGCATGTCCTCAAGATTTTGGTAACACTCACGTAAAGGTGTTGGGACTTCCCATATTTTACCCTGTTAAGTCAACCATGGAATCAAAAGAGGGGAGGTTAGAAACCGTCCAAGAAAAACAAACCCTAGCAGAACAAAATATTATACTAATGAAAAGGATCATCATCGCGTATGGCGCTTAGGTAGTGTGCTTAGGGCTCAGGAAAAGTCTCAAAACTTAATTACAAACTGAATTTAAATTTTCTGAGATGATGTTTGGTTTCTTCATTCACAGCATGTGGCCAACTTGGCGCTGCCTCAAGTCGAGTGTGCTCTTGAGAAACGTGGCTCGGCTGTCCAACTGCTTTAGCGTATAAGCTCAAGCTTTCGAGGAGCAATTCTAGATCTTGATTTCCTTGTAAGGACTATCTGAATATCTAGTTCTCCGGTTGATGTGGACATATGCACTTTAGGCTCTGACCAGCCTCCTTTGATAAGACCTTGAACCTTCTGCATGAGCCGCTCGCACATGTCAATGGAGTGGCCAACCATCGCCCCATGATAGTTGCAATGATTTTTAGAATTGTAAGTCTCTAATGAAAGTTTTGGTTGGATCTCAGATGCCATCAATTCTACCAACTTCGCCTTTAACAATATTGGCAATAGCATGGATAACGGGACTGACAAAAGGTCCAAGGCAGTTGTACCACTTGATTGGGAAATGTCGTTCCCTAGATTGCCTTTGTTCAGTAATAGAGAAGGATACGGTACTCCATAAGGATATGGAGCCGTAGGGAGGCCTGTAATGAATGAGCTCCCTTAACCTTTGTTCTTGATCAACACATTAACTTGACCCTCACAGCTTATTGGAGATGAATCGATGATTGTGGCATTTTCAAATTGAATGATGTTATTGTTGATCAGGCCTTGGATCAACCCCATAAGGGACTTGCACTCTTTTAGGCTATGTCCAGGGCTACCAAAGTGGTGCTCACATGTCTTGAATGGGCCAGACTTACCCAGAGGGGAATCGATTATACATCTCGGCAAAATTGGGGCCATTAGGCATTCTTTCAACAATATATGATATAATTGTGAAATCGGCATAGGAAGGGGAGGAAACTTTTCCAGTGCCTCTTGGACTTGTCAGGCTGGTACCATTTGCCTCATAGGAGCAACATCATTTTTCTTGGATTGGCTTTGCCTTGGTTGGCCTATTCCTTGAGGAGTTCGGACTGTGGGAGCCACGTGACTCTTTTTTCCTCTAGATCACTCAGAACTCTTTTCAACATATGATCTTTCATTGGCATGTCCTATAGGTGCTAGGGCATCCATAACATCGGCTCCACAGGTCAACTCGCTCGTTGAGGTGTCAATGCGAAGATTAATCAGCCGATTCACAAGGTGAAGAAGTCTATCCTGCTAATTTTCCGAATGCTCGATCCTTGCATTCAACCCGGCAAGTGTAAGCTGCTCGTTAGAGGCCATACAACACTTAACTTCTTCTGATTTTCCCCACCAAATAATTCCTTGGTCAATTAGGCTCTAGACCTTCTTGTTGAACTCATCACAATCTCCTAATAAGTGTCCTCGTGCTCCTAAATGGTATTTACAAGTCTTACCCGTACTTCTTTGCTCTTTCAATTCCTTTGGGCATATGTATCCTAGATCCACTAGAGCCACAAAAAGGTTATCCAAGTACCCATGCAGATCTTCTGGACTAGGACGGTCATCCTCCTCTCTTATCATTGCATTCACTTCCTCATCTTGAGCATCAAAGGTCGTGGTAATGGCAACTTTGGATTGCGTAACGCCCTCGAATATTAAGGCACCGTTATCAATCAGGCTTTGGATCTTATGCCTTAATAGGTGACATTCTTCTGTTGAATGCCCTGGAGCATTATAGTGAAACTTACAAGTCTTTGAAGGGTTGTAACCTTCTTTGGACCTCTTTAAGGACCTTGGTCTCCTAGCAATCTTTTTTGGATCTTCCTTGGGAGAATCCTTTGGACTCATGATATCTTTTGAGATTCTTGACAGCTTTTCGACAACATTTCCTCTTGAGCGGAGTTTCGGTTACTTGCCACAAATTTTATCTTTGCACAATTAGGTGACGGAACCAATTAGTGTATGCATGAGTGCCCTTGTAGGGTTGTAAACCCTAAGAGATAGGGTATGATCCAGCATGTACAAGCAACGAGGTTGCTTTTCCTAGGGGTTTAATCACAGATGTTGTGCAAACAAGATAGAAAGAACCTGGAGTAGAGCACAATTTCTTTGGTGCAAGCAAAAAGGGCACACCTATTACAAGACACTTTCCCCTGGCCTCTAGCCCTATAAGGGTATCCTTCCCTGGGCTCGGATGTTCACTCTTTAGGTTTCACCTAGTCCTAATGGGCTCTGGGCTTGATCTAGTCCTCATGGGTTTGACATAACTAGGCCAACTGTATGCAAAGGCTTAACTGGTAGGTAGTTCCTGTCCTAGGGTACTCAATTGCCATACCCCTCCCTTCATGGAAGTTATGGGGTAGAAAGGATCGAGGGGGCCTTTTTAGTAACTCCTATCCACCCATGGACCCAGAAGTGCCTACAACATCAGCCCCAAATCTAACTATGGGTAACACTGTCGATGTTTTAGTCTAGGCATCTGCAGATGGGGTGATGAAATCCCCAAAGAGATGAGACTATGCCAGCAGTGCAGAGCCTGGGTTCGGCTTAAAAGGGTGTATATGTCATGCAATCCTTAATGAAAGGGAAAGACTTTTTCAAAGTGCAGCAGATATATATATATATATATATATATATATATGGAAAGTGGATAAAGGTGTAGCGGAAATTAAATTTTGCTACCCTATGTTTGCATGTGAAGGAAAGCAGTAAAGCATGTGAGGGAAGCTGTAAAGCATGTGAGGAAAGCTGTAAAGCCCCATGTGAAAATACTTCAAAGCCTCCCCTTTTGGAAAGGATTTTTGGAAAAAGATTTTTTGCCCTTTTGAAAATAGTCTACTAGGATATAGTAGAAGCCTTTTTCCCAAATGAAAGTCTCGGAGGCTAATGCCAATTTCTGTGTTTTTGAAAGCCAATGTCCAAAGATTATGGTTTTATCAAAAGCTCTAAAGGCTAAACAAGGATGCGAGCAAACAAGAGAGAAGGCAAACAAGGGAGAAGGCAAACAAGCAAGATAGCAAACAAACAAGCAAAAGGTAAACCAGCAAGATAGTAAACAAAAGGTGGTGTCCGTGGTAACTTTCAATTGGCCCCATGTCAAAATGATTACAAAGTGAACAAATGTAATAGATAAGTCACACGGAAATTTTAAGTACATAGTCTCAACTATCACGTAATAATAATTTCTGCTTGTCTTCTGAACTTCCCAGGGTCCTTGATCCTTGGTTCTTGAATAGATTATTGATCGTAGCATGCCATCTTCCCTCTACAAACATTTAAAACATCACATTAGCATTTAGAATGGAATAAAAATAATGTTTATTAAGCCCCACAACAGCCATTTTAATTCTTTTATATTGATTCGTAATATCGAATAAACAATATCAAGTAGCTCACACTAAAGCATTATAGGGAGCATAATTCCGTAATTTAGTGCCATATAGAACCAAAAAAACTACACCCCCCCCCCCCCCCTCCTTTTTTTTGATAGTATAAGAACTAATTTCTTTGGAAGAACAAAAACATGGTTAACATTTAAACTTTGGCCTTCCAATAAGCAGGTTTCATAGTGACACAAGATATACCAAAATATGCCAAAAGGTGGCCCAAAGCAAATTAATTTTAGAACCTATTATCATAAAAATAAACCCAAAAATTGTTTGAACAATATGAAACTTTAGTGCACATTAAATTCTCTATCTCTATAAATACTAGTGCTGTGTAATGCAAATGAAAAAAAAGAAAAAAGAAAAAAAGAAATAGAAACAGAGCAATAGCAACTCGTACCCAAGCCGGGATGTCCTTATGCCATGCTAGAAATTAATTTCTATCTTTATAGAAAAGCCTTCCACAATTCCACCTAAATACAGAGGTACCCATATGCATCCTAAGCACAACAAGAAATGTAAATAAAGTAAGCTTATCGACTATGAAGATGTCGAGAATCGTCAGTAAGCCGCACAGTCCTCATGTGCTTAAGACAATACCTGCACAACACAGAACAAGAAGACTTTAGGAGAGTACCGGTGTGGTACCGGCCAAAGACCCTCCGAAGGTTAAGTTAGAAAACTTCTCACATCCCTAGAGTGCCAAAGTTGGTGTCAATTATGCGTACCTTCGTTTGGGAATGCTTTTGGGGTTTTTATAGTAGTGTAGAACCGACTCTGTTTCTTGGGTAGAAAGAATTTTAATAAATGTACATATTTCGTGGGATTCTTCCCATATAGGGGTTTCCTGATGTAGAGCGCAAGATATTTCCATTTAAGATTCCTTGGAGTTTACTTAAGCCATGTGGGTGCCAAGTGGCCTTCACATTATTTGCCCTCGTGTCCATACACTAAGGATCCCGTCCATCTAGGACTACCTTTCATGCATTCTTTCCATCTAGAACCTTGACCCGTTGCCTCATATTATTTACTATCGTCAAGTTCATGTATCCATCATATTTGATTTTTATCCCCTTCAGCTGCCCCCTCACTCTACGAGTCCGTCAATTCCCTTTACAGACGGGCTTGTGGAGTGACAGTATAACCTATTTTTTGAGGAGTCATACTTTGATTGATAGACTAGACTAAGGCCATAAATGTCATAGGGGTACGTGGCATGTTTTTAGTGGCTGATCACTCAGAACGAAACATCCCTTCGTCTTCTATGCCGATCCCTCTACATATACGCACGCTCCATTACCTTTCATTTTTACTTTCTTCAACAAATTCTCAACCAGAGCACTAACGTCCACTTCACTAAATTGATGAACCGTCTACTTTGTGCAACCATCCACTTCACTAAATTGACATACCGTCTACTTCGTGCAACCGTCCACTCCTAGTTTGCTTTCTCCAACTGGTAAGTATTTTTACCTTATGTTGAATTTCTTTGTTATTTATTTAAATTTTTGCACACCCATCGTCTATGTAGACCGTCAGAGTCTTAAGGTTTGTTTGTCACGTGTAGGTGACAGATGTCTAGTGGGTCGAGTGAACAATCGTGTGTCTGCAAGGGAACAGGCTACAATGAGGTGTTTCTGTCAAGTCTCGACGACCTAGCACCTCAAGTATTAAAAGGGAATCGTCGGCCACCTCTCCTTCCACAAGAGATGAGGACACGGACGTGAAGGGGTCGGAGGGAGATCCAAATGATGATGTAGATAATGGTGAACCCCCAATTTAGTCCGTCGTAGGCCCCAACGAATTTGGGAAGTTCATTATGCTGCCGTTATGGACAATAAACGATTTTAATTCCTCCATCAAACAAACATACTTCAACACGCTTATGGAGAAGTACCAAATATCCGTCAACATCCCCATGCGTCTACCTCTAAAGCATGAAAAATGTTACTACAAGGGTATAAAAGATGTCGGGGTGTATAAGCAACATTTGAAGGTGGGGCTTAGGTTCCCCTTATGTGCTCTCCACTGTCGTCTGCTACAGTACCTTGGGCTAGCTGTCACCTAAATCTCTACAAACGCCTGGAGAGTTTTTCTGGGTACAGAAGTCCTGTACGGGGTTATGAGTGATATGGCACGCAGGATGACGGTGGAAGAGTTCTTCCATTTCTACCGTCCAACTGAGATTACCCAATCAAAAGGCAAGTACAGTTTCGTGCTAAGGAGTCCGTTGGTCAGGCTGGTGTGTGATACCTCGGACTCCAATAGAAACTAGAAAAGCTGTTATTTCATCATCCAAAGGGACAATTGGATGTGTCACCAAGGTGATGAAGAGTACATGCCAGTAGACAAAACATGGGGTATTATGCCCCCGTCTAGTATGTGTTCGTCTATATTAGGCATTCTATTTCGTTGTTTTTATTTGATATTCTAACCTTCTTTTTTTACAACTAGGGACCGTCCTTAAGTTAGCCTTGAAGAGTGGAGTTTTCTGGAGAGGATCTTTACAACCACTAAGTTGTCGGAGAGGTCATGGACGAAGCTGGTGACCTTAGATACCCTTCACTGGTATTATGACGATCCAAAACCAACCGAGGCCGCCCGTCGCTACAACGAACGAATACGCATATATGAGTCCATCTCCTTACACTTGCTTTCTTCTTTTGCTTTTTGGTGAATTACTTATCTATTTTCACCCGTTCGTCCTTATGCAAAAATTGAGGAAAAGTAAGAGGAGGGCCTTCATAAAGCAGCAAGTTGCTAAGAAAAAACAGGATAGAAGCTTGCCCTCTAAAACTGGGGGTCAAGCTAATCCGTCCATGAAGAGAAAACTGACGGTGAAGACTGACCGTCCTCCTAAAAAGCCCAAAGTTAATCTAGAGTCAGTCGTTGGGTTAAGGGCTGAGACAAAGAAGACGGCTGCTCCACCCGCATAAGGGAGGGGTAAGGGACTCATGATGGGTCATGTTCCTACCACTGAAAAACCACCCGTCCTCCTCTGCGAGGATTCTCGGTATGCACTGGAGTAGCTTTCATCCATCATTACAACCGACGACTATAAGGACTTAAGCAACCATGCAACCAAAGCAATGGGGGAGATGAGTCTCTTTAGCATTGGACAGGTAATTGTACCCGTCTTTCTTCACTTCCTTCCACTTTGTCTTGTGATATATTCTAACCGTTCTTTTGTTTCCAAGCAATACTAATGATAAAGGGTTTAATGGGCCGTTACCTATCCCACGAGACGGCATTGGACCGCGTTAGGTTAAAGGCACAGTCAACGGAGGTGAAGCGGGTGGAGTTAAAGGCTTGGAAGACGGTCCAAGAAAAGAAGCTTGCCATGTCGGAGCAAGTCCAAGATGAGTTGGAGAAGCAGACGGAGGTGCTAAGGCAGGTCCTTGAGGATAAAGAGAAAGAGATCAAGACTGTTAAGGATTAGCTTCGTTAGGCCAAGGAAGTTGTGGAATGGGAGTATCGTGACTTTGACGCCCTCCTGGCAGAGCTCGGCGGCTCCTATACGGAAGTTTTTGATGACTGCTACCATCAAGTCAAAGCTTCTTCCCCAGATCTGGACTTGTCACATGTTTCCAATGATGCCCCGACCTAGACTCCAACTCAGCCCGTCCATTCCAAGAGCACTGACGAGTTATTTGCCGATGATGCTCCTATTGATGACCCCAATGGTGATGGAGTGACTGCCCCTCTTGAAGGCCAAGTTGAAACTGAAGGAATGGAGGCACATCCACTTGATGGGGATCAGACGGTTAAGGAGAGGCATGAAGAAACCCTTACTGTTCAACAGTAGTTTTTTGTTTATGTATTATCCTTTTTTGTTTTATGGGAAAACATTTTTATTCCTTCCGTCACCCTTGTTTTTGGGTGTTTGTAAACAATTTACTTTCTTCAGGCTATTTATTTATTGCACTTTGTTTCTTCATTTATATATATACCAATTTAGATACCTTAATGCTTTCATCAGTTTTACGAGACGGAGTCCTTAGTTGGACCCGTCAGCTTTATTGATTAAATCTTGAATCTTTCCTTGTATACTTAGTGACAATCTTTCAATTGCGGTGAGCTCATCCATTCTGGGCCTATCAACCATCCCTTGCGAGATGAGCCCGTCCACTTTGTGGACTTTATAAATTCATTTTCATCCCTTTAGGATGAATCCGTCCACTATTCTTGACTTCGTAAATACAAATCATTTATTCAGGATGAATCCACCCATTCTGTGGACTTGGTAAATACAAATCATCCCCTTAGGATGAATTCGTCCACTCGTGGACTTGGTGAATGCAGGTTATCCCTTTAGGATGAATCCGTCCACTATTCTGGACTTCGAAAATACAAATCATTTATTCCAGATGAATCCGTCCATTCTATGGACTTGGTAAGTACAAATCATCCCTTTAGGATGAATTCGTCCACTCTGTGGACTTGGTAGATACAAATCATCCCTTTAGGATGAATCCGTCTACTCTATGGACTTGGTAGATACAGGTCATCCCTTTAGGTTGAATCCGTCTACTTTTGATAATAATAATAATGTAGAAATGTACATAACATACACATGAAATTTCTGAATAAAGATTGTCTTTTGAAAAAATGAAAAAGCTGCCCTTCGGGCTTAAAAGAAACTGTAGATAATAAAAATTAAGCTAAAAGGAAATAAACTAGAAATGAGAAGTGTCGTCACTCTAGCCATTGTCTACTGGTAGTACTTCTTAAGGTGCTATGAGTTCCATGGGTAATGCAACTTTTGTCCGTCTAGTGTCTCCAGGTGGTAGGTTCCTTTCCTATACCATGATGCAATTCTGTATGGTCCTTCCTATTGGGTCCTAGCTTCCCCTGAGAGGTGTCTTTTGTTGCGCCCATCACCTTTTTTAAGACAAGATCTCCAACCTGTAAGTCCCTGTGTTTGACTTTGGAGTTGTAGTGTTTGGCCATGAAATTCTGGTTCTGTGCTATTCTTTGTTCAGCCGTTGTTCTGACTTCGTCCACCAGATCAAGCTGTAGGCGCAAAGCTTCATCATTCTTGCCCTCGTCATGGTTCCCTACCCTGTAGCTTGTAAGTCCAACTTCAGCCGAGATGACCACCTCACTTCCGTATGCTAGTCGAAACGGTGTCTTCCCTTATAAGCGTTCTTGCCGTCGTCATGTATGCCCATAAAACACTTGGTAGTTTGTTCGGTCGTATACCCTTTGTCCCCTCGAGCTGAGTCATCTTGATTTTGAGCAAGGATCAGTTCATGACCTCAACTTGTATATTGGCTTGAGGGTGAGCGGGCGATGAGTAGTGGTTCTTGATCCTTAACTGCGAGCAAAATCTCTAAATGAGTCATTGTCGAACTGCTTTTCGTTGTCCGAGACAAGCACTCTAGGTATATTGTACCTGCAAATGATGTTCTTCCATATGAAGTTTCGTACATTCTTCTCCGTGATGGTGACTAGGGCTTCAGCTTTTACCCATTTGGTGAAGTAGTCAATACCGACTACTAGGAACTTCAACTGTCATACCGCTATTGGGAAGGGGCCCATGATATCCAACCCCCATTGAGTGAACGGCCATAGGGCCATCATTGGGGTGAGCTCCTCTATCGGTTACCTGATGAGGTTGCTAAATCTTTGACACTTGTCGCAAGCTTTGATGTATGCATGGGCATTCTTCTGCATTTTTAGCCAGTAGTATCCCACTCGGATTAATTTATGCACAACGACCGTGATCTAGAGTGCTTTCCACAGACTCCTTTGTGGACTTCTCTCATGACATAGTCTGCCTCTTCAGGGATGAGGCACCTCAGGTACGATCGGGAGAAGCCCCTCTTATATAGAACTTTTTAATCAGAACAAAGCGTGCTGCTTGAACCTTTAATCTCCTTGCAGCCTCCTTGTCATCAGGAAGCACGCTGTCCTTTAGGTAAGAGGTTATTGGCGTCGTCCAATAGTACCCAGAACCTATCTCCTACACACCGAAGCCGTCTATTATTGGTGAAATTTGAACGAAGGATAATACCTGACTAGGGGTGAGCATGTGCTCCACTGAGGCAGCTTTAGCAAGTCAGTCAGCGTGCTCGTTCTCCTCCCTTGGGATTTGAACAATCTTTACTTTAAGGTTGCTAACTCGATCCTTCACCTGCTTGAGGTGCTTCTTCGTCCGTTCGTTCTTGCACTCATAGTTGCCATTAACCTGACGGGTTACTACTTAGGAATCGCAGTATATGACCAAATTTTCAGCTCTTACTGCCTTGGCAAGGTCCAGCCCCACTATTAAGGGTACGTACTCTGCTTCATTATTGGTTGTAGGAAAATCAAGATGGACCATGCATTCAATCTTATCTCCTTCTAGGCTATGGAGTACCACACCAGCTCCACCTACTTGCCTATTGGAGGATCCGTCTGTGTGGATGCTTCATTGTTGTCTCTCTTCTGCCCCCTGGCCTTCCATGAGAGTGAATTTTGCGATGAAGTTAGCGACTACTTGCCCCTTTATGGCCGTGCGTGGTCGATACTGTATGTTAAATTCGCTTAACTCGATAGACCATAATGCTATTCGTCCCACTGCTTCAGGGCTACTCATTGCTCTATGCGGGGGCTTATCCATCAAGATGACCACAGTGTATGCTTGGAAATACGGCTTGAGCTTTTGTGCCGCAGTCACTAACGCGAATGTGAGCTTTCCCATCCGGGTGTATTTCTTTTCCGTTCCTCGGAATGCTCGGCTTGTGAAGTACACGGGTTTTTGCACCCCATCCTCTTCTCTGATCAAAACCACACTAACAGCGATCGGGGAGACAACTAGGTATAGGAACAGTTCTTCCCCTGGCTTAGACGGGCTTAGCAATGGTGGAGAAGAAAGATATGCTTTCAAGGTCTTCAAACGCTTGCTGGCACTCAACCGTCCATTCAAATGACTTCTTCAATGTGCGGAAGAGAGGTAGGCCCTTATCCGTTGCTCTTGAGACGAACCCGTTTAGTGTAACTACCTTGCCGTTTAGGCTCTGTACCTCCTTGACTGTCTTTGGCGGAGCTAAATCCATTATAGCCCGTATCTTTTCCGAGTTGACCTCAATACCCCTATGGGATACCATGAATCCCAAGAACTTTCCTGCCGTCACCCTGAACGCACACTTGCTTGGATTCAGTTTCATGTTGTAAGATCGAAGGGTGTTGAAGGTCTCTTGGAGGTCACTCAAGTGGTCATCCTCCCGTATGCTTTTTACCAACATGTCGTCCACGTAAACTTGCACATTCCTTCCAATCTGATGAGTGAACATTCTGTTCATCAACCTTTGGTACGTGGCCCCCACGTTCTTAAGTCCAAATGGCATCACTTTGTAGCAAAAGAGACCCTGGCTGGTGACAAATGAAGTCTTCTCCTGATCAGCCTCATTCAATTTGATCTGGTTGTAACCAGAGAATGCCTCCATGAGCTTAGCAGCTAGTGTCTTGCTATTGAGTCTACCAAGATGTCAATTCGCGAGAGAGGATAGCTATCCTTGGGGCAGGCCCTATTTAGGTCCGTGAAATTTACACATATCCTCCACTTTCCGTTGGCTTTCTTGACCATCACCACGTTGGCCAGCCAGTCAAGGTAGTACATTTCTCATATGAAGTCTACTTCCTGTAATTTGTGAACCTCTTCCGCTATGGCCCTGTCACGCTCCTGCGCGAACACACATTTTTTCTGGCATATGGAAGGAGAAGAGGGCAATACATTTAGCTTATGAACAACGATGGATGGATCAATTCCAGGCATGTCCTCATGGCTCCAGGCGAACACATCCCGATTTTCTCTTAGAAACGTCGTCAGTGCTTGCCTGACTGGCGGGCTAGCCAAAGTGCCAATTCTAGTAATCCGTTTAGGGTTGAAGTCGTCAAGGAGAATTTCTTCCAATCCTTCCATTGGTTCTACTACCATCCGCTGATCCTCTATACACATTTCCTGCAAATGATCATCCATTTCCAACATAGCAATATAGCATTCGCGCGCCGTTACTTGATCCCCCTTTACCTCTCCCACTCTGTAGTTGGTGGGAAATTTGATCATCAAGTGGTAGGTTGAGGTTACGGCCTTCCATGAATTTAAAGTAAAGCGACCCAATATGGCATTGTACGTGGATGAACAACCAACAACCAAGAATGTAACATCCTTGGTGATCTGCTGAGGGTAATCACCGACAGTTACTGGTAGGGTGACAACTCTTGGGGGATGCACCCTTGTTCCTCCGAATCCTACAAGTGGTGCATTGGTTGGAATCAAACGTTCTCTCCCTATCCCTATTTGCTGGAATGCCGAATAGTATAGGATATCAGCAGAGCTCCCGTTGTCCACAAGGACTCGGTGTGTGTTGTAATCCCCTACACGTATGCTGACTATAAGTGCATCGTCGTGTAGGTGATGGAGACGTCGGGCGTCTTCCTCTGTGAATCCAATTACGGGGTTGTCGATTCGTGCCATCTTTGCCCTCTATAATCATCCTTATGTCTCCCAAGGGTGGCCTAGGGCGCTCGTTTTCTCTCCGGGCAGGCTGTTCTTGGGGCCATTTTGTCCCTTCCTTACCGATGAACCTCTGTAACTTCCCTTGCCTGATGAGAGCTTCTATCTGTTACTTCAAGTTATAGCACTTGGACGTATTGTGGTCGTGATCACGGCAAAAATGGCAGTACTTGTCTCTAGACCTCTTGCTAGGGTCTCCCCTCAACTTGCCAGGGAATGTCACGGTTCCTTCATCCTTGATCTGCATCAGGACTTTATCAATCGAGGTGTTCAGAGGGGTAAAGCTTATGAATCTTCTGGTGGGAGGCTTGGAGCGTCTATCTACCCTTCTATCTCCTGTCCTAGCCATCTTTTGCCCCATGTCCTGTTGTGCTTCCTCCTGTCTCTCTCTCTTTTTAGGCTTCTCTTCGCGAGCCAGCAGTGCGTCTTTCGCATTCATGTACTTAGTAGCCCTATAGAGTACATCCGACATGGTTTTCGAGTCATTCTTATACAAGGAAAATAGAAACTTACCCTTCCACAGCCCATTCGTGAATGCGGCTACAAGTATCTTGTCGTCAATCTCATCGATTGAGGTGCCTCCTTGTTAAAGCGAGCTATGTAAGACCTCAGTGTCTCATCCTCCCGTTGCTTAATGCTCATTAGGCATGTAATGGACTTCTTATACCGATGCCCCCTAATAAAGTGTAAGGCAAACTTAGCGCTCAACTCCTTAAAGGTACCAATGGAATTGGGCGTCAACCTACTGAATTAGATCCTTATGAGGCCCTTCAGCATAGTGGGAAAAGCCCTGAACATAATCTTGTCTACCACTCCTTACAGGTGCATCAGAGTCTTGAAGGACTCCAGGTGATCTAGGGGGTCCTTAGATCCGTCATAGCTTTCCACCTAAGGCATATGGAACTTTGGTGAAAAGGGGAACGACGTAACAAATGTGGTGAATGGAGAATCAGTTCGATGGACCAAGTCATCAAGGTCGCTAGACACCCGTCCTTTAAGGGCGTTCATCATGAAGTCCATCCATTGCTTCATCATTTGCATCTCCGCGACTATGTGAGGTGGAGCCACATCTATGGCAGATGGGCAGCTTGTATCCTGTCGCTCTTGTCTGCTTAGGGCATTGCTACCTTCCAGCCCCTCTTGGTTCCTTCTTTCAGCGTTGGTTCCTTCCTGGTCCTCCTCTTGGGTGTTAAGCGCTGCGTTCTTCTGGCGGAGCTTCTCCTCTAGGTCATTATTTTGCTTGGTGAGGCATTCCACTACTGTTGTGAGGGTTTGAACTTGTCTCTCTAAGGCAGTGGTGCGCAGTTCATCACCTTGATTGTTAGCAGTTGTTGCCATCGAATGAGTAAGTACCATGCAACTTTTTGTTCGGAAAGCGGTAAGTATGGCTTATCTCCTTTTCCCCATAGACAGTGCCAACTAAAGATGCCGAGAATCGTCAGTAAGCTACACAGTCCTCACGTGCTCAAGACAATACGTGCACAACATAGAACAAGAAGACCTTAGGAGAGTACCGGTGTGGTACCAGCCAAAGACCCTCCGAAGGTTAAGTTAGAAAACTTCTCACAACCCTAAAGTGCCAAAGTTGGGGTCACTTATGTGTACCTTCGTTTGGGAGTGCTTTTGGGGTTTTTATAGTAGTGTAGAACCAACTCTGTTCCTTGGGTAGAAAGAATTTTAATAAATGTATGTATTCGTGGGATTCTTCACATATAGGGGTTTCTTAACGTAGAGCGCAAGATATTTCGATTTAAGATTCCTCGGAGTTTACGTAAGCCATGTGGCTGCCACGTGGCCATGACATTATTTGCCCTTATGCCCATACACTAAGGATCCCGTCCATCTAAGACTACCTGTCATGCATTCTTTCCGTCCAAAACCTTAATCCGTCGCCTTATATTATTTACTATCGTTAGGTTCATGTATCCATCATATTTGATTTTTATCCCCTTCAGACTATTAAGCCAACTACAACATCTACTTGAGAGTTGAGGCCACTTGTTATGTTGGGTGCAAGCACCTCATATCATTATAAGTGTTGTCCATATCAAATCCTAACCAATCAAATCCAACCAAAAAAAAAAAAAATCTTATTTCAGCACCACACTAACAAGAACCTAAAGCCCCTTATAATCAGAACACAAGGCTACAACAAGAAGAAGTTTGGAAAAATGAATCTCCATAAAGTATTTCAACAAGTACTTTCTGTGCCACTATGTTGTGTATATATTGACCCCAGTTAATTAATTCAATTACCCAAGTTGATTAATTAGGTCAAATTACATGTAAATCGTGGAGGCACAAACAAATCACCAAATAAACTATTATGCAGTGCAATAAAATAGACATGGTGATTTGTTGACAAATGGGGAAAACCTTTCACAGGGCAAAAACTCAACTGAGTGAATTTCAGGTCACCACTCCCAAGAATCCACTAATCAAAAATCAAGCGGTTACAAGTATAAGGAATCTTACCACTACCTGGAGCTATACCAAAATACCAACTATAAACCTTCGCTCCAATACCCAATTGGATTTGATCTTGTAATAGACTTCTTCGCATGCAATGATCCCAGTATGTGACTAACTCCAGCATCTTGACTGAATGCTGTTGGCTGCAAATTTCTTCACTTCAAAGCACGTTGAAGATCAGGAAGCACTTGGTTACAAAACCCTAAGGCGCACAAAACGCAGTAGCTTCTCACACGGAGTATATGAGTTTTCTGATTTAGTCTCTGTGTCATGTTGATGACTTTAAAATAAGCCTTTTATATGGTCTAGGGTTGTAGAGAGAGAAACCCTAATTATCAAAGTCATCATTGGCCAAATTTCATATTTGAGAATTTTGGAATCGTAATTCTCGATAAATCAAGCTTGTGTCGAGCTTCCTCATTAAACCTTAATAGATGCTAGTGTTAAGCCTGTGTCGAGCTTTAATGAAACATCTTTTCTTTACTTGTTTCTTGGATCAATCTTCATGTCTTTAATGATACCACTTATAAAGTAAACTTCACACACTTGTCGATACATTAAACCCGACTTAGATCTCCCTAAATACAAGTAAAGTGCGTTTTGTCAAAGGATAAGCCAATACATAGAAAATATGACCCTAACAATCTCCCTCTTTGGCAATCCATGACAAAACCACAAGCTTAATTGTGAAAGATGTATAAAACAAATTTTTCTCTAATTATTACATAGAAAATACATAAGTCTAACTAATACTATGAGCTCTTGAAAAATTTTGTAAGAAGAGAGATCATGATATAAAAGACTTGCAACTCGTCTTAGCTGAAACACTAAACAAGATCCATCAAGGCATCGAGTATGAAATATAGACAAGTTATATAAACCAAGAAACATGAGTATAAAGAAAGAAAAGAAACAACACATGTGATACAAAGAGTGAAAAACATACATCGTCATTATATATATCAAAAAAGTACAATGTATGTAAACGGTTACAACACCATGTGTACTTGTAATGAGAAATATACAACAAAAACCTCATTACATATCTCAAAACACTCTCCCCCTATCACTAGTCTAGCTCCCCTCCTAACAACAAGACCACTCTCCCTTTTTGTCACAAGTAACAAAGGGTGAATCACCGAGAGGGTGTCATGTCATCGTCATACTCAGAGCCAGAAGCATCATCATCATCCTCTCCACCAACAGAAGACTCCATAGAAGGATCATGCTCGGGAGAAGGAACAAAACCACCAAGGCGGGACTGTCGTCGAGCAATCCGACCAATCCTGGTGCTCATCTGACACATCTCATCAAAAAGATGGTCAAGACGACTATCAAAATCATCTTAAATAAGCTGAAGCTTATCCAAGATGACAACAAGAGATGCCTCTACTCCAAAAGAAGAAGGTAGAGCAAAAAAAGAAGAGGGTCGAAAAGCATAGGTAGCATCCTTAGCAGCTCGGAACTCAGCCTCTTCCCGTTAAGTGGGAGTAGACTCCAAACGAGGCTGCTTGGCCTTGGCCACTAGCTGAGCAATGCTCCTAATCAATGATTTCTTACTTATAACACTCATCATAGGAAAAAGACGTGAAGAAGGAATAGGAACATGTGCATGTGTGAGAATGCGTGTGATAGCTGAAGGAAAAATTAGTTTATCACGTGTAGTAGTGTCTTGATAGATATCCAACATGGACACTATCATATGTGAAGAAAAAACTATAGAGTGACCCTCCAAAAGAGAGAAAAGAAAATGAGCACGAGGCTCAATGATGGTGTTATAGTGAGACTGTGGTGTGAGAACAAAGGTCATCACCATATTAAGGATCCTTGGACCCTTAGCAAAGTCATGGGTGGTGAAGTTAAGAGTATCACCCAAAGACCCAACGCTCACAGAAGAGTGAAGCAAGCTCATCCCGTGAAAGAGAATGAAGACGAAGAGAGCTATGATAATCAGGATGAGCTACCCTAGGAATGCGTAGTACATCAAAATTGTGCTCTGGTGTAACTAAAATACGTGTTCATCTGAATACCATAGTAAATTGGGGAACAAAGGTATTGACAACGTGTATGTTGGAGTAAAACTCCTATATAAAAATGCTAGGACATCCAATAGGTTTCTCACACAAAGGTTCCCAATCCTAAGAGCTAAATGCGTCGAGTAGAGAAGTGTTTGAAGAATTAGACAGAATGACATGGCATTCCGAATGAATCGTTCAGTCACAAAAGTTCTCCTCAAAATCCTTTTAGGATTCCAAATCACGAAACCTATCTCTAACAGAAGGAGAAGAAAAAGAAGAAATAGAACCACGACTAGATATCGGGTTCCTAGAATGGACAGATTTCTTGGGTGCCATAGTAAGGAAGCTAAGGAAAAGAAAAGAAACACACCAAAACACACACTTAGAATAATGAAGAAATAAAGGAATGATGCATGGGAATCCATGAGCATGTGATGTGCAAAAAATAGGAGCATCATGGGCAAAAACCCAATTTTAACTACAGCACTCATGAAAGCATGATTATAATGCTTGAGAATGTAATGCATGATCATGTGAGAACAAAAAAACAAAGCCCAACCCAAAAATTTTAGCAAAAACACAAAAATCCCAAATTTCCCAAAAATTTCAAAAAAACCTAGGTCTAAATGCATGAAAGATGAAGAAAAGAAAAGCTTAGGACCACTTACCAATGAATTGAAGCTTGGAATAGGCCAAAATCGAGGTTGGAAGAAGGATTTTGGTGAAAAAGAAGGGTTTTATCAAGAGAGAAGTATCGAAATTTTTGAGTGAGAATGAAACCGGATTGACCCTCAAGTATATATAAAAACAAGCATCTCGACAAATCGAGCAGGTATCAAGGAGGTATCGAGAATAAAAGCTCGATGTATTGAGAGGTGTTAAGGAGGTGTCGATGGCTAAAAACTTCAATGTATCGAGGTAGGTGTCGAGCAGGTATTGAGCAAATAGTGAGTTCAGTAATTTGGCTCAATGTATCAGGTTATGTGTCGAGAGGTATCAAGAAAACCAAGAAAAGCTTCAATAGAAGAGACTTGTGTTGAGAGGTATCCAGAGGAGTCGAGATTGCTATCGAGTTGGTATCGAAATGCACAGAAACATGAATTTTCAAGGGAGAAAAGACATGATATGAATGCAAACAAGATAAACACCATACCAAACATCATAGAAGCGTGTTAAGCACTCAAACAAAACAAAACTCTACATGCAAAGCATTCTTAGATCCAAAACACTAAACAAGTCTAACCAATTTTATATTCAAAAACAAGCTAAGACAGTTTAGTAAGCTTGTACTATCACATGTGTTCTTTGTGATGGCCAAATCACACTGTAGTTGTACAATAGTATCAAGAGTAGCAAAGAATTGCGTGTTGTGTGTGAAACTTTTGCAAGAAAGCACAAGTTTTTCATCATATGAAAATAATGATATAAGAGAATCAAGAATCATTCACACACAATCATAATTATTTGATAGGGACCATCACCTCTAAGATACATCATATCACTCCCACATCTCCTAGAAACACGCTTGCAACCATATATTTCATTTTGCTTTTTCATGTTCTTTGCATATTTTTCTTTTAAGTATAACAAGGCATATCATGCATGGGCATATAAGAGAGAGAAAATAAATACCCATTTATGTTAGCCAAACATCTTTTTTTTTATGTGCAAGTGCTACACATTACTGAGCACGGCTTTTATGAATTGCACATAGATGTTTTATGATTGACAAGTTTTACTATTGAGATGGTTATATATGCCTTTCTCTTAGGATTTTTTAGTCCTTCCCATCAAAGAGAGTGAAATAGATATGAATGATAAAAGATTAACCAAATTATACAAATCACACAACGAGCCACAAAGCTCACATTGCATAGTCGTGCATGAAGATGCTCATCCAAGCTACAAACGATACAAAGTTAAGAAACCTTGTTTCATTGGCCATCCAAGATACACAAGTACCAGAACACACACACACACACACACACACACACACACACACACACACACACACATACACACTGTTTTTGTATTTTTCAAATTTTCCTTTTTTTATTGAAAGTAATAAACAAAACAAACAAACAAACATAATAAAAGGCAGTTTTTTTTTTTTTTATTGAAAGCAATAAACAAAACAAATAAACAAACATAATAAAAAGCAGTAAAAACTAGATGCAAATGCATGAAGAAAAAGAAGAAGGAAGATTACTCCAAAGAGATTACACCAATGTTTTGGCACAAGAATTCAATATGACAACCATCCAAAGGTTTTGTGAAGAGGTCAGCATTTTGATCATCAGTGTTAATGAACTCAAGAGTGAGAGTGTCATCTTCAACCAATCCATGAATGAAGTGGTATCAGTATTGTCACAATATATGGTGAGATGTTTTTGACAAATACCATAATCAAGAAGGAGTTTCTGCATCCAAAGGAGTTGAGTGCAACAACTACCTACAACAATGTATTCTGCCTCAGTGATGGAGAGACACATAGAATTTTGCTTCTTACTCATCCAAGAGACAAGATTATTTCCCAAGTAAAAACACCCACCATATGTGCTCTTAGATCATTAGCATTATCAGCCCAGTCAGCGTCAGAATATCTAGCCAACACATCATTGTGTCCTTATCATACCAAACACCAAAATTACTAGTTGATTTAACGTATTTGATAATACGCTTAACAACAGTAACATGGGATTCTTTAGGATTTGCTTGATATTGAGCACAAACTCCAACACGGTAACTAATGTCAGGTCTACTAGCAGTGAGATACAGAAGACTATCTATCATGCTTCTAACAAAACTAGCAAACTCTAAGCCAAATTTCTTCACAAGATTATTTGCATATTTAGATTGAGAGATGAAGGTACCTGAGTCTTTTTGCTGAATTTGAAGTCCAAGTTTAACTCTCCTATCATGCTCATCTTGAATTCAATCTGCATCATGCTGGAAAAAGAGAATGCAAGATCATCTTTTGTAGACCCGAAGATGATGTCGTTGACATATACTTGAGCTATAACCAGCTCTCCATCTACCTTCTTAATAAACAAGATTCTCTCAACTTGACCTCTTGAAAGCCTATTAGCCACCAAATATTTTGTGAATCGATCATACCACGCTTTTGGTGCTTGCTTCAGGCCATATAGTGTCTTCTTTAGATAAAGCACATGATTGGGATAATATGGATCAACAAAACCCTTGGGTTGAGATACATAGACTTCTTCCTTGAGAAACCCATTTAGGATGGCACTCTTAACATCCATTTGATATAACTTGAATTTAAGATGACAAGCAAGAGCAAGTACAATCCGTATGGATTCAATACGAGCCACAGATGCGAACGTCTCATCAAAATCAACCCCTTCAACATATAAAACATTCGCAATGTCAGATAATCCTAGCAAGGAGATAATTCCTTTTTCCTTTTATTTGGGATTTGCTTCATCACCAAATGTAACACTGCCACCCCTTTATGGTTCAAATGTTTTAAAGAGGGAACTGTCTCTAGTCATATGTCTCGAACAGCCATTATCAAGGTACCATAGATAGGTGTCCATTACTTTAAGGGCAGTATGCATCATGAAACATACTTCACGTTTATTAGCTAGGTTATACCATAAGGTACTTTCTCTATAACCTCTACTGGATAACTTTAACCGTGCCCTTATCTTTCTTTTATAGACAACCCTATGGATGTACCTTTTGAGATAGTCTAGTCTTCTTTGAAGTTTGCATTTTTCTAGAATCAATTGTTCTGTTACTTGAAATGATCTTAACAAATCATCCATATACAAATATTTTTCAACTAACAAAAACTTCAATTTCAAAAAAATGTCAGACTTACATGTCTTGAGAAACTAAAGAAGATCAATGTTAATGTCACAAGAGAGAATAGTAGAAAAAGATTTGTTCATGTATTTGCATTCATGACAATAAAGGTAAATAGATCACACAACATAGATTAAAAACCTAATTAGAGTGTGCCTGCTCTAATACCACTTGTTGGGTTATAGATTAACCCCAATTATTTAATTCAATTACCCAAGTTCATTAATTAGATCAAATTACATGAAAATCATGGAGGCACCAACAAATCACCAAATAAACTATTATGCAGCAAAAATAAAATAGACACATTGATTTGTTAACGAATGGGGAAAACCTCTCACAAGGCAAATATACCTCATCAGGTGAATTTCAAGTCATCACTCCCAAGAATCCATTAATCAACAATCAAGCGGTTACAAGTATGAGCAATCTTACCACTACTTTGGCCTATCCCAAAATACCAACCTATAGTTGAACCTTCGCTCCAATACCCAATTGGACTTGATCTTGTAGTAGACTTCTTCACATGCACGAATCCCAGTACATGACTAACTCCAGCAACTTGATTGGCTGTTGTTGGCTACAAAGTTCTTCACTTCAAAGCATGTTGAAGATCAAAAAGCACTTGGTTACAAAACCCTACGACACACAGAACGCTATAGCTTCTCATAGAGTATCTGAGTTTTCTAGTTGAATCTCTTTGTCACGTTGATGACTTTAAAATAAGCCTTTTATATAGTCTAGGGTTGTAGAGAGAGAAACCTTAATCATCCAAGTCATCATGGGCCAAATTTCTAATCTGAGAATTCTGAAATAGCTTTTCTTCACTTGTTTCTTGGATCAATCTTCATGTCTTTGATGATACCACTTGTAAAGTAAACTTCACACACTTGTTGATACATTAAACCCAACTTAGATCTACCTAAATACAAGTAAAGTGTGTTTTGTCAAAGGATAAGCCAATACATAGAAAAAATGACCCTAACACACTAAAAAGGGAACAAAATTGGTACCATGCAAGTGTAGAAATGTTGCCAACATTGAGATGGAAGGAAGTGTCAGCCAAATGGTGGTGATGATGAAAACACACACACACACACAGAGTGCTCCCAAAATGAAGAAGATTGAAAATGAAAAGCTTTATTTTCAATTTTTACCTTCATCGACCCTTCCAATTTCCATATCAAAAATTGAATTTCAACAGAGGGTTAACGTTGTTAAACTAACGGAAGTTAAAGTGTGTAGCTGTTTTAAAGTGATGTGGCAAGTAAGTTGATCTCAACTATTTTTGTTGATGTGTTTCTTTTCTATTGGCTGACCTTGTAGTCCTGGATCACCTAAGAATTTCCCCATAAAAAAAGGCTTTTGTTAAATTTTTTATTATTATCCTCTCCAAAAATATGTTTATTAATAAAGTATGAAAAATTCTAAGACTATAACCTATTTAATACTCATTCTCACAATGGTTGCTTGTAATCGGGAGAGGGAAAAATAAGTGTAAAAAAATTGTTTATAAATAAAGGCATCTCCCCTTTAAGTTTCGTTTGGATAATGCTCATCCTCTGGGTTAGTTACTTTCTTCTTATAATTTTTCTCCTACTTATTTGGAATTTTTTTTTGGCATTTAGCATAATTTTAGAAAATATTTCGTTAGTGAACACATTTCTGAAACTATTTAGGTGAAAGTATGCTATAACTATCCTAGCATGTATGTAGAACCCTTAATACCAGATTTTACAACTAAGTTGATTTTAACACTAAACCAATCACAAGTTAAAGTGTAAGTAACTTAGCAAAACTTCCAAATCACAATCTACACTACAAAAGCATGGTAATATAGAAAGCTAAAGGAAATAGAGAGAGGAAGACAAGCAAACCACATATAACACTACAATTGTTATGGAAGAGGAAAAGCCAAGCCCCAAGCATAAAAACCTCTCTCCCGACCACCCAGCGGAAATTTCCACTAGGTAAGATAGTTGCAGCACATAAGGTATACAATGAACTCTCCAATCCCACTTTCCTACATGTACTTGAGCCCTTCAAGCTCTAGCTAGCAACTAACTTCATCGAGCCCTTTCTCTTCCTAGCTTACCAGAAACCCTCCACTGAAACTCCAATTGAATCACCACCATTGATGATTGGATTTAGGTTGTGGCTTCTCAAGTTTCCTTTCTCATTCACTCACTCACAGGTATGCGTTTATGGATGAGGAATGTGTGTACAGAATCTCTATTAATGGAATGAAAGAGATGGAAAAAGGAGATGAAGAACTTGGTTTTTCTCTAAGAAAAAGCTCTCTCTTTTCATACAAAGGATTGGCTTCACACTCTTGGCACCCTTAGTGTTTCTAGGGTTTGGTCCATACTTATTTGAAGCCCCTTTCCATGCTTCACAGTTTTATGTGTATGTGTGATGGCAGAAAAATAGTGGTTAATGCAATTAGCAGAGTACAGAGGTCATGCAGCTCGCGATCTGTTCACCCCCTAAGGTCACAAGATGGTCGCTTTGCACTCTCAGGCAAACACCTGCCACGTGGACCTCACAAGCAGCTTAGGCCAGGTCGCAAGCTGGTCGCCACCAAGTCGCGAGATCTCAAGTCAATGCATCTTTCAGTCTTCAAGGAGAGGCTCAAGTACACTATCCCAACTTACATGAAAACCCAGAAAATAATACATCACCAATAAAATATATTGCATATAAAGTTTTGTCACTGAATAAAGCCAACATAAAAACATGACTTCTCATTAGGAAATTAGCATCTCAAGCCTTAGAAAGCTCGAGTTCCATGGCAAACTCGAGTTTTAAAGACTCGAGTTCTATGTGCTGGCAATGTTGATGTGGAATTATAATCCACATGGAATTCAAGCCTTAAAAACTCAAGTTTTGTAACGGTGCTGCCACTTCGTTCTTCTACTTTGTTCTTCTTTCTCTTACCTTTGTTCTTCTTTCTATAGCTTTGTTCATCTCAAGCAACCATAAACACCCATGCCCCACCCACTACTTCATTCTAGTCAAGTAACCATAAAAACCCATGCCCATAAGATCAAAGGCTAACAAGATCCCACACCTAGAAGATCGAAGGCTGAGAAGATTGAAGGTTGGGGTTTCTAAAGATTGAAGGTTGGGTTTCTAAGAAGATCGAATGCAGTGGTTCTTGGGATTTTTGAGAAGAACGAAGGCAATGGCTGGGATGAAGAATGAAGGCAGAATGGCAGTGGCTGGGTGAAGAACGAAGGTAGTGGTTCCTGGGTTTCTAAGGAGAATGAAGGCAAGGGCTGGGTGAGAGGTTCACAAAGATGGAAAGTTTGGTTTTACTGGTGTGAGCAAAGACTCGAGTTCCACATGAATTTTTTCTTCCACATCAACTTAGAACTCGAGTCTCTAAGACTCAAGTTTTATCACTGAACTCAAGCCTCTAAGGCTCGAGATGCTAGTTTGCTAATAAGTTTTGAAAACATACTTACTAACAAATATGTTTCAAAAATGGTGTTACATAGCAAATTTCCCACTTATTTGCCTCATTTTTTTTCTTCTCTTCTTTTTTTTGGTGTTGAAACTTGAAACTACCGTTTCTCCTTAGCATAAAAAAGCTTTAGAATCAGTTCCTTCTCTTTGTTTCTTAAAACGTACAAAGAGTGCTCATTATCAAAATAATCTAGGTGTTGGTTCCAATAACACTGTTAAACAACCTTCACCATCTTAATGAACCTTTTGTTTTGGAACTGTGGAGGGCTTGGGAACCCTCTAGCCGCTCATGCCTTTCTCTCACTAAAGAAAGGAAAAAGATCCTAAAGTCTTGTTTTTTAGTGAAACAATGCTTCACAGACATGGTGTTCCGAAAGTTTGCACAAGACTCTCACTTACTGGATGTATTTGTGGCAGATAGAGTGGGTTTGATAAGTGGGCTAGCTCTTTTTTGTGATAAGTCTGTCTCATTGGAAGTTTTATCATACTCCACTTCTCACATGGATGTCTTGGTGAGCAATACCATAGTGTGACGATTTACTGGTTTTACGGACATCCTGGTGATTTAGGAAGTATGGACATTTTATTTAGGATGTTGTACCTGTGTCATACTTACACTTAACTCGCCTAGGGCACTTCTACATATATGTTCTAGTTGTGTTCTTTAAAAAAAAGTACTGAACACAACCGGTACATAAGAACAAGAGAAATCGAATACCTTTTCATAAAATAAAGAGAGCATTCATGCTCTAAATAGTAATAATGCTTTTGAAAATAAATACATATATTTTTTCTTGGTTTGTCGTGTCCTATTTTTTCAAAAATTGCTGTGTTGCTGTGTCGTACCTGTACACCTACCTGAACCTGTACTCACTGTGCCCGTGCTTCTTAGTTGGGCTGTCTTGCTGGAGAATGGCTGCAGTGCATAGTGTAATAGATAGATCAATAATGGCAGCGCACTCAGTGTCAGTGGTAAAGTTTTATTTAAGCTCATCCTTCATCGGTGGTTTATTTATAATATTGCCACTTTGCCTCTTTTATATCCAGGGATTTGATAGCTGCAGATTTTTGTGACTCATTACTGAATTAGAATGAGAAAACTCCTTGTTTTTGGTCAGTCATCACTTCAGTGCCCTGAGTCATCTTTCCTTATATATTCTAGTTCAAAAGGGTAACTTAAACTTCAAGATCATCATAGTTGTATAAAATAGCTAGGTTTGAAGATACTCCTGCTTCGATACACAAAAACAACTTTATTTTTCATTGCTATTCGTTGATATGCAGTATCCAATTTGCACTGCCTTCATTTCTGATAATTGGTTCTTTTATGCCACATTTCATTCAATCACTGAAATTTTCTTTGCAATATGTCAGAAGGGCTTAAATTTCCTTCCCCTTTGAAGTTTAACAATAACATCTTCAGATTTTCATTCATATATGAATTACCTAATTCAATTTTCATACTTTCTGAAACTAAATCAGCCATTTCATCTGTAATTTCTAAAATCCATGGGTACTTTGCTGTACATTTTCTAGAGAATGGTAGGTACAACTTAGTTTGTTCATTTTAAAGTTTAAATACTTTTTTTATTGGGATACCTCAAAAGATAGGAGAAATACAAAACAAAATCAGACTCTCTTACAAGTTACGAATAGTTGGCCATTTCCTTAACTATTGGTTGGAAAAATGGAAAAGTGGGAGGATAGTAGATGACGAAGGGTGAAGAGGGGTGAAAAGGTGAGAGAATAGAAAGGATATTAATTTCTCTTATTTTTATTTTGTTGGAAGAGAGAAAAAAGTTGAAGGATGAAAATTTTTTTGTTTGGTTGAGAAAAAAAATGGAAAGATCGATAGAAAATGTGATTTGCGTAAATTTAAAATCATGTCCCTATTAGATAAAAACAAAAAAATACACGTTTTTATATTTTCATTAAAAAAATATATATGAATTGGCACTTCATTAAAAAATAATAATAAAAGAGCTCAAGAAATTCGAACTAAAAATTATTTTCTATAAAAAAAAAAAAAAAAAAAAAAAAAAAAAAAAACCAAAGCTGAGGGTAAAAAATAAAATCAAAATCAAAACTATTGAAAAAAAAAAATTAAAAGAAAGAAAAAGAGAAACGAATTGCACCAAAAAATTAATAATAAAAATAACTACTGGGAGAAAAAGTTGTCAACATTGGCAAGCAAAAGAAAAAAAAAATAAACAAAACAAAACGAAGCAATTGGCAGCGGGTATTGGTAGTAGTTGGGTAGTGAGCGGTGGGCATTTTAGTTCAAAATTTTGCACCCCATTTTCTCCTCATTTTTAACAAATTAAGTTTTGGTGAGCTCAGAGATAAAACATTCAGACTTCACCATTTTTCTCTCCTCCTCCCCCTCCCAACCAAACACCCCTCTCATCTATTTTCTCTCCTATTTTTTACTCTTTTTTTTTCTTCCATCTTCCCCAAAATCATTCCAACCAAAAGAACGATGAAGCACGATACAAAACAACAATAATTCTAAAGACCCCAATCTTTACAACATAATTTTTCACAACTATCTTATGTGACTAATTGTAAGTGGTGCAGAAAAATAAAATTAGTAAGTTTATGTAAAAATGAAGATGACACAACTAATTACAATCAACATAGGATAGTTGTGGAAAATAAAGTAACCCTCAAATAATTATAAAAAAAAATAAATAAAATAAATAAATAAAAAAAAAACTATAGGAAGTCACTAATTATTATATAAAAGTTCGTGTTATATAAACATTTTTGTGATTATTATATAGACTTGTCACTTGAAGGATGTACACGGAGCTAGGATTTGATCTTATGGGAGCTCAGAATATGAACAAAAAATTTCACCATTTAATAATGAGAATTATACAAAGAATCAACATTAAATTAATATTTGAAAATTAAATGTATAGTCTATTCAATGTTAACAAAAGAATAAAAGAAAACATACAATAATTGTTAATATATTTAAAGTGAATCATCCATTAAGGTGCAATAAATTTTGCAACAATTCTGCTTAACCTGGTGCATAATTCCAAAAGCAATACTAGAGATACAAATTTTTTTACAAAATTTTTTACAACATGCTGATGTGGTGAGTGATTATTGGTAAATGAAAAAGTGATGTTAATAATGAGCCTAAATGAAAACCAATAAGAAGTTAGTCACATCAATAGTTTGTAAAAATATTGTAAAATAGTTTGTAGCTATAGCATTATTCTAATTCCAAACCCAAAAATTAAAAAACATATTAAAAAATCATTTTTGAGAACCAAAAAAAATAAACAATTGATGATTACAACGATGAGAGAAAAATACAACCATGAGAAATGCAAAAACCAAACAATTTGACATAAAAACGGTGCATTTTTAATTCAACTCTATCAAAATACTCAACATTATGTTTTACTCACTAAATTTACACTAAAAATAATTTTTTTCAAAAATAATTGTTCCCCCTTATTATATTAACACTCAAACATATAAACATGGTATTTCTTTTTTCCTATTCTTATAATTGAAATTAGCAAATTAAGTAGGGAAAAAAAGAAGAAGAAGAATCTCATTGGTTTTTTTTATCATATACTACTACATTTTTTAAATATATGTTAAGCGCATGGCTCCAGTGCATTGCGTGAAAATATTATTGATAACTAAATGAGATCATACAATAAAATGTAAAAAGTTAATCTCATTTTAATTGTTTGATTAAATAAAATGATATGTGACATTAGATACTTTACTTGCTCAAGATTTTAAAATCAAAATGGGTTGAGAAGAATTGCTCAATTTCATTGATAGCCTTTTGTAGGGGAATTATATTTTACCACCCTATATTATACCACATATTATACTTTGCACCTAAATTATTTGATTGCACATTTTACACCCTAAACTATTACTCTTGTTACATTTTAAACTACAAAGTTAATTTTACTGTTATGTTAGATGGAAATTTTGAGCACATAACTTGCACATGTGTATTACTTAAGTGGCACAAAGTTAAAAAAATATTTCTTGAAAAAATAAAATAAAAAAAATTCTTTCCAATAAATTAAAAAAAAATATTTCTTTATTTTTTTGCCCAGCTCTCTCCCCTCTCTCTTGTGCGTGCGTAGCAGCTTCTCTTCCCAAATCAAAATCATCAACAGTTAATACGCGGCTTTGTAAATTCCACGAGATTGCCAATTTAATGGCTTGGATCTTTAATTAATGTTAACTTGTAAGCCATATATCTTTTGATAACCACTTACTGCAAAAAATGAGTGCAGACTTTTCCTTGAACTTAATTATAATATTCAATAGCAAGACATAATTTCAAATGCTCATAGACCTTTTCCTTCGCAAATTAACCAAGATCTTACCTGATGAGAATCAACAAGCATTAAAGAATCCATTGCATGTTCCAGTTGGGCCTATTATTAGAGCAAGATCTAAGAAGATCAAAGAAGCACTTAATAGACTGATTCAAGAGATTTGGGATGATTCTAACACAAGACATTCCAAGTTTGGCCCAAAAAAATATGAAGGCATAATAAATTTAATCCAAGCTATTGAAAGTTGATCTAGCTTAATTAGGCGTGATTTATGGTGTGGATTAATGGCTGATTGATTTTCCAGCTCCATACCAATTAATAGATATTTTTCCTATTCTGGAGCTGCTAATTTTAGACCAAATCCACCTTAATTTTAAGCTTCTATTATTTAGAACTTTTTTTAGCTATTTTCCTATTTTGGAGATGCTAATTTCAGATCAAATCAACTTTAATTTAGGCTTTTATTATTTAGTACGTTTTTTATACGTTTCCACTTTTCAGTCATGTCTTATAAATTGCATGCACTCATTGTAATGAAGGATTATTGAATAAAGATCAGAAAAAACGTGAGGTTTTGCTTCTTCTTTTGGTTCTTCAAGAACTGTAAACTTATCAGGGATTTTTCCTTATGGCGTTCAAATTTTATACCTTCGGTTCGTAATTCTGTTATAATCATTGGGTCGAGGTCTGTTACTTGTACCTTTGGTTTGCATTTCATTTATAAACGTTGGGTTAGGGTTTCCATCAAAATCTGAATTTAACTTTGTTGGGCAAGTATTCCAATACTATTTGTTGGGTCTCAAAACGTGTCGATTGAGGTTCGCATCATTTGGTATCAGAGCATAGGTTCTATAATTAGTTTTACTATCCCTTTATCTTTTGTTTCTTGTTATCATCCTATCTTGTTCCTTTTGTGTTCTTTATTCCTTGTTCTTATTTTGTGACGTGCACCAAGTTAAAATCGTGCACCAAGTTCAAAAAAAAAAAAGTGAAAAGAAAAGAGACTTAAGAAAAGAAATAGAAAACATAAAAAATATTGTTTGTAGTTTCAGTTCTCTCAAACCAAAATATTGTCTTCTTTTGTCCTCTTCCTTTGATTTATTGTGTCTGTAATATTTTCTTGTCGTCGGTATTAGTTTAAATACTACAAGTTGAATTTCTTGATCAAGTTTATTAATTTAATGAAGAACTGAAAAGGGGAAGCTACGAGTGGAAAAAGGCAAGAGAATGTGAGACTAATATTGGGAAAAAGCCAATTAAGAGTGAAACACGAGTGTGTGTGACATAATTTGAGTGCAAACACGTGAGGGAGTGTTGTGAGGAATTATTTCTAACATTTCTCTGTATTTTCAAAAGTATGTCTTCTAGGGGCAAAACATCCAATAGGGAAGGAGGGGAGGAGTCGTCCTCATGTTGCAAGCTATGCAACAACAGTTTAAGCACATGAACGTGGTGTTTAATGAGATTCAGGATCGGATGGATAGGCAAGATGCTGTTATTGCTACTTTGCATGAGGAGCGCCCCGAAAGAGCCCTTAATGCTAAAAGGCAAGAAAGGCATGCCCGCGTGGATGATTCTGATGATGACCATGAAGTTAAGTTCGAAGATGAAGAGGATCAAGCTTCATTGAACAATGAGGGTAGGCTTATGCCAAGGGGAGAAAGGCATAGTAGAGGTTTCTGAAGAGATTTGAGATGGCAAGATGGGACTGATAGAAACCTAAGAAACATCAAAATGAAGATACCATCATTCCAAGGGAAAAATGATCCTGAAGCATACTTGGAATGGGAGAAAAAGGTGGAGTTGATCTTTGAGTGCCACAACTACTTTGAGGAGAAAAAGGTAAAACTCGCTATCATTGAGTTTACTGACTATGCTATTATATGGTGGGATCAACGTATGATG